>CM066325.1:18081300-18681300 GCA_033807775.1 Saussurea involucrata
CGCATAACTAAAAGCCCTCTTGCCACCTCATTTTTTTAATTCTTTTATTTATACATTTAATTATTTAACAAAATAAAAATATTTATATATTTTTTAATAAATAAAAATAAGATAAATAATAAAAATAAAAATTCATATCATTCATTAAAAAATTAAAAGTTACAAAATAAATTTAAAAATTACAAAATAAATTTAAAAATCTACTCGTCGTCATTGTTGGGAACTTGGATACGCCAAATATGTTCGATCAAATCCGACCGAAGGTTATTATGAGTGGCCCGGTTTTGGACTTCTCGAACATTTGTCGCGCGTTGTTCCTCACTGATTTGGGTTTCGTTATCATCCGTGAAAAGGCCGTTTTCATCGCCACCACAAATAGCATGGTATTCGTCTTCGAGTATCATATTGTGTAATATGACACAAGCGTACATAATGTTTCTCAATCTTGTCGGTTCCCATCCGCGTGCCGGGTTATGAAGTATATGCCAACGTTGTTTAAGCATGATTGTCGGGTGCTCATGATCACCTCTCATGAATTGACCTCGCCATGCATTCGGACAATTTGCCCACACCCAATGAGTACAGTCTATGCTGCCGAGCATGCCGGGAAATCCGTGTTTAGCTTCATGCGCGGCGTACAACTTCTGAGTATCAATAAAAGTAGGCTTGCGTAAATATTTTTGACCATACAGTTCAATAATACCTGTGCAGAATTTGTACAGACAATCTCGTGACGTTGTCTCTCTCATACGGATGTATTCGTCAAGTGCGTCAGCAGTTACTCCATACGCCAATTGCCGAATAGCGGAAATACACTTTTGTATCGGAGAAAAACCTTGTTTGCGTCTGCCGTCCACCCGAAGTGTAAAATACGGATACTCTCCTGCTAAATCTTCAACTATTCGTTCGAATAGTTGCCTGCTCATCCTGAACCGCCGCCTAAACATATCCGCTGTATAAACCGGGTTGTTGCCAAAGTAGTCCCGCATAAGCCGCTCGTTTGCAGCTACTCGACCTCTTTCTATGTTCGCGGCCCTCTCTGTTGTTGACGACGAGGCGGTGCTACCATAAATCCATTGTGCAGTATGTCGGAAAACTTCTCTTTGTAGATTCAACAACTCGTCGGTGTCTACGGATGATGATGACGCGGTCGGTGAACCGGGTTGTGGCGAATTCATATTGTTTAAAATATAGAGAATGGAAGAGAATGAGAGAGTTTGAGAGATTGTTGGTGTGAAAAAATAAGAGGTTGAGGGTTAATATATATAGTGGGATTAAATTGATTTTTTTTTATAAAAGTAGCCGTTTGGGAGAATTTATTTTGAAGATTTAAAAAAAAAACAAATAGCCGTTCGGGTTCCTCGGGTTTGAAAGCCCGGAGGCCGAGCCCGCAGCCGAAGCCCGAGCCACCCCCACCACTACCCGACGGAGCCCGCAGCGAGCCCGTGGCCGAGCCTGCGGGCGCTGCGGATGGCCTTATAAACTATATTTAATTATTTATCTAATCTAATAAATATTGGTTTTATATATTATTTTAATTTTCTATTTAAAATGATTATTATAATAAATAAATATTATTCTTTTATAAATATGTGTGTGTATATATATATATATATATATTATAACTTATTAAATTTTCGGTTTTACATTTAACTACAATGCAAGAATATTTTAAGAGTTGATGAAATGTAGAGCGATTGTCATTAAAAACGTGTTATAGTATTAAGGTAGACTTGTCAATTTATCATTCAGTTAATTACAAATGTATATATATATATATAGATGAGATCGAGAGAGAACTCTAAAAAGTAAAGGAATTGTAGAACTCATCTAAACCGTTAGATTGAGATGATCCAAATGATGAGATTAAAATGATGGTTATAACCACTTTTTTTTTAAATTATAAATATATTTCCTCCTAAATTTTAAAACCAAAAATCAACGAAAACAACAAAATTTGGAGCGAAACAAAATACACCAAAAAAATGATCACATTAATATCTTTAATTTGATACTAGTTGAGTACCCGCGCAATGCGGCGGGAAGTAAAAATTGACCAGAGTAAACAAAAATGCAAAATACAAAAACGCTTTTATAAGAGCGAAAAAACGGTGCTATTGATCTAAAATAGAGAGTGGAATATCCAAAACATTAAGGGAAGGATCTAAAAGCATGAAAAGTCGTTATTTGTCATACATAATGATAAAATCTAAAATAAGTTCCAAGTTTCAAGATTCACCGCACTATGCAGTGTCATAACCATATACGATTAAACATGAGTGTGAGTGATGACCATCCAACAAAGAACTTCAATATGGGATATCCCTAGATGGAGAATGTATGAAATCGTTAAAGTATGACCCAAGAGACCTCTGTTTGATTTCTTTTGAAGATTTCAACACCATCTTACAAAGTCAATTGATGATCACAACAAAAAGGTAAGTAAGCAAAATGAGATGTAGAAATTTCAAGATTAAAATGTGAGTAAGCAAAACTTTACCCGTGATGATGCATGGAGAAAACCTAACATAGAAATCTTACTTGAGGGTTATAATTCAGTTGGAAATGACTACAAAGAAAGAGGTGAGAGCCAAAAAGCCAAAAATCCAAAAATCTTCTTTGATCCATAAATCAAGACATCAAAAGTCATATATCAATTCTTTTTCAATTTATTACTTCTCAAAAATATTAAATATAAAACTTTAAGCAAAAGCATTCCCATACCGTGTATCCCATTTTTGGGACTTGTGAACTGCATCCATGGCTCCTTAAAAATGCATAAAGATATCAAGCCCATTGGCATTTAAAAATCCCACAAAGAGGCTTATTATCCAACCTGCAAAACAAATAATATTGTTCACTATTTATGCAAATACAATAATGATTCCAATTCCACAAAATGAAGGTTTATTAACATCTACAACCATTCTCTTCAAGAACTGATCCCAACGTTATATTGCATGAGATTATTAATAAATAAATGAATGTTATAGATCAAGTTTCTAACCTCAGTTAGGATAGGAGCGCTCGTGGGATAACTTTGCAAGGATTCAATATGTCAATGGGATCCAACTATTTCTTGCATTAAATATTGTTGATGCTTGTCGTCACCAAGCAATGTGTCCTTCCAAGCTTCATAAAACAAGTTTCTAGCCTTTTAGAATACTGGTGTTTACAGAGACATTATATTTCAAGAATGGATCCACTGAGTGGTGGCTTGTGCCATCGTGGATATTATTAGTTATAATGTTTAAAAGTGACCATTAATGTTGTTGGAAAATTGATTGTGCTACCACATTGTTGTTGGAAGACTGATTGTGATGCCATTAGGCCTCGTTGTTGGAAAACTGAGAAGCTACAGTAGTTTGTCAAAATTTGGCATCACCTTCAAACAACTTGCACCTCGTCCTCTATATAGTCCAATCAAGCCTTCTTCTCTCGCTACTTCTGAAAGTGTTGCTGCCATGTGAGCTGGGCACTTACCTCGTAGCGCTCCCTACCATTTGCCGTTTCCTCACCACCTCCAAAGGAAAACCGATTGTACTTGCAGTCAGACCTGCCAAAACAAAAGCACAAGTTCGTTGGATCCTTAAAAATAAAAATCAGTTAATGGTCACAAAACAAACAAGTAAGAAACTGCACACCTGAAAGGGATCCAATTAGTAACATCTTTGGACGACTTAAAGATCAAACGGACCGAATGAAGGCTGATTAAAAACAAAAACAAATATGATTAAAAATAAAATGATAAAGCATCAAAAACAAAAATACTAAAGATTCTGATCTAAAGCCAATAACAACCTACTACGATATCTTTTAACGATTTTGTACATCAATTACCTAAATATGAGATCCTCAAACTCTCCAAAGCTTGGCTAGCTTTTAATCCCAATAAAATGAAATCCGTTGAAATCATTCCACTTGCAGCTATTTAAGTCTCCAATGCACAAACCACATTTGAAACCAATTATCCACAAAAAGCTAACAGAATCATATGCCTATGCAACATGCCTAAATCCCTATTTGTATATGCCCACATATGCAGTAAACCCATTATTAATCTATCGAACGATGAATAGAAAATTACAATATAACAACAATTACTAAAAGAAATGATTTGTAAATAAATTTCCTAGTAAACGGTTAACCAGAACACAAAAAAGCTTAAAACAACACCAAAAAAAAACCAAAGTATTAATTCAAACACATTTGCATCAATTCCCACTCCAACAATTTACAACAAAAATTATCAGAACTTCACTCAAGGTTTCATCACCAATCAACAATATTCAAGTAGCCTTATTATTATAATCCGCCATAGCTGTAGTAAAACAAGAGATTCTCCACCCGGTAAGAATTTGGTAAACGGCCCCTAAATAACATCTTCAAGTTTATTTAACTTGACAAAACAAAACAGTTAATCTCTTACTTTAATACCAGGGGGCATTGGAGCTTTCATCAAATAGTGCATTTTCTGTTGTTTAAATTTCCCTTTTCAATTGTCATTCTTCAACCAAAATCAAAAGCCTCTAGCCGATACAAGGAACCATCACTTCTCTAAAGATCTTGAGCATTAAAACAAACCAGAGTTTGGTTATCCCATAAATACTTAGATAAAATAAACTAATGTCATTAACCTGACTGCAAAGAGAAAAATTACCTTTAGTGATTCATCTGGCAAGTCTTAGTTTACTGACATGTACCAAAACATACATATTCTAAGGTCAGATGACCTGATTGCCAACTGCTTATCACGTGCAGTTGTCTAAAGGTAAGAACAAAAAAATTATAAGTGTAAGGAAGCATTGAGATGGAAAACAAATAAAATTGTTACCAATAAATTGCATTGTGTGGCAAATTATAAACAACTCAATGGTAGAAACATCAAGCATCCTTGATTTCACAAAATATTTTGTGATCACTGAATGGCAAATCAGTTCATTACCTCGATAGCAAAAACATCAGTTTTGTTTTTGACATTTGCAAATAGATCAATATCACTTGTTCCTTAACTATTTTATATTCCCTATAGAAGTACAGATGAACATAAACGTGTTATGAAGCACAAAACAGAAGTGTTTCTAAAAAAACCTCGTGAACACATAAAAATGTTGATACCCTGAGTTGAACCTGTGCATCCTCTGGCCCTACTTATTGTTCAATCTTGAACTCATATCCTCTATATTATAAAAGTAACCAAACAACGAAATCAAGATGACGAAAACCCTAAATCGCAATTTCTAACAAACAGAAGCATCAAAGAGAAGTGAACAGCCTCTTCAACAAAGGTAACATTACCAGATTTGGGAAGGAGAAGAAGAAAATCGACAGAAGGAGAGGTTGGAGAGAGCATCTAAATAAAATTAGCGATTTGGGTGTTCTCTTGGAAGATAGATAGACGGCGGACGTTTAGGGTTTAGGCCGTGAAGAGAGCAAATTTGAATTCAAATTGAATAATCTGAAAACTCTGTAATGGAAGAGGCGGCTTGGGAAGAGGAAGAGACGAATAGATGCTTACGAATTAACTACTTGTACAATATGCTTTAGAAGGTTGTTTTTAAGACTTTATGCATAAAAATGTTGTACTCTATGTTTGAAAGGTTGTTTTTAAGACTTTAAGACTTTTAGGCTAAATGCTTTATAAGATAGTATAGATACTTTTTCATCTGTTTTTTCTTAGTTCTCCGGTTCTTTTATATACTTTTTTCATCCGTTTTATACATACATTTTAAATCTAGTGAATTATAACAAAACAAAAGCATGTTACCGTAAGAGCGGATTTAAGTTTTAAGGGACCGGAATCTTATGTCATTACTTCGTCATAGTGTAAAAAGAATTACGACATTTTAATGGGTGTCATCGTTACCTGAATTAGCGATGCTTGGTTGCAGAAACTTGTTAATTACTTTTTTAGAAAACAATACTTAGAGCATCCCCAATGGTAGAGTCAGTTTTCTCTCTCTAACACATCAGTTTTCTCTTTATTACTCATTTTATAAACCTTTTATTCCCAATTATGGACCGATTCATGACTATATAATAAAAACTACAATAATTAACATTTACTTATTATAATTACGTTTGAAAAGAGATTTTAATGTAAACAACCCCTTGTTTGGGTTTTGTGTTTTACAAATTCTTGTGCTTTCTTGACCTTTATTTTTTTATCTATTCTAGTTCTGAGATTAACATCCTATGGGTATATTTCTCTAATAAACACATGATTGATTCATACCATCTCCAGATGAAGAAATATCTCTTTTATATGTCTATTTTTGCATATGCTATCTAATAACTATTTAGATTTACTATCTAAACTAACACAAATATATATATATATATATATATATATATAAAACTACAAAACATAACTTTAAATAATTATCCACTAGACAATTTTTATAAAACAATCAGATAATATATATAAAGAGAGAAAAGTTTAAATGAAAAATCGATTTTCGTTTGTTAATCGAGGGACAAAAGAGAGTGTGACACGTGTCTACAAGTGTTCACATTCAGTATGAAGATCGTATACTCAACCATGTTCACCATTTAAAAATATAAAAAAAACGTTTTAATCTAAGTCGTTGATTTTCAAGATGAATGGTCCTGATTGGTTAACACTAAATGGGTGGTTAAAAAAGAAGGGGACCCTATATATATATATATATATATATATGGTTTAATCATTTGAGAACTCCAAAATTTTGGAGATCCGTGAGAACTTCCACCTTACGGTTTTGTTTCACATGATTTTTCTCATGTAACGGTAGTATTTAGTGTATTGATTAACATATATTCGTTTCACAATGTGAAACTTTTTTATGTGTACTTTTTGTATCACAAACTAGTAAAAAATGTGCATATTGTGAACCGAGTACATGTGAATTAAACATATTGTGAAACAAGTATATGTTAATTAATATTCTAAATCCTAGTCTTAGATGCAAAATAATCCATAAAATAGCACATGATGCACAAGTTCTCAAGGTTATCATAATTTAATGAGAGAGAGAGAGAGGGGTTAAACAAAAATAATCGATAAATAAGATAATACAAAAATGATTAATATTAACTATCAACGCAATTAATTCAAGTGTAACATGATAGAAGCAAATTAATTAATATTAGAACAATTTTAAAATTGTTAAAAATACATTAACGAATTAAATCCCACTGAATCGGTTTTAGAGAATGGAAAATTGGAAATCCACAACTAATTTGGGCCTGGCTGGTCGACTTTCAGTTGGGCTCATGATTCTGTTTGACTATGTCTATGTGTATTTGTTACTTGTTAGTAGAGAGTTAGAGATGCCCAAACTATTTTAAAAAACAGTAATATTACCGTTATAGAATTTTAAAAAACGGCTAGTTTTTTAAGACTTGGGTCAGGCCGGAACTGGGCCTCGAAACCGGGTCGGAAAAACATCCAAATACTCGGACCAGTCGTAACCAATGGGCTTGAAACCGGGCTCCGGGCCAAAACTGGGCCATCTATATTTGTTAGTAGCTCAACAAATTAAACAAGACCTTTATCCGGTCATCTATATAATATAATTATTTAATAATAAGATAATATAGAAAATGATTTATTCAATAAGTTTTTAAAAGGAGTTTTGTATAAAAAATTCTTTATTTATGAAAAACTCTTTCAAATACAAATCTTTTCAATCTATAGAGACTTAATGGGCTGTTCGGTTGTGGCTTAATGGGCTGTATAGCCTATATGACTTATTCGCTCAGCCATAATTTGTTGTTCGGTTGTGGCTTATTCGCTCGGCCGATGACTTAATTAGTCATCTATAAACCATTACTCCTTTGCAATTTAATTCACGCTTTAGGAAGATTTGATTTTCATTATTTTGATTGGGGTTTGTTTTCAGATTGTGTTTGTATTTTAAAATCTATGTGTGGCAAAAATTGTTTTCAAACTGCTTCTTCCTGCGATGAATTGCAGTCCTTCCCTATCAAAATTTAGATTTTGAAGGCATAAATTACGAATTTGAATCCAAGTGCTAAAGTTATGAATTTTAATCTCGATTGCATCCTAAAATTGATGTTTTTTTATATTTCAAAGTCATTCATCCAACATTTTCAAACGGTTATTTTAGTTGGACAAAATATAGACGGAGGGGTAAAATGGTCATTTCTGACATTCAGACTGTTTATTCATCACAATAACCGAACACCAACTTATCTTTTAACAGTCAGACAACCATATCCACTCAGACAGTCATATGGATTCAGGTCTTAACAGAAAATGAACCGAACAACACCTAACTAATCCATACAAAAAGTAGTATACATATAGGACTTAATGAAAACAATCAAACAACCTACATCTGATTAATTAGGAGCATACAAATTCTCTAAAATTGATAAAATAAGAGAGAGAGAGAGAGAGAGAGAGAGAGAGATTCTCGAATTTTATAGAACTCCAATATGGTTGTTTACAAAAGAGAAATGATTTTTGATGATAAAACTAAATTTTCAAGATTTTAACTTTTGATTCTCCAAAATCTCTAAGAATATCTCCAATGTTGAAGGATTATGTGCCATCATCAAAAGGAATTGATTTAGAGAATATTTCCCTAGTATTAGAATTTACCATAATGAATGTTTCCTTTTCTTTGTAACTCATCCTTATTTAAAGGGCTTATGATTAATGAGAAAGATAGATTCATTCTCTTTATTTACTGTTGTTCTGTCATGTTGTTTTTCCTATAACACGTTATCAGCACGTACGCTCAATCAGTTCACAGATAGATTTTCGTGTTCTCTACTATTTTGGGCTCCAACTTCATCAATCAGTCTGGAATACTTCTACAATCCAAGTAAGCATCTTTATATGAATTTACGTTTTTTGTGTATGGATTAATATTAACCATGTCCGTTAATGTTTCTTATCCATAATAACATTGTTGCTAGTTTTTCATCTACTTGATTATGCTTTGGATTCTCTTTTTAAAGGAAAATACAATTTATAATCATGTTTTTTTTACATTTTGTTTGCATAACAATCTAATGATTAAATATGCCCTTATGTGATCTTGATTGTTAAGAAAAACACACAAATAAAATAAAGTGTTATCGATCATATTAATATTTGAGTTTATGTAATTTCAGTTTTTTTATATGTATTCCTGATGGCATAAATGGCTTTCGACCTCCACTGTAAAACCTAATAATAATATTTTATATTTGTTATTATTATTATTATTATTTGTTTATATATATACATATATGAACATACAATCTTATATATAAATATTTTAGTAAATTAAGTTACATGAAGACGAATGGATTTTTTTTCTTTTGTACCAATTATAATCGAAAATGTTTATTTTTTTTTTCCTTTGAAAACAAGATTACGTGTATTTATTAGATTTTGTTGTGATTTTAATGAAATTTCTTTAAATTCAATAATTATGTAATATTTTTTATTTTCTTGCCATAGAAGAAATCTTAAATAAATAAAATATCATGATCATATTGGGATGCAATTGACTACCATAAAAAAATTACAAGGAACCAAAAAAAAATATAGACGATCAAAATAGATTTATTTATGGATTTCTTTTAATTGATCGATCATTTGGACCAATCGGTTGTTACTTATTTTGGATTATTGTATTTTTAGCTTTGTTTAAATAAGTTAATTTGTATTAAATTTATTATTTATCTTGGTATGCTTAATTAGTTTATAATCTTGATATCTTATTTGATTAATATAATTATGTAAATGTTATTTACTTATGTGATACACTAATTTGATTTAGACTATTTAAATCGGTATTGGATATTTGGATATGATAACTGATTTATTCAAATGTTTATTTAGTTTTTTTTTAAATTAATATTACCGCATAATATTTAAATGCTTATCTTATTAATGTTTATCTTGCTTGTGAGTTCCTAACTCCCTACTCATAACTTTCAACTTATAATTAACTTTTGGAAGTTACACTTCCAACCCACATATATTTTGGTCTTTTACCAAAAGCTCCAAAACAAAATACTATTAAGATGTTAAAAGTTTGAATTTGACTTTATGTCAAAACCAATATTTATTTGTCTAAGGGTAATCTCGTACAATGTTATTAAGATATTAAAACATTGAAACCGGCTTCATATGCCAAACTCATATTCGTTTTGGCCTCGTGCCAAAAGTTCTATAATTAACAGTTGTCTTCAAATTAAATACATCACATGATATCGATTGGATTTTGTCAAACGGGTGTAAATAGCCCTAAGGTTTATAGGGACTTAAGGAATCCATGTGATTCCCCTACTAGAAATCCAATAGAATTAGTGGTTTCTATTCGCAAATTGAAATAATGATGAAGTATTATCAACAAAAATTAAGCATACAAAAATCCAATATTATTATGATAATGAAATTTCATGCATAAACCATAATTCACTATTTTTAGAAAATAATATATTCTCCATTTTATACATCTTTGAATCGGAAGGATTGGATTACTATAAGATAGGTTCGAAAAATACAAGAAAATATGTAAAAATCATCGAGCCCTTTTGACCCTAAAGAAAAAAAACACTAGATGTTAAGATACAATTAAATACTTTACATTTTTTGAGACGATACATCAGTCACAACCTTCAGAGAGAATAACTAGAAACCCCCAAGAACCGTGGGTAGTCCCAAAAAAGGAAATTTGGGAATATTCAGTATCATATATTTCTCAAACTAATCCTACAGTGGAAAGAAACCTACTTACTTGATTACAAGAAGGTAACTGATTTTGACAAAGAAATGTCATGTCTCAAAATGCATCTTAATCTTTGTGGCAAAGAACTCACAAAAGATTATTTGAATTATAACATCTTTTCATCTTTCCTATACCACCAATCATACTAATGAAAAAAGTATAAATTGCAATAGAACCGTTAACAAGCTCATTAACCTAATGCAAGTGGCTAAGAGATGTAACAATGTTTTTTTAACAACGCTAGACATACTCGGATAAAGAAAATTCTTGAGGTTAATAAGGCAAGCATTGAAGGTGGAAAGAACTCTAAAGGATAGTGAATTAAACATATTGATCCACACACATATGCTAAATATGTACCATATGGACAAGGTTGTGGAAAGGGTCAAATTCATGGCAGGAGTCAGGAACGAACTCCTAAACAAAATGGAACAAGTTATAAATGAACTATGTCATATCTAAGATTGGTTAAGTATAAGTTTATCTGAATATACTTTAACTATCAAATTAATTGCATTTGCGTATATATACACCTGAATATATAACCATTATAGATGTAAAGAAATACATCAAAACAGACACAAAACTCTCAACATTCTCCATTCCGTGTAGGAATGTATCGAGGATAAATTTTTTTTAGGACCTCTGATCCTAAGATATAGACTAATATTTTCCCCCTACACCATAATACGTAGACGATGGACTATCATTTTCTTGTTAATACAAGATTAATAGTTACTAAAACACCATATTACAAGAAACCTTGTTAATATATTCATATCAATTGAAAATCATTTTATAAGAATGAAAATTATATCAAGTCTAATGATATGAAAGGAACATATATTAGAGAAATTAATTAATGGATTATCTATGTCATTAAAACATATTTTGTCACCAGTAAAGAACTTTGGGACAATGACACATATATGTTTTGGCATGACCACGTGGGACACCATGGTCATGACATAATGATCTATGTATTGGAAATACACATAGACACATTCTCTTTCGAGTGAAAGACAAAACGAGGGAATTAACCAAATTGCAACTGTTGACTTTTACTGCACAAGAAGCAACACCACCATCATAATATGCCCTCTCAAGTACCTCGAACTATTGTATACCCTGATTCTTAGCCAAGACAGGAATGAAATCATCCTAAAGCTAAGGAAATTTCAACGAATACAAGGTGATATTTATGGACATAAACATCCAGAATGCGGACCATTAAAGTACTTTATGGTTCTGGTTTTGACACGATGAACACGTGTAATATTATTGTCCACATGAAATGTTGCACTCCTAGCACTAGTTATACGTTTAAGGACTAACCACCCTGATTTTCTCATCAAGTCTGCATGACTTAGAATGCTGGAGAATTTACATCATAAGGATTTGATGATTATTGCATATGTATAGAGATTAATGTAGAGTTTCATATACTGATATACCCCATGTGTATATATAAAATGGTCTCGTAGAATGATAAAAGTTGTCATCAAAAGAATATAGATGGTAGCTAGGACATTGGTTATGCGCACCAATTTATCCAGATCTACATGGGGTTATGCAATATTACATGCAACTTTACTTATTCGTGTTTAGACCCACAACCAACCAACCAATCTTATGCGTACCCGTTGGTAACTGGATATAAGCCTGATGTTTTACATTTACGTATGTTTGGTTGTGTTGTATATGTGCCAATTACGCCCCCACAACGTATCAAAATGGGTCTTAAAGACGATTCATCAAATGTTGGATATGAATTCCCAACAATTATCCGCTAATTAGAACCCTTGACGAGTGATCACTTTACCGCTAGATTTGCGGGTTGTCACTTTGATGAGACAACCTTCCTGTCGTTAGGGGGAGATAGGAAAAAGGATTTTCCATGGGAACGACAGGAAGTGTCATTGAATATTTCAACGGTGTCTCATTTTGATCCCCAAAAACTTCACAACGTAAAGTTGAAGTCAAACGAATCAGACTCGATACCTGATACGTTTAATATTATCTAGAGTGACAAGTTCACATATACGAGCTGCAAATATACTCGCAAGGTCAAAAGTCCCCAAACAAGGGCACAACGTCGCTGGAAGTACGTTGCAATCACACATGGTGGAGGTGTGGTTGAGGTCGTAGCTCCCAAAAGGAAATGGGGGAAGCTACTTGGTTCGATAGATACTCATCTAAAGGAAGAGAAGAGTAAGGCACAACTATATATCATCAATACATGAGATCATCTCTGATTAAATCTATGTCTATGAATCATTAATGGATGACGCTCCGAAGTTAATATTGATTCCAGAGATCAAAGAAATCTCAAATGAATATGAGTCGATGGACAGATCATACATACTCAATGATGATATATTTGCATATACCGTTGCTTATGAGATAACAGAGCACGATGTCATCGAACCATGCTCAGTTGAAGAATGTCAACAAAGAGCAAATTGGCCTAAATGAAAAGAAGCAATCCAGGATAACTATTTGACAAATGAACAGGTATTTGGTTCGGTAGTGCTAACCGCCCAAGTGTAAAGCCTGTAGGACATAGATAAATCATTTGTCAGGGAAGCGTAATGAGAATAATTAAGTCATAATATATAAGGCTCTCCTTTGGCGCAAGGTTTCTCACAACGCACTGGATTGACCACAATAAGACTTATTCTCTCGTGATGGACAACGTTCTGCTAATTAAATTAGCCAAGTAGTTTCCGAAGGACTGGAAATTGCAACTCAACGATGCAGTTGCTACATATCTCTATGGGGATCTAAATTCAGAGATATAAAAGTGCTTGATGACATTATACCAATATCAAGTAACTTTAAACTATGAAATGCGTTTACAATAAAATTGAAACACTCGCTTTATAGATTAAAGCAATCTATGGGGATGTGGTATACCCGCCTGAGTGAATATTTGATTGGGAAATGATATATAAGAACGATGAACTGTGCCCTTGCGTATTTGTTTAGGAAAACAAGTTCCAGACTTTCGAAGTAGCTCTATATGTCAATGTTATGAACATAATAGACACTCTTGATGAAATAAGAGAAATCACAAGCTACTTGAATTCTGATTTTGAGATGAAAGATCTTGGGAAAACTTGGTTGTGTCTAGATACTTGAACTAGGACACTGAGTTTGTGGAATATTAATCCACCGATCCGCATATGTCCAGAAAATGATCAGGCGACTTAATATGGACAAAGCGCATCCGACTAGCACTCACATGATCGGTCAAAGTGTTGGATATAAGGAAATATCCATTTCGTCTAAAGGATGATGACGAAGAGGTGTTGGGAGCTGGAATTCCATACCTAAGTACAATAGGCGCATTATTGTACTCAACATAATACACTTGACCATATATTATACTTCTAACTGAACTTGTCAACTAGATTTAGCTCAGCGTCAACGCAACGTCATTGGAATGATTTCAAATTAATCTTTTGGCACCATTGACGTGGGACAATACTTTCCCTATGGAGAAAATTGAATTGATGATGGAACTTCAATACCTACTTAGATTGTGAGTGGCAAAAGTAATGGCTCTTATAGAAAAACACCAAACAATGTCTTGGTATATAATTGTTGATATTAGGTTTATGTTCAACTCATATAAAGGTTGTTCCCAAATTGGCTAAGGAATTATCATATGGAACATACCGACTGCTTGGAAGTGAACTAAGCAACCCCTTAAGAGATACACTCTTAAATTATCAAGAATATTACTCTACATTATTCAAGAGTGTATATGGTTAAGGATCATCATTATACATATTAGAGGAGCTAGTGGTTTGAGTTCAACCATTATCCTACCTGCATATATAGAAATAATGCATCATGTATCAAATAAATGAAAGTAAGATACATCAAGGGTTATAACATAAATCATATTTCGCTTAAGTTTCTATAAAACCAACAACAATAAACTCTCCTCAAGATTCAAGTGAATCAAGTATGGTATGAGGAAAATGTGGAAGATTTGCTTTCCAAATGGTTGCCTAAGGTTACATTTGAGAAACATGTGGAAAACATTAAGATGTGGATATTTCTAAGCTCTCTTGATTGATGTACGAATCAGGGGGGGTAATAGACAAAAGGAGGTGTCTACTAAACATGTACTATTAGTGGGTTGTGCTCTTTCCTTCACCCAAGGTTTTATTTTTCCTATTGAGTTTTGTTCCTTGGTGCAAGGTTTTAGCGAGCCAACATTTTATACATCATATTGATTTATATACCTCTTGATTGACGTACGAATCAAGAAAGGTGGTAAACTAAAGGAATTGTTTATTGGTGCCTTGTACTCTTTCCTTCATCTAAAGTTTTTATTTTTCCCACTAGGTTTTATTTCTTTGACGTAAGGTTTTAATGAGGCAAGAACTATGCTGCATCACTCCTTTGATTCGGCATAAGGGGGAGTGTTGAAGGATTATGTGCCATCATCAAAAGGAATTGATTGAGAGAATATTTCCCTAGTATTATAATTTACCATAATGAATGTTTCCTTTTCTTTGTAACTCCTCCCTATTTAAAGGGCTTATGATTAATGAGAAAGATAAATTCATTCTCTTTATTTACTATTGTTCTGTCATGTTGTTTTTCCTATAACATCCAACAAATTATCTATATTTTTTCTAAAATAGATACTCAAAATACAAAAATTCTAAAAAGAATTACAATTAACTCCAACAGATTCTTTACTTAGATATTTCAACATCTATTATATTGTTAAAATATTATATAAAGTTATAAAAAGAAATTGTATAAAATAATAATAACTCAACCTTATTGGTGAGAATGAATGAAAAATTAATTTCTCTTTCCATATATCAAGGTTCTCCAAACTTGGATTTCTCTAGTTTTTTCTATTCTAGAGATCAATATAGAGATGTTGTTACAACAATTTAAAGAAAAAAAATCCAATTTTTTCTATCTTAAAGAACCTATTGAAGATGCTCTATAATATTTTTAACATAGTTATTCAAGATACTCTAATCATCCTTTCTTTAACATCCAAATAGGAAGAAATCAAGAAAACACAAGTAGTACGGTCAGAGGCGAACCTATATTTTTTTACAAACGGTAGCACCATTTGACAATAAGAAACAAATATAGATATATTTTTCATAAAAACAACATTGGTTTGATGGTTAATTCCTTACTTTTCAAACTGGAGGTCTCAAGTTTGAGTCCTATTACAATTTTTTTAGAAACATAATAAATATGAAACTGAAAGCTAAAATCAACCAAAATGACTCTAACAAGACTCGAACCCATGTCTCAAGTAGAATAAAAGTCTTTCAAACCAACTCTACCAAAGAAAACTTGTGTCCTTATTGCAGTTTCAAATTAAATACGGTGGCACAAAACAAATTGATACGGTTGCACCTTTCACGAACCTAAATTTTTTTACCTTACGGCGGATAAACAATACGGTGGCACGTGCCACTGTAACCACCCTTCTGGGTCCGCCCATGAGTACGGTCCCATCCAAGTCCTACAAATACAATATCACACTTTATGCGGTATTTTTCTTTTTCAATGCATCCAAATAGCACATGTTTTACGGATATATACCAAACCAAACCGATATAACTTTTACCACTTTGTACTTGTTGCTTTTTTTAATGTGGTTATAACAAGGTCTTATTTTGACTCAAAATTAAGTTTAGGTTTCTTTCTATCATGTAAATCCAAGCTTATTGCACCTTGTTTATACCAATGTTCAAAAAAGCTCGTCATAACAGTTGCTTTGATAAATTTATGGCTCAAGGCTTGTGTTTCACACCACGTTAAACTTGTGACACGCCATGGTCTAAGGGTTGTGTATACACACCACTATGTTTTTTGATTGATAGGTCTTTTTGAGGAAGGCAAATAACCATGAGCCGAAAAAGGGCGACCGGGTTGTGACCACTGACCAACAATGCAATGAGGCCGAACGCGGAACACCCTATTGACTAGTAGTTTGAGGTAGTGTTTGGTTGACACCAAAGCAAAGGTAGGAGAAAATGTGGGAGGTGGACACCACTACCGGTGGTGGTGTTGGATAAACGAAAATGAAAGCATTTGGCAAAAACTGCTCAACAACAGTCGGACAAGTTGAGAAATATTAGGGTGAACTAAAAAGTTTGGGTAGAGTCGGATCTAAGTGTTGGCTAGGTAAGCACCCTGTATTTAGTAAGAGGAGTAGTTATGAACCTTGTAGACCATCCACATGGAGGTGGTGAAGGAAGGCCCCAATTGGTAGAACAAACCCACAACCCCTTGGGGTTATCCTTGGAAAAAGAAGCAGCAAAGGGAATAAATATAGTGATAATTTGATTCTTCGTCGCCGTAGTAAATAGAAAATATAATTCCTTTCTTCGACTTCACAAAAAAATATATAGGAATTGATAAATATAACCCTAGAGGAAGAATCATGCGAGAAATTAAACATTATGCAAGAAGACGGGAAGTGTGATATCATATATGATTACACGACATGTATGGGTGTTTGATCATATATGATTAAACGTCTATCTATTGTCAATGTAACATATGTTTAATCATATATGATTAAGCTTGTGTATCATATATGATATCACTCTTCTCACGATTGAAGGCTTAAAATGATCCTCCATTTCACCCACTTTTCTTGTGTAATCCAACCTTATAGATTTGGCAAACTAATTCAACGATTAATAGCAGCTAGTAGCAATGGTATGTCTACCAGTGTCCCATGCCGGTCTACTCTGTCTGTGATTGTTTAGGATTGCTTATTTAAAACAACTTATGTTTTTATGTAAAAGTAGTGTTAAAACGGAGTTTTATAAAAAGTGTTTGGATTTGCTTATGGTGGTATCAAAACGTAATAAACTAATAAGTTGTTATTTAGAAAGTGTTTGGGATTGCTTATACATGTAGAATAAGTTGTTATTTACGCTGTGTTCTCGAAACTCATTTTAGGAAGAAAAGAAAAGGGAGGGAAATGGGTGGAAAGTAAAAAAAATACTCGTGTTCTCGAAACTTTTATAGGAGAGATAAGAAAGAAAACGGAAGAAAAATAATGACAGGTTTCCAAAACTTTCCTCCGAAATGTGGGAGGAAAAGGAAGGAAAGAAATTAAAGGTATTTTAAAAAATTATTGAAATTATTAAAATTACAAAACTACCTGATATTTCTTTATAAAAGATATATTTTTGAGGTTATATTAGTAAAAATGATATATTTTCTTTCCTTTTTTTTCTCTCCGGATTAGAGAAGACATCGTTAAAGAGTGTTTGGGATTGCTTACACATGTAATAAACTAATAAGTTGTTATTTAGAAACTCTTTCGGATTGCTTATACATGTAAAATAACCAAAAGACTGATAAATTGTTTTAAATAAGTCAATAAGTTAGAATGAAATGACTTATCAAAAACTCCTTATCACCGGTGCCAAACTGCTATAAGCAGTTTCCATTTTAACCAATACTACACAGAATACTAGTACGACACCAGAATAAGTTAATAAGGCCTTCCGTACCCCAGGGTTCAAACCTTTTGAACCCTCAGTGCCACATCAGCTCCACATCAGTTTTCCACTTTGAACCCTCTTCAACCTTTTGAACCCTCTAATCCCGTACCCCAACCTTTTGAACCTTTTGAACCCTCATGCCACATCATCTAATTTTTTAATAAAAAATCATAACATTCATAAAAATAAAAATAAAATTACAAAATAAAATTAAAAATTACAAAATAAAAATAAAATTACAAAATAAAAATAAAATTACAAAATAAAATTAAAAATTACAAAATAAAATTAAAAATTACAAAATATTAAAAATCTACTCGTCGTCGTTGTTGGGTAGTCGGATATGCCAAATATGTTCGACCAAATCCGACCGAAGGTTATTATGAGTCTCTCGGTTTTTGACTTCTCGAACATTTGTTGCGCGTTGTGCCTCAGTGATTTGTGTTTCATCCGCTACCACGGCGTTTCCATCGGCACAAATGGCATGACCTTCGTCTTCGAGTATCATATTGTGTAATATGAGACAAGCGTACATAATATTCGCCAATTTATTCTTATGCCATCCGCGTGTCGGGTACTTAAGTATATGCCAACGTTGTTTAAGCACGCCAAAAGCTCGTTCAACATCTTTACGTGCCGATTCTTGTGCGGCCTTGAACTTTATTCGTTTAGCATCATTTGGGCACGTAAACGCTTTTACAAAAGTTGCCCATTCCGGGTATATCCCATCCGTTAGATAATATCCGTTCTTGTAGGTGACTCCATTAACCTCAAAAGGGCACTCGGGTGCTTTTCCGTCGTAGACATCGTTGAGGATGGGCGATTGATTGAGAACATTGATGTCGTTGTTGGAACCGGCAACACCAAAGAATGCGTGCCAGAACCATAGATCTTGGGAGGCCACCGCTTCTAGCATGATTGTCGGATGTTCATGATCACCTCTCATGAATTGACCTCGCCATGCGTTCGGACAATTTGCCCACGACCAATGAGTACAGTCTATGCTGCCGAGCATGCCGGGAAATCCGTGTTTAGCTTCATGCTTGTGGTACAACTTCTGAATATCATCGTAAGTAGGCTTGCGTAAATATTTTCCACCATAGAGTTCAATAATACCTGTGCAGAAAGTGTGCAGACAATCTCGTGACGTTTTCTCTCCCATCCTCAAGTACTCGTCAAGTGCGTCGGAAGCTACTCCATACGCCAATTGTCGAACAGCGGATACACACTTTTGTATCGGAGAGAAACCTTGTAACCCGAGTCCGTCAATCCGTTGTGTAAAATACGGATACACTCCCGATAAATCTTGAACTATCCGTTCGAATAGTTGCCTGCTCATCCTAAACCGCCGTCTAAACAAATACGAAGTATACACCGGGTTTTCGCCAAAGTAGTCCTGCAAAAGCCGGTCGTTAGCATCTACCCGACCTCTTTCTATGTTCCCGGACCTCGGTCTTCTTGACGATGAGGCTACAGCTTGTTGCAACAAATCTGCATAACGATTTAATAGTTGACCGAATTCCTCGTCGGTGTCAATGGATGATGAAGAACCGGACGATGAAACGGGTAGCGAATCCATAAAGTTTATATCGGATTGAAAGAAATGAAAGAAAATATTTAAGGATTGAGATGAGTGTTTAAATTTTGGTGTGAAAAATGAATGAGATTTGAGGATGATTTATAGGGTTTAAATTGGAAAATAAAAAATTGATAAAAAAAAAATATGGCCGTTTGAATTATAGCCGTTTGAATTAAAAAATTATAAAAAAAAAATAAACTCGTCGGGTATGCGGGCTGGGGAACCCGAGCCCCTTACCCGCCACCCGTACCCGCGTGAACCCGCCGAAGTCGTACCCAGAGCCCGCCAACCCGCCCTCCGAACCCGGGCCCGAAGCCGCTGGGCTACGGATGGCCTAAGCCAAGCATTTGTTTCAAGTATTATACCCATGGCCATGTAGTAGCAGCTTGTTAACGAGAGATTGTCGCCCTGGGAATGCACTTTTACCCATCTCATTATCAATCTCTTCTTCTTCTTCCTCCTCCTCTATTGACACCTCTCAGTTGTTCTCGTTTCTTTGCCGGCTTCTCTCGTCTTTTCACCCTCCCACCACCACCACCACAACCACCGCCGCCGCTGCACCCTTTCTTGATATTGCCCTCTTCTTGGTGCTTTCCATGAGCCCTAGGTAAGCGACCACCCTTAGATGTTCCCAACAACTCAAAGTCAACCTTGCTCCATCCAACCTTGTCATGATAATCCCATCCAAACCTCTTACTCATTTCCTCCAATTCAGCCGCCACACCCACCATACCCATACCCATACCCAAACCCAAACCCAAACCCTCACCATTCAGAATTCTGTCTGTCTGCCTGCTCCCATTCCATTCTATCCACGTATACCTCGTCTTCCAGAACATCTTCTGCTAGCTTTCCCCAATCTCCTGTCATCAGATTCTTTGACATCCATCTCAGATACTCCGATGACAGGCAGCACTCCTAGCATCTTCCCTTTGTGCTTCCCGAAGTCTATAACCCTATCCCGAGCCCTCATCTGGATTATTTTATTGGTATTATTACATGAGATTCCGGAGGAGGCGGCGGCGGCGGCAGAGCAACAGAGAAAAAGATGTGGTGAAGCTGGAGGTGGGTGTAGAGAGACGATGAGTTTCATGGTGTTTATTTACCATCCATATCCAATATGTGTAGCAGCGTCTTTCATATCCGAGAGGGGCATCTTCAATATATCTTACATCAAATTTCTAAATTTTAAAACTATTGTAAATTTTCATTTTTTTTTTAAAGGGATTTGAAAAATAATATAAATGAATAGTGTGAAAAATAGACATCCCATTGAATTCGATGTAAATGATGTCATTTACACCAAAATGATTTTAGGAATCACAGTGAAGTCATTGCTAGATATCTTACTAGTGATGTCACTGCCAATTGAGGAAAACCTATGGTGGTACTTTTTATGTTCTGAAATAGGAAACAGATATGTGTTTGATTGTATGTTACTTACTAGAAACAGATAACGTGTTTGATTGTATTTTCTGTTTCTTGGCTGTAAACGCAGGAGGATGTCAAGATAATGGTGGAAAGATTTCTTGAATATGTTATCGAGAATTATAATGTCAACAAAGAACCCGCAAATACAGTACAGGCTTTCTTGATATCCCTGGTCTGAAAAAGTAGATATGCTCTTTTTCAAAAAAAAAGTAGCTGTGTTATGCTTTTTTTCTCATCTTGTTAAGCATGAAGGTGTAAGGGTTTTCTAGTCTTTCCTTCACTTGCAATATATCCGATTTCCAGTTATGCATAGAAGAGACCTTTAGGAAAGTCTAGTGGGGGATCAAATTTGCTTGGGTGGAACGAATCAAAATAGATGATTTTTTAATCTTATTATTTTACTAACTGGTATATGTTGTTGTTCCAGTGTTGGATTTTGTTAAAACACAAGCTTGATAGGAGACAATCTGTTGCTCTTGCAAAGAAACACTTGAATTTCATTTGCAACGAAGAAGAGGCAAACTCGGTTGGAACCAGCAAGGGAGATGTTCTTACATCATACACAGAACCACAAAAAAGTGACATGGTCATTTAACCCACAGGACGTAAAAGTAGAGAACGAGGTGGTGTTCTTTGGTAGTGAACATGGTGATCAAGATAGCCCTACAAAGACTCCTACTTTGTCCCGAAATCTGATGGAAGGAGAATGTCCTGATAAAGTTGTATCATTTGAAAGTGTTGCAGTGAATGCACTGTCCTTTAAATTGGCTAATGCTAGCATTGAGGACCAGCCCAACGGGGGAGGTAGTGCAAGCAATGTTGAGGTACGTGGCAGCAAAGTGTTTGAGGAGGTGCCAGGTGCTAGAAATAAGGAACAATCGAAGAGGCCATGCATTTTAAGCAATAGTGCTAACAGCACGGAACCAAAAAGTCCACGTACTTCCCTAAAGCAAGTGGTTGATGTAGCAATATCAAGTGTGCCAGCTGAAGAGATTCCAGTAAAAAATCATGAAGGTGTTTGTAACGATGTGGTGAAGCAAGTTGATTCTGTCGGGACAGAAGTGTTCGTTGCAGATTGCAACAAAGGAATTGCTGAAGCAGGCGCTATGGTTTCTGATGGATCACATTATCGGGAGGATCAGAATGATATGAGTCCTAATGATGTCGAGGGGCATCTTGGCTCTGTTGGAATGGGATTTTCGGCAAATCCTGCAGTTGCTGAGAATCAATCTAATATACTCCAGCCTGCAATCTTGTGCCTGAGATTAACAGTGATGGGCAGACCACCCTATCAGCTTCTACGCCACCCAGACCTGAGGCACATAACCCTTCCCCACGTCCTGAGGCACCACCTCAAGTTTAGAGACTACTACACAAGTTTCAAGTCAAGCTGCTACACCACCAGGACCAAACCTGTTGAACGTGCAAGGATACGACAACCATAACCAAGGGGTCTCACGAACACCTAACCAGTCTCGGTTTTCTCCTGATCCACTTCAAGCTGAAGTGGAGAAATTACATGAACTGAAGGATAATGTCATCAAATTCCATGAAGCTATTGTCAGTGTCTAGTTTTATTTTAACTTAAATCACTGCTAGAAGTTTATGTCTTCACTTTTCATCATGCTTTTGGGTATGTTTTTGTGCAGAAGCTGAAGCTAAAATCTGACTATGAGAAGGAATTCGCCGAAATGGTTGCTCAGATGAATCTCAAGTATGATGCTAAACGTCAGGATGCAGAGGCAGCATTTCAGTCGAGAGTAAAGGAAGTTGATATCAATCTCAACAGAATGGTCATGAATAAGATATTGGCCGAGGCTTTCAGGTTTAAGTGCCAAGATGTCAGCCCTTCTGATTCTACAGCAAGACAAGTTATGCTTTCTTTAAGATACTTATCTATCACACCGTATTTGAGTTGCTGTTTTTCTCATTAGCAATCTATAATTATTTGTGTTTATGTGATCTTTCCTGAATTCTTTGCAGTTGCTCTATCAGGAGGAATGCAGCATCTGCATCAGTTTCTGGTGCAACCTTCCCTGCGGCATTCCCCTAGAGTTACTTCATCTTCACCCGCTCAATCTTCAGGAAGCCAACAGGTTACGAGGATGCAGCCACCTCTTCAAATAGTTCACCAGCCTGCAAAACTCTTCTCGAGCACACCTAGCAGACCATCATCTACTTCCAACCCCTCTAGCATGCCAACCAGATCACCAGCTAACACCACCCCATCGAGCATGCCAACCAGATCACCATCTAACACCCACCCAATCACCCCATTGAGCATGCCAAGTAGACCAAGCAGGCCACCGGCTAATATCAACCCCATCACCCCCTCTAGCCTACCAAGTAGACCACCACCTAACATTACCCCGTCTAGACCAAGTAGACCACCACCATCTCCTGCCAGGATTTCACGAGTAACTGGTGAAATCCGTGCTCCAGCCCCACACATTCGACCTTTTAGGCCTTCAACATCCCCTGCTCCTCATGATCTTGCATCTCACAGAGTGATGTCAAGTCAGCAACGCCTCAAGTAGCTTGCCGCCGTCCTCTGCCACCTTTTCGCAAGCTTCAGTTCGGCTGTCATCACAAACGCCACCACCTTTTCCCAAAAATCATAATGGTCATCCTACTAAGAGGAGTTCGCCGGGGGCCTCTCCATTGGTGGGCCAAGCTTCATCTCAACCAGCTGCATCAGTGGCAGTATCATCGCCAGCAGTGTCAATTCAGCTCCCATCTGAGCCAGGTGTCGCCATGTCCTCCTCACTTCCCCAAGCTTCATCTCAGCCAGCAGCATCGTCAGCGTCAATTCAGCTCCCATCTGAGCCAGGTGTCGCCATGTCGTCCTCACTTCCCCAAGCTTCACTACCACCAATGCCGTCGATATCCATAAGCCACACTGGGCTTTATGGTTATAGTGCTGGTGCAGGAGGCAGGGGTGAAAGTGGAATAGTGTTGCCAAGTGCTGATATATTAAGCCTACCGGCCCTTGGTTTGCTTATGGACATCGATACACAAGCAGCAGCTGGTTTTCGTCATCAGCCAAATACAGCGTCTTTGGATGTAAGTAAAGAAAATGGTGGCAATGAAGTTGTTTGCTTGTCGGATGATGATTAAAACTTTGTATCATCATTCCTTTTTGTAGAGACGACGACGCATAATATTAAATTGCACCTCCAGGCTCCAGCTGTAATGCATTTTAAAAAACAAGATTTAAATATAGTCTTCCAACTTTATACCTGAGTAGAGAAATATCTATGAGGTCGTAATTACAAACATAGAATTCTTCAAATAACCTATTAATCTAATTATGTCACTATAAACAGATTAACTAGATTATCTAAGCAATCTATTCAAAAACCTCAATAACAAATAACTTCTCCACTATTCCCAAAAGCTCTCGTCCCACTTCCCTTTATCTTTCCGAACTAGTACCTGATAAGAAAACATCATTTGAAACGATTAGGCTAACGCCTAGTGAGAACATTCGATTTCAAAATAACATTTGTACAAATTAATGTAAACAAGGTATAACAAACCTGGTTTACCCTTTTCTTACCACAAGCAAAACCATCCTTCAATAACGGGTTAAATCCGGTTCCATGACTACGATATGACATTACATCAATCATTTCTCATGGTCCAGAGCCACACTACAAATCCTCACAGATTCTAGATAAATGCTCTTATCCAATAAATCGCAATAACACATGCCCATTTATCGGAAAGGAAGTAGAGATTACAATTACTTATGTCAATCCCTTTTTCTTCCTTAGAAATAGGAATTACGTTTATTCCACAATTTCTCACACACATCAGAATAATGATTAATCTTCATCTATTCCACGTGTACATAACCACTAGTGCATATGGATCCATATCACCTATTTGTATTCATACAGGTTCTTGCTTAATTATAAATCATTTTCAACCAATGAGTTAAGCAAAACCATTAATTTAAGTAATCAATTTTACTTTATAAAATCATCCCAAAACAGTTCATTTATAACTATACCTTACCGCACTTTAAAATATTATAAAAAGGTAAGATAAGAATGAACTCACCTGATAGCAGAAATGTCACTATTGCTTTTCTTCTCAAAGTTGTAGGAACTTCTGTCTCCAACTTCACAATTAACTGAAATACCCAAATACATAATGTACCGGTATTAATCTACTGTTTATAACCCTTAAAGATTAAAATCCTAAAATCCTCGACTCATATCACAACCAACTAAAAATGATAATCTTTGTCGCAACACATTGCACATGTCGCAATTAACTACTGCGACACAGTAGCATATCGCAACCAACTATTGCGATATACATCATGTCGCAACCAACTACATCATGTCGCAACCAACTATTGCGATATACCACAAGTGGCAACTGACCATTGCGATATCAAGAGCTTGTCGCAACCCAAGGTTGCGATATCTATGATGTTCATCAATATCTCAGTTAACTAAATTCATCCTAAACCCAGAAATTATCAATTTTAAACCATGTTTAATTCTATAAATTTGCAGATATAATCAATACTACTAATATAACATATCTACCAACCCAGATTCATCATAATCATCAAAATCAACATAACCCATTTTCTAAATTCATATAAACTCTAAACTACATAATATCTTAAACTCTAATATCTGTTTCCCTCCTCTTCTTCTTTCTTTCTCGATTTCTTTCTCTCTTTTCACACCGAAACACACACATACACCCTAGAACACAAAAATGGTAAAATGAGGAGGTGTCCCCCTTTTTGTTCATTTCTTAATTAAGAAACGGTGGTGATGACACATCACACCATACTTAGCCAAACAACCCTTCAACTATCACAACTTGACAAGTTTAATCCTTCTCCTTATAATTTAAAATTAAAGTTTACCCCATACTTATTATTCCACAATTAACGTAACTTGTTTGGGTTTAAACTCTAAAATTAATCCATCACAATAATAAATTATAACTTATCAAATAATTATACTTAAATTATTTAATAAACCCAAACATCGACTTTTATAAAAATCGAGATGTTACACACTAAGATGATCAATCCCACATAGCAACATGTACATTGCAGACCAAACCATTAATAAAATCTCAAAGGTCTCTCGTGTTCGGTATTACCTTTCCATGAGTATAGTTGGCCCTTTGCGCATGAAGAAGGTCCATGAGGAGGCTTCTCTTGTCACTTTCTTGTACATACTCGACTCTCTGTACAATCAGATCAGTACTTGAACCAACTCTTCCCACAGCCAGAAAGAAGGTTCCAACATATATCGAGAAAAACAAGTTCAAGTTTAGCTGACGTGGGACTCTAATAATCGTATATTGCAATGTCGTTTAGGGTGCGTTTGGTTTGCAGACGGGACAGCACCTGATAGTTGTTCAGCTGTAAGACAGAACTGGACAGAACAGAAAAAAAAAAACATGACCAATTTACCTCTATTAAGTTGTTTATATATTTTGGTTAATTATGTAAAATTATAATAAAATAAATATTTTTTATATAAAAATATGTTATTAGAAAAGAAATTCAAGACGATTAAAGTAACACAAAAATAAAAAGTTTATGTAGTTTCCAATTTTTATTTCTAACATTTTTTATATTTTTTTATGAAGAATAATTGATAATTTACGCAAATTAATCAAAACATAGAAACTATATAAAAATAATATTTTGAGAGTAAAGTGAAAGTTTAAAGAGCATGAAATACAATAAATAAAATTTAAAGAATTAAAAAATATAAAAAAGAAGGCGTATTTGATGTTTTAGAAGAGAATTAAGTTCTATTTTGAGGTTATCTTGATAAAACATAAATTTGTTCCACCTTGTTCCAGCTTGTTCCATGGGGTGGGGTGGATCAGGCCTGTTCCACTTTGTTCCTGTGTTCCACATAAAAGTCATGTCAAACGTGGAACAATTATCCCTGTTTTGTTTTGTTCTGTCTAGTGTACCAAACGCACCCTTAATTACCTGAAGACCGGCTCCAACTAAAAAAGCGAGTCTGATTTCTTTGATTCTGAAAACATCCCAGTAACTGATTGCATTTCTGCGTTGGCGTTCTTCGTCTAAAGCAGCAGAAAGCTGGCCGAGCTCCTCTTCTAACCGAAAAGGATCATATATTTTTGACAGCACAACAATGGCTTCGGATCTACTTCTCTTCATGTAAAGCCACCGTGGAGATTCCGGAAGAAACACCATCAAGCAAAATTGGATAATAGCGGGCACAGCAGCTACTCCAAGCATCCATCGCCATGTCCCTCGAACCTGTTCAACATTGTACATAAAATCAAGATTCAAAAACCTTAATGAACACAACTTCAAGATTCAAAATTTATCAAAACAAAATCACATTTGGGAACAAAAGGCTTTCTAATAAGCCCTTCAAAGACTTGGTTCCCAACTTCGTTCGTGCTCAAAAGAATGTTCTATGCATAAAAAAGGGGGAAAATACGAGTTAACGATGCATGAAGAACCACCTCCATTACTGGCAGATGGCTTTAAGGTTAGGTACAATTGAACGACCCATCTAACAGGCCGAGCAGAAACTTAGTGTTCCCTGCAGATTGTCCGCCAGTCGTTAACGCAAAGAAGATTTAATATGAAACCCATACTATAAACAAATCCAGAAGCTTTTCATTTGAGCAAGGATTAGTAAAGAATGGAGGATAAATTCTATAAATGGCAATAAGCGGGAAATAGAAGGTTATGCTCCTCGAGAGAACTTATTATGCAAACTCCAGTTCGAGCTTGAATTTGCCGCCTTGAAACTGCATAATCAAAAACCTTGATGCAAGTTTCATTAAGTCATAAAATGGAAACATCTTTAACACCAGTAGTCTAGACATTCCTGAGTACTTAGAGAAAGGACAGGACAGAACAGTACAAAAAAAATTTGTTTGACGTGACATTAGACTGGGACAGGATATGACCTAAGTAGGACGAATAATTTATTTTCTCTAACCCACCAAAATAAGTAGAAGAAAAATCAGGGTGATTGTACAAGATTGGTAAATTACTGAACTACCCTGTCAAATCAAATCCTAAAACCTTCCACTATTCTTTCACCCACTTACCTCACTCTCGCTCATTTAGTCATGTCCGGTCATGTATAAACGCACCATAGGTAAATTGGTGTAGACATCAGAGACGGAGTCAATAGGGGGGCAGCCCCTCCAACTCTCGGCCAATACTTCATATGGTTTGCAACTTTGCATATAATAAGTAATAACCCTTTCAAATATTATAATAAGCCTTACAACCTTTACATTTCTTATCCCAACTCTATATTGTTCAACTTCTTTTTATATTAAAAAACACCCCAAAAGCCTAATCCCCAATAAGTGAGATAGGTTTGTATTTGGGTTTTCTACAAACACTATGTTTAAAAGACAAACCTCAATTACATAGTTCAATATTTTTTATTCAAGTATAACTATATATAAATTATAGTTATGTAAATTGTTTAGTTGTTTACCAATTGAATATGTTTAAGGGTCGTTTACCCGATACTTATCCGGTAAACGTTTACCGGTAATAGTCAACACTTTCACTTAACTTATCGTGTCATATTTTAGTCGGATAAAATGACATCTTAAGCAACATTTTTATCCCGTAGGCGCTTACCAGGTAAGGTAAGAGTCGTCACTCTCACTTACCGGGTAAGACTCTCTTGGTACTTGTAATCGCTCTTGCTGGATAAGATTCTCAATCATTGTCATGTTCATCCAACAAGGTAAAATGAGCCGGTAAGCACTTACCAGATAAACGTTTAAGTAAACGACCCCTAAATTTTCTTACAAAAATTAAGATTTTATTAATTCTTTTGACTTTGGTTTAGCATATGTTTGTCCAAACATATGTATACAAGTTCTAAACTGAATTTTCATTCCTAATATATTAGTTCATTACAAAATGGATTGCCGATGTTTATGTCGTCTACTGAAAAACTGGTACACCCCCACTGCGTTTTACGTATAAAAGAAAAAGGAATTAGACAGGCTTTCATTTGTTGGTCCAGAATAAAGCCCAAGGATTGTTGGGCTTTTACTTTTCAATAATTGGCGGGAACTTCCTTTAAGTGAGGGGGGGAGCGTATTCTGTTATTCATTCTGTTTTGTTATCTTTGTAATTGAGCAATAGCTCTCGGAGAGAACCATGGCCTCTCGAATGCCATTGGAATAGCTTTTGTTCAATATAGTTCGATAATTCAGCCTAGTGTGTACCAAATTGGTATCAGAGCGGTAACTGTCCGGGGAAGATGGCGACTCGGAGTACAACTACGAGATTAGACGATCTGGAGGGAAGTGTGGGATCGATCGAGAAGACTTTGTTAGTAATTGCGCAGCAGATGGAGAAAATCCTGAAACAGCAGGATGAAGGGGCTGATTCGCCGGGATCGATTGGGAAGAAGAAGGAAACGGAAGGATACGATCCAAATCGGTTTCTCGCGGTGAAAGGAAGGAAACTCGAGATACCGTCATTCGATGGAACAGATCCCGATGGGTGGATTCTCAGGGCTGAACGATATTTCTCTCTGAATCGTCTAAGTCAAGAGGAGAAAATGGATGTAGCATTCATTACCTTTGAAGGAGACGCTCTTAAATGGTTCCAATGGGAAAACAAACGTCGACCGATTACCAGATGGGAAGATCTGAAGATGATGCTACTTCGTCAATTTAGATCGTTGGCGGCAGGATCGTTGTGTGAACAATTTCTATCGATCAAACAGGAGGGGATGATAGAAGAGTATCGGCGCAAATTCGTAGAGTTCGCTGCTCCACTAGATGGAATCCCCGAAGAGGTATTTCTAAGCCAATTCATTAACGGTTTAGACACTGCAATTAAGGCTGAGGTACACTTATTAAACCCTATATCGTTGAGTGACGCTATGGAGATGGCATCAAAAATAGAAGTTAAAAACAGAGTGTTGAACCGCGATCGTAATTCATTCTCGAACAGAAGAAGTTCTAATTCTGTTTCGGAGAATCGTACCACTCATTCTCAATCGATGGCTTCCTCTAGTTCATCGGCAAGAAGTGGTACTTAATTCAGAAGACTGTCTGAACAAGAGGTGCAACAGAAACGTGCCTTAGGCCTTTGTTATCGTTGTGATGAGAAATACTCCCCTGGACACAGATGTAAAAAAAAGAGATGAGTGTTATTCTGGTCCAGGAAGAGATGTGTGAGGAGGAAAATGATGAAGTTGAGGTTAAAACACTGAATACAGCGGATGTTATTGATGTAGGGCCGAAAGTTGAGGTGCACCTTAACTCGGTAGTAGGATTGACAAATCCTAAAACCATGAAGATGGAAGGCTTTGTGGGAGAACAAAAAGTGGTGGTCCTGATTGACAGTGGGGCTACGCATAATTTCATTGCAAAGAAGTAGTCAGAAAAGTAGATCTGAAAGTGGAGAAAACTTTGGAGTATTCGATCATTATGGGCACAGGAAATAATGTTAAGGGGGAGGGCGTTTGCAAACATGTAACACTCTCGATCCAAGGGTTGGAAATTATAGATGATTTCCTGCCTATCCAGTTGGGTAACAGCGATGTAATTCTGGGAATGCAATGGTTAGAGACCCTCGGTGCCACGTATGTCAACTGGAAACAGCAACACATGAAATTCAATATTGGGGGAAATCCCGTCTCCTTGAAGGGAGATCCGTCGTTGGGAAGGTCAAAAGTATCATTGAAAGCGATGGGGAAGGTAATTCAACAAGAAGGGCATGGGGTGTTAATAAAGTTGGGAGCATGTGAGGCTCAAAATGAGAAGAAACATGAAGAGGAAACAGCGTTAGAGCCATTGTTAAGGGAGTATGACCGTGTGTTTAACATGCCAGCAGATTTGCCTCCAATCCGAGGAAAAGAGCACGGTATTGTGTTGAAGGAAGGGACGGAACCTGTGAATGTAAGGCCATATCGGTACCCCCATTATCAAAAAGACGAGATCGAAAAATTAGTAAAAGAGATGCTAACTGCAGAGATCATTCGACCCAGTTCTAGTCCGTTTTCGAGCCCTGTACTGTTGGTTAAAAAGAAAGATGGAAGTTGGCGTTTTTGCATTGATTATAGGGCTCTTAATAAAGCTACAGTGGTGGATAAGTTTCCTATTCCAGTCATAGACGAGCTGTTGGATGAATTACATGAAGCACGGGTGTTCTCCAAATTAGATCTGAAATCTGGTTATCATCAAATAAGGATGGAAGAGGGTGATATCCAGAAAACGGCCTTCCGAACGCACCAAGGACATTATGAATTCCTTGTAATGCCCTTCGGTTTAGTGAACGCGACTGCAACCTTTCAAGGTCTAATGAACAAAGTTTTTCAAGAGGCATTGAGGAAGTACGTACCGGTCTTTTTCGACGATATTTTAGTATACAGCAAGTCCCTAGATGAGCACGCCTGCAACCTTTCAAGGTCTAATGAACAAAGTTTTTCAAGAGGTATTGAGGAAGTACGTACTGGTCTTTTTCGACGATATTTTAGTATACAGCAAGTCCCTAGATGAGCATAAGGAACACTTGAGAAGGGTGTTGGATATTTTAGCCCAAAACCACCTGTATGCCAACAAAAAAAAGTGCGAATTCGGGCGTAATAAGCTGGGCTATCTGGGTCATATAATCTCGGGAGAAGGAGTAGAGGTTGATAATTCAAAAATCAAAGCAATTACAGATTGGAAAGTTCCCTCTACTATCACAGAATTACGGGGTTTTTTGGGGCTGTCCGGTTATTACCGAAAATTCATTAAAGTATATGGTGGGGTGGCTGCACCGTTGAGAGATCTGCTAAAAAAGAATCAGTTCCATTGGACTGCGGAAGCTCAGACTGCTTTTGAAAAATTGAAGACAATGCTATCATCAGCTCCGGTTCTAAAATTGCCCAATTTTGAGTTGGAGTTCGTTATTGAAACTGATGCCTCAGGCTATGGATTGGGGGCTGTTCTAATGCAACAAGATCAGCCAATTGCATTTTTCATTCAAGCCTTGGGGTTACGGGCAAAACAGAAGTCAGTTTACGAAAAAGAATTGATGGCTATTGTGTTAGCCATTCGGAAGTGGAGACCTTATTTGTTAGGAAGACGATTCACGGTTCGTACTGACCAGAAAAGCCTTCGTTTTCTGTTGGAACAACGGGTCGTGGAACCAGAATATCAGAAATGGGTCACTAAGCTAATTGGTTACGATTTCTCGATAGTTTACAAATCTGGTAGCACCAATCGGGCAGCAGATGAATAAAGATAAACCTAAATAAAGATAAATACTTAGCTTAATTAAATACTAATGATATCATTATCCGTGTTTCCTTGCAAAACGTCTCTGGTAAACCTGACCGTATCGACCCGGCTTATCATTACTCCCCGCCCAAACACGCACCTTGTCCTCAAGGTGGAAATCAGGAAACTGGTGGTTAATAATCTCAAATGGTTCCCATGTAGCCTCGTACTCCGGAAGGTCTAACCAGCGAATTAGCACCTCCTGTCCCCCAGAACCTTCACGAACCCCCTCTACCTGATCGGCTGATCGGGCTGCAGTATAACTTCCATATCCTCGGTTAATGTGGCAGGTAATTGAGGAGCCGCCTCGCGATTGCCAATAGCTTTACGTAACTGAGATACATGAAAAACATCATGTATGCGAGTTGTTGCCGGTAACCTCAGCCTATACGCCACCTTGCCAATTTTTTCTAATATTTCAAAAGGCCCGAAATACCTCAGAGCAAGCTTCTCATTTCGACGTCTCGCTACCGAGTGTTAGCGATAAGGTTTGAGCTTCAAAAACACCCGATCACCAACATCAAACTGAACCTCACGTCGGTGCAAATCCGCTTTAGTCTTCATCAACAAATAGCCTTTCAACTCTTGTAACACCCGATCTCTTTCTTGAAGATATTGGTCAACCGAGCCGACCACCGTCTTCGCTTGGCCGTAGTACAACAAATGCGGCGGATCCCTGCCTTGAAAGGCGTAGTTTTTTGTGGAAGTATGAAACGAAGTGTTGTACCAGTATTCGGCCCACGCCAACCACTTACTCCACCGTGCGGGAGTGTCTGTTACGAAACAACGAAGATATGTCTCGACACAACGATTGACCACCTCTGTTTGGCCGTCTGTCTAGGGATGGTAAGCAGTGCTCCGTTTCAGTGTAGTCCCATGCAAACGGAATAATTCCCGCCAAAACTGACTTACGAAAACTTTATCTCGGTCAGACACAATTGACTCCGGCATCCCATGCAACCGTACTACCTCTCTAATAAAAACCGTTGCCACCGAAACAGCCGTATACGGATGTTTTAAAGGCACAAAATGGGCGTATTTACTCAACCTGTCCACAATCACAAAAATAACCGTGTACCCTTCAGATTTTGGCAACCCGTCGATGAAATCCATAGTGATCTCGGACCAGACTCGTGTTGGGAGCTCAAAGGGCTGTAATAAGCCACTCGGAGCCAATGTTGAATACTTTTGACGTTGACAAACATCACATTCGGCCACCATTCTTGCGATATCACTCTTCATGCCGGACCAAAAAACTTCGCGAGCCATGCGTTGATACGTTTTCTGGACCCCCGAGTGCCCACCGATGACCCCGTCATGAAACTCGCGGAATAATTTTGGAATCCAACGTGATTCCCGGTCAAGAACCAACCGCCCGTGATACAATACCCTTCCCGATTCCAATTTATAACCCTGCGACACCGCTTCCCCGTGAATAAGTTTCTATTTAATGTTAGCAATTTCAGTCGCTGATTCCAAATCCTTCCATAGCTCTTCCCAGTCGATTTTGCAAGTTGTCAGTTCTTGAAGTTGCACATCTGGTTTCTTTCGGGACAAAGCATCAGCGGCCCCGTTTTCTTTTCCGGGTTTGTAAACAATGTCGAAAGTATATCCGAGCAATTTTGACAACCATTTTTTGTGGTCCTCTGATACCGTGCGCTGTTCTAGCAGGTACTTTAAACTTCGTTGGTCAGTACGGATTAGAAATTTTCGACCCAGAAGATAAGGCCGCCACTTCTGTACTGCTAAAACTATCGCCATGAGCTCGCGTTCGTAAACTGACTTAAGCCGAGCTCGGGTTCCTAGTACGTGACTAAAGAAAGCTACTGGCCTCCCCTCTTGCATCAGTACCGCCCCAACCCCGTAACCGGAGGCATCTGTCTCAATCACAAACTCCTTAGTAAAATCGGGTAGCGCCAAAACCGGCACCCGAGTCATTACCATTTGTAGTTGTCGGAAGGCCTTAGTCGCTTCGTCGGACCACTTGAAGTTGTCTTTTTTTAATTGTTCGGTTAGAGGAAGTGCGATTTTTCCGTACCCTTGGACGAATTTGCGATAGTACCCGGTTAGTCCTAAAAACCCGCGGAGTTCTCGCAACGTCTTAGGGATTGGCCATTCCACCATGGCGCTGATCTTGGCTGGATCTGCAGACACGCCTTTTTCCGAAATTATATGACCCAAGTATTCCACCTGTTTTTGCGCAAGGCAACATTTCTTTCGATTAGCATAAAGTTGGTTGCGGCGTAGTACCTGGAAAACCGTCGCTAAATGCTTCACGTGTTCCGTCGTTGTTTTGCTATAAACGAGTATGTCGTCGAAAAACACTAGTACGAAACGTCTTAACAGGGGCTGAAACACTTTATTCATAAGCGATTGGAATGTAGCTGGAGCATTGGTTAACCCGAACGGCATCACTAAAAATTCATAGTGCCCGTCGTGCGTTCGAAACGCGGTTTTTGGCACGTCTTCTGGTTTCATGCGAATCTGATGGTAGCCTGATTTAAGATCTAGTTTGGAAAATATCGTGGCACCGTGAAGTTCATCTAGCAGTTCATCGATGACGGGTATCGGGAATTTATCCAAAATCGTCGCTTTGTTCAAGGCCCGATAGTCGACACAGAATCGCCAGCTACCGTCTTTCTTTTTGACCAACAGCACTGGACTAGAAAAAGGGCTCGTACTAGGCTGAATGACGCCCGCTTGTAACATCTCCCCGACCAATTTTTCAATTTCCTCTTTTTGTGCGAAGGGGTAACGGTATGGTCTCACGCTAATGGGAGGGGTACCCTTGTGCTTGTGCAGGGTGATAGCATGCTCGTGGCTGCGAGATGGGGGAAGACCGGAAGGCATCTCGAAAATGTCCCGATGTTCGTCGATCACGGCCTGGACTTCTGCTGAAATTACTGGCAGGGGTGGGGTGGCTGCCTCGGCTGAATTTATATGCACCAAAAAACCGTTAGCTTCATACTTAAGCATTCGGAACAGGGACTTACATGATACCAAAGTTTTTGAGAGGCTCGAGTCGCCCGTGATTGTGACCAGTCGATCACCATCCCAAAAGACCATTCGTAAGTCGCGCCAATTTACGGTCATATCTCCTAATGTGCGTAGCCATTTAATGCCGAGAATAACATCTGAGCCTCCTAACTCTAGTGGGTAGAAATCCTCTACCACCTGCAGTTCTGGTAGCGACAACACGATCCCTTTACACGTTCCTGTACTTTGTTCCAACATGCCATTACCCAGACGAACCTTTACCGATCCAGTGTGGGAAATTGTTAACCCCAGCCGTGCCACCACCTGTTTAGATACAAAATTATGTGTTGCTCCGCTGTCGATTAGGACCAGTACTTGCGTCCCCCCGATCTCACCCGTGACCTTCAAGGTTTGCGGCGGTGTAAGTCCGCTAACCGAATTCAGGGATACTTCTACCATGTCTAAGTGGGCATGGTCCGTGTTTTCTTCCTCCTCCCTGTCGCTTTCGTCCTCGTCAACTATCAAAATTTGCAGGGTCTTGCTAGGACATCGGTGCCCAGGAGTGAACTTACCGTCACAACGGAAACAAATACCTTTGGCTCGTTTTTCGGCGAATTCAGCATCAGTCAATCATTTAAATTGCCCTCCCGTACCTCCTGAATTGGCTTTCTTGTCGCCCACGGTTGTTGCCGCTAGTGTGGTCGTAGTGTGGTTCGGCTTGGCCGGCCCGCTGCCCCCGCTACGAGGTGGGTATGAGCCGCCGGTACCAGTTTTGACGCCGCCCGCACTCTTGTTTTCATCCATCTTTACCGCCATCCGCATGGCACGAGCTAGGGTTTCTGGTTCCATGACCCGTATTGCAGAACGGAGTTCCGGTTTCAAACCCTTAATAAAGGTGCTCTCCAAAACCTTCTCGGGTAAATCGAGAAGTTGACCAGCCAAGCTCTCAAATCTGTCCACAAACTCACGGACTGTAGCTTCTTGTTGGATGTTTAGAAATTGTTCATAAATGTTTCCTTCATGTGAAGCTTGGAAGCGATCCAGCAGCTTCCTTTTAAGCCCTTCCCACGAACGACACGGGGCCCTAGCTTCATTCCAGCGATACCAGGACAACGCCGCCCCCTCCATACAAATCGAGGCCGCTCGCAAACGATCCTTTCCCTTGATTCCCTGAATTTCGAAATACCGTTCAACACGGTAAATCCAGCCATGTGCGTCATCACCGGCGAAAACTGGCATCTTCAGCTTGCGGCAGTCACGCAACGGGTCCTTATTAGTTTTTTCAGAACCGTCTTTCCTCGAACCCACCGACTCATCATCATCCTCATCAGAAGACGACTCGATCTTGGGGTCGTTTTTCTTCTCCCCCGTATCTGACTTCATCTTTCCGACCGCCAGAGACAAGTCGGAAATCGCCTTCAGCACTTCCTGGAACTGCATCGTGTTTTCAATGCGGTTAGCCTCTGCTTCTTCCCGCATCCTAGCCACGTCAGTCTCCAGGGTGGTGATCCTGTCAGTGTTGCTAACCATCTTGTCACCAGAAACGAAAGGCTCTGATACCAATTGATAAGAACACCGATTCAACCCTAAGGTTAAGATCGAAGTATTCGAGAACAGTAGATCTCCCAATTAGCCAAAGACTAAATTTTTATTAATTGCATGCCTCTAAAGGATCAATGGTGCACCATATTTATAGTGACCTGCTAACAATAAAACCAAATCCTAAAATAAAGGAGATTATCCTTGCCTAATACAAATACGTTTCCTAAATAAAGATAAACCTAAATAAAGAAAAATACTTAGCTTAATTAAATACTAATGATATCATTATCCGTGTTTCCTTGCAAAACGTCTCTGGTAAACCTGACTGTATCGATCCGGCTTATCAATGCGCTGTCCAGGAAAGCATAAGGTTGAATGTTCGAGCATAGGGGGCCTCAATGGAGGCAATGGGATCAGTTGAAACAAGATATTGAGGGTGACGATCTGTTAAGAAAAATTCGGGCAGACCTGTTACAAGATGCAGCGGCCCATAAGGGATTCACAATTAAACGAGACTTATTATTTTACAATGACAGATTGGTGATACCACGTAAGTCGTCGCTAATCCCTTTGCTAATTGAGGAGTTTCATGGGTCGCCGATAGGTGGACACGGAGGCGAGGATCGCACATACCAACGTATTGCAGCAGAAATTTTCTGGGTTGGTATGCGTAAAGATATTGGAGATGCAGTTCGCAAGTGTGAAGTTTGTCAAAGAAATAAGACCATGAGTGGGTCAGCAGGCCTATTACAACCGTTGGCTCTCCTAACTACAGTTTGGGAAGATATTTCGATGGATTTCATCGAAGGACTACCACGTTCTAAAGGAATGAGTACTATTCTAGTCGTTGTCGATCGTTTCAGCAAATACGCTCATTTCATCGGTTTAAAACACCCTTTTGATGCGCACACGGTAGCTGAAGTGTTTGTGAAAGAAATTATCAGACTGCATGGGGTTCCACAGTCGATAGTGTCTGATCGTGACAAAGTGTTTACAAGTGGGTTCTGGAAAGAACTGTTTAAATTGCAGGTCCAAACTTCATTTTAGTACGGCTTACCACCCACAGTCAGATGGGCAAACTGAGGTGGTAAACAAGTGTTTGGAACAATACTTACGATGTTGGGTGTCGGATAAGCCTAGACAATGGAGCAAATGATTAGCATGGGCGGAATTATCGTATAACACGTCGTTTCATACATCACTCAAGTGTTCTCCTTTTAAGGTGCTATAAGCCAACAACTTCAAACTTACAAGCTGTGGATCAAGAGTTAGTGACACGTGATGAGATTTGGGATGAAGCTAGAATGCATCTTCTAAAAGCCCAGTGTAGAATGAAACAGCAAAAAGACCTCCATCGTAAAGATGTTGTGTTTGAGGTGGGAGATTGGGTCTTCCTTAAATTACGCCCCTATCGTCAAAAGTCGTTGGTGAAAGGTAACAATCCCAAGCTTCTGGCTAGATTCTATGGACCCTATAGAATTTCAGAAAAAATAGGACAGGTGGCCTATAAACTCGCTTTACCTGTGGGAGTTAAGATACATCCTGTTTTTCATGTATCTCAACTCAGACGAGCAATGGGTGACTGTGCATCAGCCACGGATATTCCTGCACAAATTTCTGAGGATATGGTGTTCCGGGCCGAATTGGAGGATTTATTGGATGTTCGTGTCGTACCACATGGAGATCCAGGACAATTGGAAGTGTTAGTCAAATGGAAAGGTTTATCGGATTTTGAATCTTCCTGGGAATTGTTAGACCCGTTGCTGCAGCAATATCCTGATAAGCACCTTGAGGACAAGGTGCTTTCGTTGAGGGGAAGTATTGGTACACCCCCACTGCGTTTTACGTATAAAAGAAAAAGGAATTAGACAGGCTTTCATTTGTTGGTCCAGAATAAAGCCCAAGGATTGTTGGGCTTTTACTTTTCAATAATTGGCGGGAACTTCCTAAGTGAGGGGGGGAGCATATTCTGTTATTCATTCTGTTTTGTTATCTTTGTAATTGAGCAATAGCTCTGGGAGAGAACCATGGCCTCTCGAATGCCATTGGAATAGCTTTTGTTCAATATAGTTCGATAATTCAGCCTAGTGTGTACCAAAAACTTTTAAGATGCAAGTTTTTTTCAAATTTTTTCGTTGTTCATTTCTACTTCGATATGTTGTAAAGATATAATGCTAAATAATCCTATGCTGAATCATGAAAAAGCAGTTCCTTACGAAGAAGATAATTTAATGATAAAGCAAGAAAAACCCGACCTCTGTAAAAGCGAGATTGACGAGATAGGAAAGAAACTGTCCACTGGTTATCATGAGCACATTTGTGCTCACAAGACCTCCCCGTATTTCTGATGGGGCTGCTTCTGCGATATACATTGGAGCAGTAACAGAAGCTACGCCCACGCCAAGTCCAACCAAGAGGCGACCAAATATAATTACATACGGATTCCATGCAGCCGCCATGACAAAGGATCCCAACGCAAAAATCACATCAGCAAGAAGAGTCGCTTGCTTACGCCCATATGCATCATTTATCCCCCCACCAGCTGCTGCTCCAATCATTGCACCAACTAAAGCCATGCTAACAATCGTCTCCTGTATATATATACGAAGTTAAGACCTCATATTTAGCGGATTATGGGTTTGTTACTGTAACGCCCCAAGCTCAAATCCAGAGGCGGACCCAGAATTTCTTTTTAAGTGGTGGCACAATTTGAGTATAAATCAATAGAAAGTTTTTGCAAGTAGTTAGGTCATGGAACTTGTACCTGTAAGAAACTACTTTGATCAACTGCCTCAAATTCATCACGGATGTATAGAAGAGCTCCTGATATAACTCCTGAAGCAGAAATTTATGTTTATAAGAGCATGGGCTATAAGTTGTTACTACATTACACAGCCTCAAATTCATATAACAAAATTGAGTTGGTACTGCAAATCATTTCTTTATTACTATGTGCATTCATATCTTCACTGGTGCATATGTATTTGCTAATAACTTCATATAACCATATCCATATACACGTGTTACTATAACCAATATATTAAAAACAAATACATGAATTAACATATGGTACATGTTGACTCATGAGAATATGCTCGTTCAAGAGTATCTCCAACAGATTCTCTATAAATTTCCCAAAATACAGATCTGAAAGTCAAAATCTTTAGAGCATCTCCAAATAGTTTTTCTATAATTTTTCTAAAATAAAGACCCAAAAGTCAAAATCTCTAAAAAGAATTGCATTTAACTCCCACAGATTCTCTATTTTAGAGATTTCAACATCTATTATATTATTAAAGTATTATGTAAATTTATCATTTCAATACATTTTTCAAAAAGAATTTGTATAAAATAATAATAACTTAACTCTATTAACCACAAGGGTTGTGGCGTACTGGTTAAGGCTCTGGGGGATGTGGTGGAATATCCCATCTGCCTAGGGTTCGAATCCAGGCGTACACAACAATTGTGGCCACTGAGGTTTAAGCAGGGATGATGTCTTACGGTCATAATTTGTCATGGGATTAGTCTAGGCATAGCCTATAGGACACCCTTCTCAAAAAAATAACTAAACTCTATTGGTGGGAATGAATAAAAAAGTAATTTCTCTCTCTCTCTATATATATATATCAAGTTTTAGAGAATTCTTTAAATTTGGAGGGTTTTTTTTAGTTTTCTCTATTTTAGATAACAATATAGATACGTTGTTGGGGCAATTTAGAGAACAAAACTTCATATTTCTCTATTTTAGAGAATCTGTTGGAGATGCACTAAAAAGAATTACATTTAGCTTCAGCAGATTCTTTATCTTAGTGTTTCAACATCCATTATATTATTTAAATTTATCATTCCAATACATTGTTTTAAAAGAATTTGTATAAAATAATATAACTCAACCCTATTGGTGGAAATGAATAAAAAAAATAGTTTCTCTCTCCATCTACCAAGTTTTAGAGAATTCTCTAAATTTGGAGGTTCTCTAGTTTTTTTTAGAAATTGTTGGAGCAATTTAGAGAACAAAAGTTCAATTTTCTCTATTTTATAAAAGTTGTGATCCATTACGCTATGTGTTGACTAAAATAGAAAAGGTAATTTCTAGTATTTTTGTATCGAAATTTACTTTTTTTTAAAACAAAATGCAATTTGTTTAAGATTTTATCATATTTCTTGGCCCCTTTCCCTATAAAAACTCGGGTTTCTTCACACAACACCATCCAATATTGGCTAGGTAGTAATGAAAATCAAACATAAAATATATATCATAATCTGCCAATCAAATCAAACCATACAATTACATATAGATGCAAATCATATGTATAACATTCATTAAAAGAAAAGCAGGCACCTGTGTCGTATCCGAAAAGAAGACCACCAATTCCAGCAATCACAGTCAAACCCAACACATATTTATTGCTGAAGTATGTTATTTTCTTCTCAGCGCCACCATCTAACCTTGGACTCCCTGGAACCGTTTCTATCGTCATTTTTTTCTTCTAAAACACAACACACCTGATAATTAGCAGCTTGCTCTGATAATCAAGAGTACAATAGTCAGGCAAATGATCGAACACTTGGTGGGCAAACAAGACACCCAGATAAAATTTGAAGCTATTTTACGCGCTCGATTGATTCGTTTGTCAAATTATCAAGATCCTTCTGGGTATCAAACGAAAACAACCAATTGAGTAATTTCCAAAGTGGGATTGGGTGATTATCGAAATTCAATGAGTTCAAAGAAAGAAGTGGAAATTTGAATCTCTTTCTTAGGATCCAACAGTCAAAAGGGAACAACCTTCCTGTAGAGCGTAAAGAGTTTAAGCTTGACTGATGGGATGAAATATTAGGGAAAAGCAGAAAACTATTTCTATGGCAATGCCCATAAGACGTGGCGAACTTGATAAAGTAAAGTTTACTTTTTTCCAGGCTTATGTTCCTAAACTTTATTTTAGTTATTTTTAAGTAATTTTTTGAAAACCGCTTTAAATTATAAGGACGTGTTTTGTAATTAACTCTAATATATATATTTTTTTGAAATGCAATTGTATTTCGGGGGTATCCTGAACTATATCCAGACTAATCCCCATTCGACTCGGCCATGATTTGGCCTACAATCCGGCCACGATTCGGCCCACAACCCTCGATATCCGTCGCGTGCTCACCCCTGGATTCGAACCCGGATAGTAAGGGCTTCCACCACTTACCCCCCAGGATGTTACCGACCAGTAGGCTACAACATCTTTGGATTAACTCTAATATATATGCAGTGGGATTTAAGATTTTGTATTAGTGGAGCATCTTTTAAAGTATATTAAACGCCCGTAAAATTGTTCAATGTAAATTTAACCTAAATCCATCGTTTTAAAGGATTTTTAAGTTTTTCTGGTTGATTTCAAAAAACTTTATGTTTTTTGTCGATTTCGAAACACTTGTTGGTCTTTTAGTTGATTTCGAGATTTTTTTAGTTTTTTGGTTGGTTTTGATACACTTTTTTTGATTGATGTAGTGGGAGCACAAAAAAAAAACTATCGTTCGTGTTCCTTCCCGAGAAGCACTCTCTTGTAAGGTTGTAGTTATTGAGTTACCTTCGAGACTAGTTTGCTTCCCCCAACCCCCTCAAGGAGGGAGTGCTTATCGTTAGTAAGAAGTTTAATCCACAGGTAAGATTATTTTTTTGTAGTATATAATATTTATATACGACAAATGCAATAAATAAACTCACACACCCTCCTCATCTTTGGTGGGGTTTGAACCCCTGACCTCCTATGATGAAAGAGGCTCATATACTGCTAGGCCAAAGGCCCTTTGGTCATTCCTGGCTTGCATCATGTTTTGTATTTGCGTATATACTCTTATCTTCTCTTCTCATCTCTAGATGGTATCTAGTGTATCTCGTGTGGAGCCATCAGTCTTCGCCGGTCCCAAATGAAAAATTACTTGGAAAAACTAAGAATATCATTTTTATTTATCTTATTAGATAATATTTTCGATAATTAAATAGACATAGTAAAATTATTAGTAAACAGCTTTTATTTCGATAACGTTAAATCAAAATAAAAGTCTAATTTTTTTATTATATTTATCCGATAGAATAAGTCATGGTTACAAGACTTTAAAAACGCAAATTTTATAATATATTAAGGGGGTGTTTGGGAGTGCTTATATTTTTGACTTATTTACTTATAGCTTATCCCCACTGCAAATAAGCTATTTGGAGTGTTTGGATGGAAAAAATCAAAAGTGTTTATTTGTTTCTCCTCACCACAAATAAGTTGTTTTTGATAAGTCATTTCATACCTACTTATTTACTTCTCCTTATTTCCTTATCTATTCAAATTACCTTTTTACCTTCAATTTTTAACAAACACTTTTTAAAAACTGCTTTTCCTCCCCCACATAAGCAAATAAGCATAAGTTAAAAATACAACCACTCCCAAACACCCCTTAAACATTTTATTCTAAATTATTTATAGAATTTGACATAATATGGATTTCAAATTATCCATATCAGGTGATTAATGTGTGGAGCATGGCATTTGTGACTCTATCCTGTCCATATCAAGGTCACGTGATGCTAACATTATTCCACGTGTCCTTGGACAGAGGTTTGGTATATGTCAAATCATGTTATCCACGCGCCACAAACCTTACTATTACTTTTACTTGCCTTTTGCGCCGTTCGTTTTCCTTTTTTAAATCCTACGCGCCTCTTCGCGATTGATTGACCTACATAATTGCTGGGTGGCAAATTTAGAGGCTTTCATTTCCGACACGTGTACTAACTTCACCAACGGTAGAATTGAATCTAGAAAGAAGAGTGAATTGCATTTTTGGTCCATGTGGTTATCTGATTTCTTTGAAAGAGGGACCTAAACTTCAGTATCTCAAGAAGTGGTCCCTCAGTTTTGGTATTTGCTCCAAAATCAGGACCCCAACACTAACTCCGTCTAAATGCTCTGTTAGTGTCGGGGGTAGTTTCGTCCATACCCCTTTCACGTGACCTACACCACCGCCGGCGACCATCTGCACTCTCGTTCCTTTTGTCCTTTCTTCCTCTCTTATACCTTCTCTACATTCTACTCACCTTTCTTGAAACAAAAAAGGCATCACAACTGTTATTTACTGGATTACCAGTTGTACAAACCCTCTGATGACCGGAAACTCTCCACTGAATTCTGTGGTGAAGTCATCAAGAGAAATAAAAACCTCGGTTTAAATGAGTACAAGTTTCTCCTCAAAGCCATTGTAAGCTATGGCATTGGTGAAGAAACCTACGCCCCAAAAATGGTCTTCGAAGGCCGAGAAGAAAACCCTACTCATCAAGACGCCATCACTGAGATGAAAGAGCTTTTTCACTACACCATCGGAAAACTTTTCCGGCGAACCTGCACTCTCGTTCCTTTTACTGAGATGGAAGAGGCCTGCACTCTCGTTCCTTTTACTGAGATGGAAGACCTGAGATGGAAGAACCTGCACTATTTCTTTTTCTTTTTGTTGAATCAAATCTGAGATGGAAGAGCTTTTTCACTACACCATCGGAAAACTTTTCCGGCGAACCTGCACTCTCGTTCCTTTTACTGAGATGGAAGAGGCCTGCACTCTCATTCCTTTTACTGAGATGGAAGAACCTGAGATGGAAGAACCTGCACTATTTCTTTTTCTTTTTGTTGAATCAAATCTGAGATGGTAGAACCTGCACTCTCGTTCCTTTAACTGAGATGGAAGAGCGGACGAAGGTGGTCGCTGACGGTGGTCACCGGCGGTGGTGTAGGTCACGTGAAAGGGGATGGACGAAACTACCCCTGGCACTAACGGAGCATTTAGACGGAGTTAGTGTTGAGGTCCTAATTTTGGAGCAAAATTGGAAACTGAGGGACCACTTCTTGAGATATTGAAGTTTAGGTCCCTCTTTCAAAGAAATACTATAACCACAGGGACCAAAAATGCAATTCACTCCTAGAAAGAATAATATGCATTTGTCATTTTAAACTTTTTAGAGTAAACTACAAAAATGGTCCTTGTGGTTTAGTGTTTATAACACATTTGTTCCCTACAATTTAAAAATGGGAAATTAATTGATTTGCCCTTAGTTGACCGACGTTTCACTCAAATACCCTATCTCTCTCCCAAATAACAAAAATACCCTGAAAATCCGTGGGCTAAGTAGTGGCCCACGGATTATGTTTCAAAAAACCCTCATGATCTGTGGGTCTCCTAAAACGATCTGTGGGGCTTGTAATTTCATCCGTGGGTGCCTTAAGCAATAAAGAAATCCGTGGGTGTGCTTCGTGGGCATTTTTCTTAATCCGTGGCACACACAATTGTCACTTTTGAATTGAATTTTACACTTTCAACCCCTATACTTATTTACTTACTTTACTTTATACATTTTACTTTTCTAATTTTAATTTTACATTTAACACATATAATCGTTTATTAACTAAAATACGTTAAAAAATACGTTTTAATTTTAACAAGTTACACCATTGTACTCGTCTCTTCGATACCTTCGAAATTAGCTTAATATTGAATATTTTTTGATTTATTTATTTTATTATATATCATAAATACTACATAAAAATATTTTTAAAATTTACAATTCATACCCTTATAGTTAATTATTTAATTTATGGTATATCTCTTATTTTTGACGATTTAATCAATTATTAACTAAAATACGTTAAAAGGGGTTTTTTAATTTTAACAAGTTACATCATTAATATCGTCTCGTCGATGCCTTCGAAATGAATTGTAAATATTAAAAATATTTTTATGTAGTATATATGATATATAATTAAATAATTAAATCAAAAAATATTCAATATTGGGCTCATTTCGAACGTATCGAAGAGACGATTATAATGGTGTAACTTGTTAAAATTAAAACGTATTTTTTAACGTATTTTAGTTAATAAACGATTATATGTGTTAAATGTAAAATTAAAATTAGAAAAGTAAAAGGTATAAAGTAAAGTAAGTAAATAAATATAGGGGTTAAAAGTGTAAAATTCAATTCAAAAGTGACAATTGTGTGTGCCACTGATTAAAAACAAATGCCCACGAAGCACACCCACGGATTTCTTTATTACTTAAGGCACCCACGGATGAAATTACAAGGCCCACGGATCGTTTTAGGAGGCCCACGGATCATGAGGGTTGAATGTGGGCTTTTTGAAACATAATCCGTGGGTCACGGCTTAGCCCACGGATTTTCAGGGTATTTTTGTTATTTGGGAGAGAGATAGGGCATTTGAGTGAAACGTGAGTCAACTAAGGGAAAATCAATTTCCTTATGTTTGTTGTGGTAATTGTCAACTTAACACAAAACCTAGGGTTTGTAATCGACTATAACTCTAGTTATTTCCTCTGGTTTTGCGGATGGTCTGGATCGAGATGGAGGCAGCCACCGTCCACCGTCGATCGCAGTCGTTCGAGAGAGAGAGGAAGAGAAGGCTAAGGTTTCTAGGGGGTCGAGAGAACACATATCAAATAACCCGAATGATTGGAATCGGGAACATGAGTGTCAGGAGGAGAGGATGGTGGAATCAGCGAGGATCGAACAGAGATGGTGACAGGAGCATACGATGTCGCCGGAGATGGTGACCGGAGCAGGTAAGATCACCGGAGATGGTGACCGGATATGACCGTCCCACCACCCCACCGGCCACCGTAACCTACAACCCACAACCTCTCATTCATTTCTCTTCGTGACCCATGTTCCCATCGATACTGTTGTATGTATGTGTAGTGTGTGATGTATGTGTTTGCATCTTCATCTTGGGTTTCCATGATTCCATTGAAGCTTGCAGAAGCTGAGCATATGTATATAATACATATACATATATATGTATTTATTATAATATTAATATAAATTAGATAAAATTACAGTTTGGTCCCTATAACTTTAAAAGAATTGTATAACTTTTCCTTGTAAAAAAAGACGAAAATACCCCTTAACTTAACTGAGTTTTTTTAATGGAGTTAACGACGAGGGACCAAATCCGAACCAAATAGCATATTGTAGTGGCTAAAGTGTAATTTTTAAATTGTAGGGACCAAATGTGTTACAAACACTAAACCTCAAGGACCATTTTTGTAGTTTACTCAAAATTTTAACTCAGATACGAATGAATTTAGCAAGGAGGTGTAATTAATTAAAAAAAACTAATATATATTTTATAGGGAAATTAATTAAAATACCCTAAGTCAAACATTGAGTTACCAAAATACCCTAAATTTTTTCAATTTTGCAAAAATACCCAAAATACCCGCGATGGATCCCGCGATCGCGGGCTAGGGCTGACGTGGCACGTATTTTGGCCCCAAATGCCCCGCGAAGCCCCTCAACTTTGGCCGTGGTGCACTTTTGGTCCCTGTCCGCGATCGCAGCCCGCGATGGACCAAAAATTTACACTTTTGGTCCCTGAAAATTGACACTTTCAGCCCCTGTTTTACTGTTTTTTTCCACAATTATTGCACTTTAAAGACCAATTTGTGGTTGAAATTCATTTGCATGTTTGAATCAATGTTTATGGAATACCAGTTTGTGGATGAAATGAGAGATTGGTTTTCTGATATGTTGGTTGTGTCATTGATAAATAGACGTAAAATGCACGCCATAATCCTCACACAACGATTTCATTGTTGCAATATTTCTTTCTGCAATATTTTGTGTTTGAGATACTACTGAAAAAATGAGTTCATCTGTTGCAAAAGCTAAGCTATATTTCTGTTTTGATGGTGAATAGGTGCAAGATAACAATGAGTGGAATTTTGCTTATAAATCTAAGCATGGTGTAAAAGTGTCAGTAAACTATACTTATCAGAAGTTTGTTGCATACGCCATGCAAAAATGTGGAATCAACTCTTCTGATATTTGCAAGTTAGTGTTTAAAAATGGCGATGGGTCATTTGTGGATTTATCCAACGATGGGGATATCTCTACTTTTCTGCACCTTGCAGTCGATTCAGAAAGACCCCCATTACTCTTTGTGTATCCCGGCGTATCCGACGGTGACGACGACGGTGACGACGACGGTGACGAGGAGGGTGATTCTCAACAAATAGAGCAGTCTGATTCTCAACAAATAGAGCAGCCTGATTCTCAACAAATAGAGCAGTCTGATTCTCAACAACAACAACCACCACAACCACACGAATGGCGTACTGCTGGAGTTGCTGATGATGAAACCCACATTTTCAGAACGGGTAATTCTGAAATAGACAGATCAGACACCGATAATGATGATCACGAAGAATATACCCCTAGTAGAAAATCATGTAGTCAGATAAATGACTTTTTTGATATGCCCCCTATTCTTTCAGACTCCCATACCCAGACACAAAGCTACGAACCTACACCTTATATTCGCAGTGAAAGTTTAACAGCAGGTCAGATATTCGATTCGAAGGATCTCTTAGCAAGTCAGATCGGACTCAAGTTCTTGGAAGAGGGTTTCCAAAGTCGCGTGCGGGCATCTGACAAAAGCAAATACGTAGTTGAATGTGCTAGAGAAAAGTGTGAGTGGAGGTTGTACGCGATTCACACGAGTCCCAAAGGAGGGGCGATAATGATTAGAAAGTTGCACGACGTACACACTTGTACGAGGACGCAACTTAATCCCCACCACAAACAAGCCGGCAAAAAGACTTTGGGTGCGATCCTGAAAAACAAATTTCTTGATGTTAGCAGGTCATTGCGTCCAAAGGACATCGTCCACGACGTTCACCGGCAGTTCGGCGTCACGATTGATTACCACCAAGCATGGCGTGCGCGCTGCCATGCACTGTTTATGGTGAGAGGCACGTTCGAGGAGTCGTATGAACGACTCCCGGCATATTTATATAATTTGCAGCTGCAGAACCCTGGTACTGTCACGCAACTACGGACCGATTCACGTGGACGGTTTGAGATGTGCTTCGTGGCCCTTGGACCCGCGGTACGTATTTTAACACGTCATATGTTTACACATTATAAACTATAACATTTACACATTATAAACTATAACATTTTAACCTATGTTTTTGCAGATCCGCACATTTGTGGCAAATCTACGTCGTGTCCTGATAATAGACGCAGCCCATTTAAAGGGCCATTACTTGGGTATGATGTTCCTGGCGGTTGCCATGGACGGGGATAACTCCATCGTTCCAGTAGCTTTCGGCGTAGGCAAGTCTGAAACCGGGGACGAGTGGACTTGGTTTATGTCCATGTTGAGACAAGCTATCGGAGACCCGCAAGGGTTGGTGTTTATGTCTGACAGGGCTCCTTCCATAAGCGCCGCAATCTCTGCCATGTACCCAAACGCCCCTCACGCCATATGCTGTCGACATTTGGAGATGAACGCCAAATCCAAGGACAAACGTATTACCACCTACAAGGATGTCTATTGGGCGGCATGCAGAGCATATACGGATCGGGAGTTTAACAAGTACATGAATATGCTACGATACAGTGTCAAGGAAGCAGCCAAAGTCTTTGACGATGCTGGACCGGAGAGGTGGTCCGCGGCCCATTTTCCTGGACAACGGTATGACATTCTGACCTCGAATAGTGCAGAGTCTGTGAATGCACTCTCCCGTTTTGCGCGTAGATGTCCGATTATTAATCTTATGGACTACTTTCGGGCCTTTCAACAAGAGTGGTACCAAATTCGACGCCTAAAAGGAGCTGAGATGCAAAATGCACTCACACCAACGACGGAGAATATCGTTCAGTACAGGGCGCGTCGTGCGGCGACATGGCCGGTAAGAGCAATCGGGTATGGGAAGTACGAGGTGCATGATGACTATATTCACGCGATTGTGAATATGGAAGACCACATTTGTTCGTATCGCGAATGGGATAAATCTGGGTTACCGTGCGGCCATGCCATCGCTGCAGCAACATATATGGGTCGTACAGATTGCAGCGACTTGGTTGTACCTTTCTTCACGTCCGAATATTACCGGAAAACATACGTGGAGGTAATAAACCCAGCTGGACCCCCTGCAGCATGGGTGTATCCACCCGACCCGCTTCCACCATGCTATCCACCTTTAATGGATAAGAACAGGGCCGGGAGACCGAGAAAGAACGACCGACGTCCATCACGTGGTAAAAGTTCGATACAACGAAGATGTACTCGGTGCCAATGCGTAGGACACACTCGTGGAGAGTGTCCAAATCCCGCCCCTTCAACCGTGCCAAGGAGACATTATGTCAGTCACACCCCGGGCCCGTCACAGCTTGAACCATATGGAACAAACACATATGATATTGTTGATACTGTTGATCTAAACACTGATTTGTAAATGATATATATACACACATACATATGCTTCTAAATGAACATTGATAACACAGCTAGTTTGTAAATGATAAATATATTCATATTAGATATATACACACATACATATGCTTTTAAATAAACATTGATAACACAGCTAGTTTGTATTCCATCCAACATGCTCTTCATCTTCAATCTTTCTGACCCTTCTTCAACGGCTTATGCTTTTGCAACCACGTATGGCCATTGTGTACCACAACCCGCACACACTTTAGCAAATGAGTTGAGGGTTGTCATATATTCTACAAGAGGAGTAGGCCCACGAATGAGGTAACCTCTGACTTGACCTTGCATGATGTATCCAACCTAACCGTGGTTCAGCGGCTTAAAAACTACTTTTCAGAGAAATTAACAACAACAAAAAATACAAAACAACAACACAGTAAAAAAAATACAAAACAAGAAAAAAAATACAAAACAACTAAAACAACCACCACCTACTTAAAAATTGATTTAGTTTCACAAATCCAAGCTTGCTTCTCGTTTACCTTCGCTTGAATAATTGCGAAGTCTTGTAGAATATGGTGAATTGCTTCTTGTTCTCGACGAACACGAGCCTCCCTAGCTTTTATATCCCCTTTCATCCTTTTGATCTCCCTGTCTTCCTCTTCGATCTTTCTCAAATGGACTGCCTTCCTGTCCATAATTTTTTTCCACTCTTCTGTTAGTTCATCTATCTCCTTTTCCTTTTTTGCTATGGCGACCTCGAATTGAGGTGGCATTTTTTCAGGAGTAGACTTAGGGTTTGATGACGATGCCATTTGTGGATGAAATGAGAGAAGAGAAATAAAGAGAGAAAGCAATTCAAAGAAAGAAAGCAAGAGAGAAATCAAGAAAGAAAGCAAGAACAAGTGTGAATTGTGAATTGCATATTACTGATATTTATGGATGAAATCTCAAACATGCAAATGAATTTCAACCACAAATCGGTCTTCAAAGTACAATAATTGTGGAAAAAAACAGTAAAAGCATGCAAGATTCGTCTAAGTACAGGGGCTGAAAGTGTAAATTTTCAGGGACCAAAAGTGTAAATTTTTGGTCCATCGCGGGCAGGGACCAAAAGTGCACCGCGGCCAAAGTTGAGGGGCTTCGCGGGGCATTTGGGGCCAAAATACGTGCCACGTCAGCCCTAGCCCGCGATCGCGGGATTCATCGCGGGTATTTTGGGTATTTTTGCAAAATTGAAAAAATTTAGGGTATTTTGGTAACAGTTGGTCAAACTTAGGGTATTTTAATTAATTTCCCTATTTTATATGTCTTAAAATTAATATTTACAATAAAATTAATATTTAGTTTTAGAAAAAAATATTTTTATTTTATTTTAAATTAAGTAAATAACATTTTAGTTCTTAATAGAAATAGAAATCTCCTTATAGAAGGATAAAATAGACACTTAATTTTAAAGTAAACATTTATTTTTTGTTAACTACAGATGTCCGGAAAAATCTTGTGCATTTGGTACGAATACAAGATAAAACAGGACGGGACATGATACTAAAAAGAACAAAAAAACTATTCAGCATTTGGTAAGATAAAACTGAATAAAACAGAGCATATAATACGACCAATTTACCTCTTATAAGTTGTTTATGTATTTTATTCATTTTGATTATTTATGTAATATATTAAATTATAATGAAATAAATATTTTATATAATAAAATATGTTATTAGAACGTTTTGTTCAAGACGATTAAAATGACACAAAAAAACTATGTAGTTTACAATTTTTGTTTTTTTAACAATTTTTAAATTTTTTACTATTAAATATTAATATTTAATAATTTACATAAGTTACTCAAAACATAGAAACAATATAAAAATAATAGTTTGAGAACATTAAAGTGAAAAATTAAACAACATAAAATACAATACCCGCGCAATGCTGTGGGGCATTCAATTTTTAAACATCTAATTTTTTGTAATATATCTTTGAAATTCTTGGTTCATTGCACTTATCGGACAAAACGTTGCATACAATGTTGTGGACTAAACTTTACCAGATAACTTAAATGAAAATTTTGACTATTGAATATTAATGATAAGAGCTTACCGGATATACATCTTGAAAACCAAGTTTAGGGGGTGTTTTGGATTGGTTATTTTTTTCAACTTAAGTTATTTTTAGTGTTTAGACTGGAAAAAAGAAAAGTGTTTATGATTTTTTCCCACCACAAATAAGTTGTTTTTGATAAGTTAATCCATTTTAACTTATTTGAAACTGCGTATAACTTATTTGTTTAAATTATATTTTTACCCCAACTTCTTTTTAACACAACATAAGATGATAAACACTTTTAAAAATAAGCATAAGTTGTTTTAAATAAGCAATCCCAAACACCCCTCACAGTTAATTGTTAATAAATATAAGAAATAATATAACAATGCAAATGTTTTTTGCCATATAAACCAAATTGATTCGTGGATTGGATCGAGTGGTATTACCAATGTACTCAGTCGATGATATACAAATTTTACTAATGGTGGTATAGATATACATGATATAGAGATTTATCGTCATAAATAACACTTTAAAAAACGTTGTGGATTATCTTGAAGCCTACGGCTTGAGGCTCACATCATTTATAACTTTAGTAATCAATTGTTTATTAAATGGCATTCAAACACATTTAAAAATACGTATTGAAATCTATGGAATTATATATGACTAATGTCAATTTTTTGTTTTTAACACTTCTACTTAAATATTTTATAATATAAAATAGATTATCAAAATAACTTATCACCTGTAAATAGATGAGTCACAATCATCCCACAAGACAAAATAACATACATGAAATACTTTTTCTTATTCAGATATCCACAATGTCATCCATTACCAACATCTTTATGCATAAATATGTTGTACTCTATGCTTAAAACTTTGTTTTTAAGACTTTTAAGCCTAAATGCTTTATAAGATAGTATAGATTAAAAAAAATTAGTATAATTGAAATCAGAATTGTTTATTAAGGAAATTAGGTTTCAAATTTAATGCAAAAGAAAATTAATGTTTTTTAATTGAAATCATAAATGTTTTTTTAAGGAAATTACGTTTCAAAATTAATGCAAAACGAAATTAATGTTTTCTAATTGAAATCAGAAATGTTTTTTAAGAAAATTACGTTTCAAAATTAATACAAATGGAAATTAATGGTTTTTAATTGAAATCAGGAATGTTTTTTTAAAGAAATTACGTTTCAAAATTAATGCAAAGGGAAAATAATGTTTTTTAATTGAAATCAGAAATGTTTTTTAAGAAAATTAAGTTTGAAAATTAATGCAAAACGAAATTAATGTTTTCTAATTGAAATCTGAAATGTTTTTTTAAGGAAATTAGGTTTCAAATTTAATGCAAAATGAAATTAATGTTTTTTAATTGAAATCAGAAATATTTTTTAAGGAAATTACGTTTCAAAATTAATACAAAACGAAATTAATGTTTTCCAATTGAAAACATGAACAAAAACAGGATAAGAGTTGGATAAACAGCCCCGAAACATGTTTTTGGGATTTACACATTGTTATAGCAAAGTTAAGTCAAACGCTAAAAAAAACCTAAAATACATTTAACTAATTGTTAAACAATTTTTTCCCTTTTCAAAAATGTAGCCTTTTTGAATCATTTTTACAAATTTAAGTAATGCTTGGTGAAATCGTTATAGCATAGAATAATGATGAAAATCTTTAACACTTTGGAGATTTTGCTAACCGAAACACAACTTAAAACTAAACTATGATGCAAATGTAATTTAACTTAATTATAGTTGTTGGCCAGAAAGTTTTATTTGCACAAATAGCAACAAAAAAGAACCAGAAGAAAAATACTCAAAGCCAATTTATAGATGCATACACACATAACCAAGATACCTTAGCAAAATGTAACGTCCCAAAAATTACAATAAATTTTAACTTTTAAAAATACCATTTTATTAAATAAAACCATAAATGTTTAGACCCAAATAAACGTTTCATCGAAAACCGTTAAGTTAGGCAACCAGCCCAAAATAAACACAGCGGAAAAATGTAATAAGTCTAAACTTAAAAGTCTCAAAATAAATAATGACAAAGGTCTTCTCAACGCGCCAGTGTGTACCGTCACGCCTTACTGCCACTCGTACCTGAAACAGTAGTTTATAGGGAAGGGGTAAGCACGAAGCTTAGTGAATTCAAACACGTACATAAAATAGCAATCATATGAACACCACCCCTATCAGCAGATAGACATAAACAAACATCACATGCCAGTCTAAGAACATATCCTAGACAAGCAACTCATGCAAGAACACCTGTGTATGTACCCATCGGTCTCCCCGAATTCATACAACACATGTGCACGTATCCCTCGGTCTCCCCGAGTTCGTACAACACCCATGTACGTATTCCTCGGTCTCCCCGAGTTCATACAACACCCATATACGTATTCCTCGGTCTCCCCGAGTCCTCGGTCTCCCCGAGTTTTATACAACACCCAAAGTCTCATACTATACACTAACACAATAGAATAGTACTCACAACCAACCAGTTAACACACACGAGCTACAGCAATGCACATATAACCCCTATCCTACGCAGTGAGTGAACTCACCTCGAAAAGCAAAGCAGATATCCACGAACAGCGACAAGGACCCGTCCACTCCAACTCACTTCTTTCCACCTAAAGAAGTGTTATCAAGTGTCAAAGTGAAGTCCTAACCCGAAATTACAACTACAAGTCTAAACTTGCATTTTCCAGCTTTTGGTCCAGATTTGCAGGTCTGCTCGTGACCTGTTTAACCCCCCTTAAACCCATAAAACCAGAAATATAATTCCATAATTAGAAAGTTCTATGTCTTAGGTTTCCAGGGACATATCGCACGCGTTCATACGAGGTCCCTACTATTTTATATGAATTTTCTAAGACCGACTATCCAAACTGTGAGTTTCGGACCATTCTGTACAAATTGCTAATTTGACCCTAGCTAGAGGCTTTATTAATTTTTCTGTAAAACATAAGAAACCTACTCCACACAATTTGTGAGATTTGGGCACTGGTTTCACCTCAATCCGAGCTTCCTAGAATATTCTACGGATTTTACAAAACAGGGACAGATTGGACATTTTCTCATAAAATGATAACTTCGATTTCTCGGTTTAGCGTTTTACATTTAGGTTTAGGATTCGCAAATTAGGGTTTAGGCACCTGGGTCTGAACTACACCAGCACCACCAACTGTCACCTCTGGCAGTGGTGGTCGACGGTGGCGTGGGGGCGGCAGCCACCACCGGCGGTGGTTTCCCGGTGTTTCGACGACGAGGCCAATCGGATAATCCGACCACCCTATCTCAGCCATATTCACACACACAAACATACTCAAACAGCCGCAACCCGCCATCACAGCCACCGACTGGTGGTGCGTGGCGGCACACCCGTCGGCATCCAAGACGGCGGCGCCGGCGGTGGTTTCGCGGTTGAAGACGACGAAAGAAAGAAACAAGAAGAAGGGGTCTTACCTCTTCGACGACAACCCGACAACGATCACACGGGACCTCGACTCCCTCCATGCCCCCCCCCCCCTCGATGGCTCTCCCTCTCTCTCTCTCTCTCTCTCTCGCTCCCTCTCTCTCCGGCAGAACGTCACGGCGGCGGCAGCTGCTGTTTGGTGATCGGCGATGGCAGCCAAGGAAAGAGGGAGGAGGAACTAGGGTTTTGGTTTGCTCTATGTGTGCTACGCAAGAAAGAAAAACGAGAGGGAGGGGGTCGGTTCCTATATGGGCCGATCCCATGCAAACTTTCACATGAAATGACACTTTTAGTCCCTCGTTTTCCAAAGCCTTTGCCAAACAATTCAATTTTTTTCAATAACTAACACTTTTGGTCTTCTTAGCAAAAACCGCTACTAAATTCGTTTAACAAGGAAAAATAATTTAATAAATAAAACCATACCGGGTCACGGGTTTTACAACTCTCCCCCGCTTGATTTAGACTTCGTCCCCGAAGTCTACGTCCACGAATAGTTCCGGATAGTTCTTCCGCATCTCAGTCTCGGTTTCCCAAGTCCACTCGGAACCCTTTCGGGCTTCCACTGGACCTTCACCAACCCAAATACCTTGTTACGCGAGGCCCTAGTCTTCCTGTCAATAATGGCAATCGGTTTCTTTACGTAGTTAAGCCGCTCGTCAATCTGAATATCCTCAAGATGAATCACCGCAGACTCATCCACCTTACACTTTCGCAACTGAGACACGTGGAAAGTGTTGTGGATCAAACTCAGCTCGTCCGGTAACTCTAAGCGATAAGCTACCTTTCCCACTCGAGCAATAATTTTGTAAGGCCCAATGTAACGGGGTCCTAACTTTCCCCGTTTACGAAACCGAATCACCCCTTTCCAGGGCGAAACCTTCAGCAAAACATAATCTCCCACCTGAAACTCCAAATCTGATCGTCTCTTGTCGGCGTAACTCTTCTGCCGACTCTGTGCAGTAACTAAACGGTCTCGCACTATTTGTATCATCTCGGTCGTCTTCAGCACAATATCGGTGCTCCCCAATACTCGCTGACCAACCTCGCCCTAGCAAATGGGCGTCCTGCACTTCCTACCATACAACATCTCGTACGGCGGCATGCCAATACTAGAATGGAAGCTGTTGTTGTAGGAGAACTCCGCCAACGGAAGGTACTGATCCCAACTACCTCCAAAATCAATGGCACATGCCCGAAGCATATCCTCGAGTGTCTGAATAGTACGCTCACTCTGCCCATCGGTCTGTGGATGGAAAGCCGTGCTAAAATGTAACCGCATACCCATCTCCTCTTGAAACTTCTCCCAAAACCGGGAGGTAAAACGGGTGTCCTTGTCAGAGACAATCGAAACTGGCACCCCGTGCCTGGCTACAATCTCTCGCACGAAAATCTCTGCGAGCTTCTCTGCCGAGGAGCTCTCCCTGATGGCCAAAAAGTGAGCACTCTTGGTCAGACGATCGACGATCACCCAAATAGCATCATTCCCACGTGGAGTCCTTGGGAGTTTAGTAATGAGATCCATCGTGATCTGCTCCCATTTCCACACCGGAATCTCTAAAGGATGCAACTTCCCATGCGGCCGCTGGTGCCCAGCCTTGACTTTCCGACATGTCAAGCATACCTCTACACACTTGGCGACATCCCGCCTCATGTCGGGCCACCAATAATTCTCCCGCAGGTCGCGGTACATCTTCGTAGCTCCAGGATGAATCGAAAACTTGGACTTATGCGCCTCGTCCAACAATATATGCCTGTTCCTGCCAGTGAAGGGAACCCACACTCGACCATACCGGGTCAATAAACCTCGGCTATCACGGGCAAAATTCGGAATTTCACCCGAAACTCTCTCGTGTTTGGCATTCTCGTCCCGAACTGCCACTTCCTGAGCACTACCTATCGACTCAAGGAGAGGTGTAACCACTGTTAACCGTTTACACAAACCCCGCAGTGGCTCACCAACCGGATGTCGACTAAGTGCGTCCGCAACAACATTCACTTTACCCGGGTGGTAAAGTATCTCACAATCATAATCTTTAACTACGTCAAGCCACCTCCTCTGACGCATGTTAAGGTTTTGCTGGTCCATCAAGTATTTGAGGCTTTTATGGTCAGTGTATATCGTACACTTGACGCCATACAAGTAATGCCTCCAAATCTTGAGAGCAAACACCACTGCTCCCAACTCTAGGTCATGCGTCGGGTAGTTCGCCTCATGAGGCTTCAACTGCCTCGAAGCGTAAGCTATAACCTTACCGCGCTGCATGAACACGGCGCCCAATCCCTGGTGAGAAGCGTCACATTACACTATCAGATCCTCCATACCCTCGGGCAAAGTCAACACCGGAGCCTCGCATAAACGTCTACGCAGCTCCTCAAAAGCCCTTTGCTGCTCCTCACCCCAACTAAAAGCCGAAGATTTCTTCGTCAATCGGGTCATGGGTAATGCAATCTTGGAGAAGTCCTGAATGAATCTCCGCTAGTACCCTGCTAACCCAAGGAAACTCCGTACTTCAGTGGGAGTCTTCGGCACCTCCCACCGCATCACCGCTGAAATCTTGGCCGAATCGACCATAATACCCTTCTGGTTCACGACATGTCCTAGAAATTGGACCTCTCGTAACCAGAACTCACACTTGGAGAACTTAGCATAAAGTTTCTCCCGCCTCAAGACCTCCAAAACTTCTCGCAAATGCATCTCGTGCTCTTCTTTCGTCTTCGAATACACGAGAATATCGTCGATGAACACAATCACCGATCGATCCAACATCGGGCTACACACCCTGTTCATAAGGTTCATGAACGCTGCTGGTGCATTGGTGAGCCCGAAAGGCATCACCACAAACTCGTAATGGCCATAACGTGTACGAAATGCCGTTTTCTCCGTATCCTCACTTCTCACCCGCATCTGATGATACCCCGACCTCAGATCAATCTTAGAGAACCACGAGGCTCCCTGTAGCTGGTCGAACAAGTCGTCGATCCTTGGCAGAGGATAACGATTCTTCACCGTAAGCTTATTCAACTCACGGTAATCTATACACATCCGTTGGGACCCGTCCTTCTTCTTCACAAACAGAATCGGGGCTCCCCACGGTGAACAACTCGGCTTGATAAACTCCTTTTCGAGAAGTTCCTACAACTGAGTGTACAACTCCTTCATTTTCGGTGGAGCCAGGCGATAAGGTGCCTTGGCCACCGGAGCAGCACCCGGAATCAAATCAATGCGGAACTCTACCTGTCGCTCGGGAGGTATCCCCGGTAAATCATCGGGAAATACGTCAGCAAACTCCTGTACGACTGGCACATCCTCCGCAGTCTTCTTCTCCCCGTCGACGCGCGTGTCTATCACATACGCTAAATATCCCTGACCACTGTGCTGTAAGTACCTCCGAGCCCTCGCAGCCGAACATATCGTTGAGGTCCGTCTGGGCGAGTCGCCCTGAACTATCAGTTCTCCCCCGCTTGGGGTTCGAACTCGTACTTGTATGCGACGACAAACAATCTCTGCATCGAAAGCATCCATCCAATCCATGCCCACAATCATACACAACTCACGCATAGCGATCGGAATCAAATCAATAGGGAATCTCACACCAAAGATTTCCAAAGTACACCCACGATACACGACAGCAACCGTCAAGGTCCTATCATCAGCAACCTTGACTACAAGTGGACAGCCTAACCGTCCTACACTTCGGCCCAAACGTTCGCTAAAAGTGTGAGACACGAAAGAATGAGTAGTCCCGCTATCAAACATCGCCACAACAGGCACCGAGTCAACTAAGAATGTACCTGTCACCACTTTAGGCGTAGCCTGTGCCTCCTCCACTTTCAGTTGATGAACTCTACCTCGGGCCGCCTTGGGTCCGGTCTGACCCACACGACCATCAGTAATACGCAAGGGGGCAGTCGTAGGAGCTCGTTGTGCCCCACTCCCATCAGTAACCCTCAGATTCGGGCAGTTGGCCTTCACGTGGCCCGTCCGCTTGCAGTTAAAGCAGACCATCAGTGGTACCCTGCAATAGCGACCGTAGTGTCCTACCTGCCCACACTTGAAACATTTATCATCTCTCCGTCCGCTACTATCCCTGGGCTTAAACCCACCGCTCCTTTGACTCGAGCGCGAGTCTGAAACCCTCGTTTTCTTTGGAACATCCGATACTGGTGCCACGGTCTGCACCGCCTTCCTTTTCTTAGCCTGTGTCTCTAACTCAAGTTCCCGTCTCCGGGCAGCCTCCATCATCGCAGCAAGCGTAGCATACTGTGCAGTACTCACGAACTCCCTGATCTCGGTACGTAACATATCCTTGTACTGCGTCATCTTCATGTCCTCAGAAGCAGCATACTGAGGACAGAATAGTGCCATCTCCGTGAACTTTCGGTTCATCTCTTTCACGGTCTCCGTAGTCTGAGTGAGCTCCAAGAACTCTTTAGCAATCCTCTCCATCTCCACTGGAGGCACATACTCCGCACGAAAACGTACGACGAACTCCTCCCAGGTCAAAGTAGTGCGCTCACTAAGCGTCAAAGCAGTAGCACACCAGTCTTTCGCTCCGTCTCGCAACAGATTCACCGCGAAGCGAACCTTCAGGTTCTTAGGACAGCCACAAGTAAGGAAAGCGCATTCCATATCCGAGATCCAGCGCATACAATAAATCCTGCTATCTACGCTCACGCTCAACTCCTCGGATTCCCCGTGACTTTCCCCGACTCGAGCACGAATCTTGTGCTTCAGATAGTAGGAGCTCTACTACTACCTTCCACACCTATCCTTGCTCGTTCCGAGTCCCATCCCGAAGTGCCCAAGTAGTTTCTTGCCGACAGCTAAACCCATATGCCCGTACCAGCATATGTCAACACTCTTCCTAGCTCACTAGGAATTTCACCCCATTCCACTACCCTTGCTATGACGAAATCCCCACTAGTCATGACGAGTCGCCTCGCGAATGCACAGTTGCATACTGTGTGAAATCAGATAGACATTCGAATAAAAGATTCTATCCTACAACGGTTGGACTCAAACAAGAGCTGCGCAATAGAACTAAATCAGGCATTCTAAGCCTATTTGGTTCATCATGTATACAACTTATAAGGCATTCACTTAACAACCGATCAAGACTAGCATAAATTCCTACTAGCAAGTAATAACCATGCACTCATGCAGAACAGTGTAATAAGCACCAGACAATCTAGCATACATACTCCTATGTTCTAGAAAGCAATAAATTACACTAAGTACTCTACCTTTTCCCTTGGCATCGGCTGACTGTACACACTGCGCCTTCGGTCACCGTTTCTCAAACGTACTTTTCCTTTCTTTTATTTCTAAAAAAAAATTAAAAGGAAAAAGATAATCCCGAGCCGCAAACTTGAGTTCAATCACACCGAAATGTATTTGATTCGCTCAAGCTGTGCTCTGATACCAACTTGTAACGTCCCAAAAATTACAATAAATTTTAACTTTTAAAAATACCATTTTATTAAATAAAACCATAAATGTTTAGACCCAAATAAACGTTTCATCGAAAACCGTTAAGTTAGGCAACCAGCCCAAAATAAACACAGCGGAAAAATGTAATAAGTCTAAACTTAAAAGTCTCAATGCGCAAGTGTGTACCGTCACGCCTTACTGCCACTCGTACCTGAAACAGTAGTTTATAGGGAAGGGGTAAGCACGAAGCTTAGTAAATTCAAACACGTACATAAAATAGCAATCATATGAACACCACCCCTATCAGCAGATAGACATAAACAAACATCACATGCCAGTCTAAGAACATATCCTAGACAAGCAACTCATGCAAGAACACCTGTGTATGTACCCGTCGGTCTCCCCAAATTCATACAACACTTGTGCACGTATCCCTCGGTCTCCCCGAGTTCGTACAACACCCATGTACGTATTCCTCGGTCTCCCCGAGTCCATACAACACCCATATACGTATTCCTCGGTCTCCCCGAGTCCTCGGTCTCCCCGAGTTTTATACAACACCCAAAGTCTCATACTAGACACTAACATAATAGAATAGTACTCACAACCAACCAGTTAACACACACGAGCTACAGCAATGCACATATAACCCCTATCCTACGCAGTGAGTGAACTCACCTCGAAAAGCAAAGCAGATATCCACGAACAGCGACAAGGACCCGTACACTCCAACTCACTTCTTTCCACCTAAAGAAGTGTTATCAAGTGTCAAAGTGAAGTCTTAACCCGAAATTACAACTACAAGTCTAAATTTGCATTTTCCAGCTTTTGGTCCAGATTTGCAGGTCTGCTCGTGACATGTTTAAGTATTTAACCCCCCTTAAACCAATAAAACCAGAAATATAATTCCATAATTAGAAAGTTCTATGTCTTAGGTTTCCAGGGGACATATCGCACGCGTTCATACGAGGTCCCTACTATTTTATATGAATTTTCTAAGACCGACTATCGAAACTGTGAGTTTCGGACCAGTCTGTACAAATTGCTAATTTAACCCTAGCTAGAGGCTTTATTAATTTTTCTGTAAAACATAAGAAACCTACTCCACACAATTTGTGAGATTTGGGCACTGGTTTCACCTCAATCCGAGCTTCCTAGAATATTCTACAGATTTTACAAAACAGGGACAGATTGGACATTTTCTCATAAAATGATAACTTCGATTTCTCGGTTTAGCGTTTTACATTTAGGTTTAGGATTCGCAAATTAGGGTTTAGGCACCTGGGTCTGAACTACACCAGCACCACCCACTATCACCTCCGGCAGTGGTGGTCGACGGTGGCGTGGGGGCGGCAGCCACCACCGGCGGTGGTTTCCCGGTGTTTCGACGACGAGGCCAATCGGATAATCCGACCACCCTATCTCAGCCATATTCACACACACAAACATACTCAAACAGCCGCAACCCGCCATCACAGCCACCGACTGGTGGTGCGTGGCGGCACACCCGTCGGCAGCCAAGACGGCGGCGCCGGCGGTGGTTTCGCGGTTGAAGACGACGAAAGAAAGAAACAAGAAGAAGGGGTATTACCTCTTCGACGACAACCCGACAGCGATCACACGGGACCTCGACTCCCTCCATGTCCCCCCTCGACGGCTCTCTCCCTCTCTCTCTCTCTCTCTCTCTCTCGCTCCCTCTCTCTCCGGCAGAACGTCACGGCGGCGGCGGCTGCTGTTTGGTGATCGGCGATGGCAGCCAAGGAAAGAGGGAGGAGGAACTAGGGTTTTGGTTTGCTCTATGTGTGCTACGCAAGAAAGAAAAACGAGAGGGAGGGGGTCGGTTCCTATATAGGCCGATCCCATGCAAACTTTCACATGAAATGGCACTTTTAGTCCCTCATTTTCCAAAGCCTTTGCCAAACAATTCAATTTTTTTCAATAACTAACACTTTTGGTCTTCTTAGCAAAAACCGCTACTAAATTCGTTTAACAAGGAAAAGTAATTTAATAAATAAAACCATACCGGGTCACGGGCTTTACACAAAAGCAAAACCAAATAATTTTTCATTCATTTCCATTAATATAAGCAAGTGCAAAACTTGGTCAACAAAACTTCACATGATTGTAGCAAGCATGAACAAAAACAGGACCATGTTAAATAAACAGAAAATCAAATATAGAATAAACATTGAAAAGGCCTACGCCAAATAAATATCCAGCTACAAATATAAGAACCTCCATCTGGTGGTGCAGTCTCCATCTATCCATCTTCTCAGTACCGGTACATTAAATCTCATATTCTTGATTTTTGTTCTTTGCTTTATGACCAAACCACTCCTGCACCAACGTTCAAAAGGTTCAAAATACAAATAAATCTTCTTATTTTGTTTTCTTTTTTTATCCTTGCAACGTTTGAAAAAGATGAAATAAGTACAAAATTCATTATGTTTTTTCTTTTATAAACGATTTCATTATCTTCTCCATAAAAGTATTTTGAGACTAAACACACAAAAGCATACAGACTTAGCATCAAAATATGAAGAAAAAAACAAACAGGAGATGGTTGAACCAAGTAGTAATATACAAGTAGACAACACTTACTGCTCGCCATTGTGCTAACTATATCTCAGTCAGAGAGACCATATAAGTTGCATGCAACAAAATGACATATCTAGACAAAAACATAATGGGACAAATAACAAATCAGGAACATAAGATTATGAAAAATAAGTAGCAACATTAACAATTAACATAATAGGAACAGGGAAATATATACATCTAAGTACAAAGAGCGGAGTAAACCTTGAGTGGTGGTATATTGTCAGCATCAAACAGAATCACTCGTGCTTGTGTGATATCATGATGAACACTCAATACACATTTCAAGAATTCTTTGGAGTCTTGATGGAGGTGCCTACCGGATTTCCAGAATTCTCACAAACCAAAACATTGTTTTTAGCCATAATATATAGGAGGAAGAAGAGACTTATTTTTGGGGCTTATTTTAGGCAAAATTAATCAGTTTTGATTATTTCCTTAATTGTGAATATAACTAATACCATTTAGTTTCCTTTATTTTTGCGGCAAAATTAATTATTTTGAAATTACTGCAAAAATTAAACAAATTTCGAAATTTATTAATTATTTCGAAATTGATTTCCCCATCCAAATAGACAAAATTATTTTTGGGGCTTATTTTAAATGGTATTAATCAATTTTGATTATTTCATTAATTATTTCGAAATTGATTTCCCCATCCAAATAACTATGAATATAGCTAATACCATTTAGTTTCTTTTTTTTGGGCAAAATTAATTATTTCGAAATTACTGCAAAAATTAAACAAATTTCAAAATTTATTAATTATTTCGAAATTGATTTCCCCATCCAAATAGACAAAGTGTTTATTTTATTTTTCAGGATAAAATAGACAAAGCGTTTATTTTATTTTTCAGGATAAAATAAGTCAAGCAATCCCAAACACCCCCTTAGAAAAAAAATTATTATAAGAAGGTATGATCAATTTAATTATTTCAAAATTACTGCAAAAATTAAACAAATTTTGGAATTTATTAATTATTTCGAAATTGATTTCTCCATCCAAATAGACAAAGTTATTTTTGGGGCTTATTTTAAATGGTATTAATCAATTTTGATTATTTCCTTAATTATTTCGAAATTGAAATCATTAATTGTTATGGATGTATTTATGGACGTATTAACTGAAATATTTATATAAGTATTTGTAAAGGGTCTCTGGTTTCCAAAAAAAGTCCATGGTTTCCAAAAACAAAAGAATCAGGTTTTCTCTCTAAAAAAATTAAGTAAATATGCTTTAAGTTGTAGTACATAGTGCTTAAATTGTTGTTTTTAAGAGTTTGGGGGCTTCATGCTTTATAATATAGTATAGATAAATTATAAAAAAATGTATTTGATATTTTAGAATATGATTATATTTTATTTTAAGTTTACATTAATAAAATAGAAGTTTGTTACACCTTGTTCCACTTTGTTTCATGGGGTAGGGTGGAACAGACTTGCTCCACTTGTGTTTCACTTTGTTCCTGTTTGTCATAAAGTTCTCCCAAACGTGGAACAATAATCCATGTACTGTTTTGTCTTGTCCAGTTTATCAAATGCACACTTACAAAACAGGCAGGACAATCTTTAGTAGGCAGTAGCCCTATAGGACTAGAACCGGTAACTTGTAAGGAGGATTCCAAAAGGTCCACGTCTTATTGTCGATTAAACACTTATTTTGAAACAAAATAAAATAGAAATTTGGACATTAGTGAAAGCATATCTGGATAACCGTAAGTTTGAATATAAGTTGTTAATTTGTTGACAAATTTATTTTAGTTTTTTGTTGTTAAAGGTCGAAACGTAGAGTAACACAATTGAAATAAATAATTTGAGTAGAAAGATACAAGACATTTACAAGACATCGATATCTAGAGTGGTTTACCTAAACTTGATTATTCCACTTTTTTCACGAGACCACGATTCACTATAATGTGTTATTTACAATATTCATTGAAGCAAGAGTTACAACGACTTTAGGGGGGCGTTTACTATACATTTACCATGGTAAACGCTTACGTGTTTAATTACTTTACCAAGTACATATAACAAGGTCCGTGAATCTTACCCGGTAAGAGAGAATGCAGTGATCGATAGCCTTACGCGGTAAGTGATAATGATGACTCTTACTTGGTAACCGCTTATCGGGTTACGAACGCTTACCATCAATGTAACAACCCAATCTAAATAAAGCATACTTAGCATTTATTTTTAAATAATTACAAAACTGGGTCCATAAAATTTCATTACATATGTCTAAATAACTTAGGTTGGCGGAAACAACCTATACACAACTGAGAATGACTACCATTAAAAGTATGAGTGGCACTGTCTCTAACTGCATCTGTACTCTATTCTGTTTTTGCTCGCTTACTGGAGCCTCTTATTATCTGCTTACCTAAAAAGGTTTAGTTTGGAAAATGCGAGGGTTAGACCTTGAGGTCTAGTGAGTTCCCTCCTGACAGTTCTCAAAATTATTTAAAAGCAGTTCATCACTTTCAAATATCTTTGCATAAAACTTTCACATAACTTTTTATGAAACTATCATATAACTTTACATGGAACTTTCACGGATAAATCCGCTCCCGTAAATGGCACCCTGAAGTCACTCGAAAGTGACAACGAGTCAGTCTCACGCTGCCTTACTGGATACTCCCTTCCATGGCATAAACGGAACCTCCCCCCGACGTGAGTACTGGCGGAACCTCCCCCCGACTTAGCCGATTTACGCCTACCACAATGTATGCATACACCTCATATAAAACTTTAAATAAACTTTCATGCAGTTAAAAACATAGGAATAAAACATGGCATTTCTCATCATGTACTTACTTTAGAAAACACGTTAAAAGTCACGTATTTTAGTTAGAAAAACTCACCTGATGCTTATAAGATCTTTTCGTACTTTACTTCTGGCTTACGGTTGAATTACCTGAGAAATAGATGAGATATAAACTACTCAGATGCCTAAACCAACAGTCCAGACACCATTCGGATTCGACTTACCGGATACTCACTACTTTCCGGGTACTGCTTTCCGGACAACCATACTTATCGGACAACTACACTTACCGGAAAATCACACTTACTGGACAACCACGCTTATCGGACAATTACACTTACCGGACAATCACACTTACCGGACAACTTTCCCATCCGGATAGCCTTCTTATCCGGACAATCTTCTCATCCGGAAACCTTCAATTGGAACATCGTGTCCAGACACCCACAGGGCTTTCCGGACGCCGACTCAGAACCCTATTTGGGACCGAAATTCACAGATAACTCATTTTCCAAGGAATCTTAGATTAGCAACAATATTCTGATTACTAAGCTCTATTAGTACTGAAATCTTAGCTGCCAAAAACGCATTTGAGACACCTAATTTCTTCCAAAAAGCCTAAACTCAACTTTTAGACAAAAACTCTAAAATACCTAGCTCAGCAGCATAATCACAGATTAGAGATGAAGAGAAGAGATTACCTGATTGCTTGAGGTTGTTGACAACTTTCCTTTTCCCCCAATTAAATTGGAAGACTCTTTCTTCTTTCTTGCTACCTCTTTCTTTCTTCCTTCTTGCTCTTTCCCTCTTTCTTCCTTCTTGTTCTTTCTCCCTCTCTTTCTTATCTCAGCCGCACTCCACCCAAAATGATTGCAAAACTAGGGTTTTGTGCTAATCATTGGGTTTTTATACCTTAACCCATTTTACAATCTAGCCCCTCAACTTTCAGTTTTACTAAATTATACCACAAGACATTAAAACTCTTCCAAATTGGTCACGGTTATTACAACCAATCTATTTTTATAGCCATGGATGTTACCTCGTAAAGAAAGTGATAGTGGTGACTTTTTTTGGTAAGCATTTGGTATACGACCCACACGACATTCAAAATGAAGTAACTTACAAATGATATGTATCATCAAGAATAACACAATTGACGTTTCTTTATAATTGACGTTTCTTCGATACACAATTTAAGTAGGTGTGTGATTGTTGTCATGTTTTTTGTTCTCCTTTGATATACTTGATACAAGATGGGATCACCATGATACTTCTTTCGGACATCAAAAGAAATATTATTCTATTAAAAATATGTCGGATTTCATTTGTTATCATACATTTAAACAAATATGTTTATGTGCATTTACATTGACAGTCTGTTGTTTACAAGGACAAACTATGATTTTTTACGAAAATACAAAACATTTTGGTTAGAATTAGATAATAATGCATGCCTTTGTGCGTACTTTGTTCGTCATGCACAAATGTGTGAACACAACTTTGAACACGGCATGAAAGGCCACAAGTCGCAAAGATGATCAAACTAGCTAGAAAGGTTGTGTGTAGGGATGTCAAATAACTTGTCCGAACCGAATAGAATTTGGATTAAACGGCTTCACGTTAAACGGTTCGATTAACCGAATATCTTATGCGATTCGGTCTTAGGTTAAATTTTTTATAATTCAGTTAATCCAAATAAACTAAATAACACGTTTAACTAATAGTTGATATATTTTTTTATATATAAAAATAAACCGAATAAACATGATACTATTATTATTTTACGTATTTTATTATTGTATAATTTTTTTACTTAGATAGTGAATAATTTGTTTAAAGAGAGATTTTTTTTGAAAAGCAAATCAAGGATATATTACCTTCAAAGACAATTACAACACAGAGGCAAAGGGATTTTGCCCAAAATCAATACAGACCTAGTCATGGTTTGCCAGGAACAAACCACTCAACCAAACCCACCCAAAAAAAACAATCTACATGCACCAACTGCACAACGGAAACACCTCTAAAAATCGATCAACTTACCATCCGAGCATAGTTACGAAGCACAACAATTGAGAGGAGATGTCAACCAAACAGCCCAATCTTGCAAACTATTATGATCCCTTTTCGAAATCCATTCAAATGCCTTCCGTTGAAATTCAAAAAATTGTCCAATTATGTTTCTTTTATCTTCTCGGTAGATGAGGTTGTTCCGACTCGACCATATAAAGTAAAGAAAGGAACATACCACATCCATCCAAAGCTTTGCTTTCTTTGATCCTTCACCGAAAAGATTTCCCGCTGTCAATAAATCGTCTATAGATCTTGCCACCTCGAGGTTAATATTCCACCATCTATGAACATATGAAATTAAGAGCATCTCCAACAACATTGCTAAAATAGAAAAAATTTGGATTTTTGTTTGTTATTCTTCTTCAACAACATTGTTATCTTGTTTGCTAAAATAGAGATTCATTGAAAAAACTCTAAATATAGATACTTCTATAAATAGGAGAGAGAAGTAATTATTTTATTCAACCCCACCAATAACATAAATCTCTATATTAAGTTTTTTAAAAGTGTATTGGGAATAAAAATTAGAGAATATTATATTAATATAATTTGTGTTAAAATCTCTAAAATAATAAATTTGTTGGAGATGAATGTAACATTTTTTAGAGAATTTTAACATTTGATTCTGTGTTTTAGAAAAATTATAGAAAACCTGTTTAAAATGCTCGTGAAAAGCAAGTAAAAGAATTGAACATAACTTTCTTTCACTTAAATCAAATAATCTAAAAAATAATAATATTATGTTGGAAATATTGAGGTTGGAAGTTTACTGCAGTTTATGTGAGAGAGAGTATAATTACTGATTAATAATTATTAATCAATAATTATCTACCGATTTAAACTGATAATCTCGTTTTAATTTTAAACTCTTAAAATTAAAAACGTGTTTTAAATATGTGTGTGTTTAAAAATATTCCTTTTATCTGTTGGAGGCTAAGTCTCATGATCAGCCATTATCTCCTAGTTTAATGGAGAAAATCGTGGGTTGAGGGGTGGAAAAAACTCAGTATAAAACTGAGGTTAATCTCCTGTTTAGCACACACTGAAATCAGCTCTCCCTCTCTCTCGTTTCTGCTTACTGTTGCTGCCTCCGATACTGCATTCCAGCATTGTTCTTCAACAGTTTATGTCTCATACTTTGCTGATAATTAAATACTATAGCTGTTAGTATTTAGTTCGTTCTGCATCAAATCCTGGGGCTAAGCGATTGTCAAACTCACAGCTTTAGAGTATCGCCAAAACCTTTAAGGACAGGTTTTATAACCGTGCAGTTCATCTACCGTTCGATCTTATAATCAAGTTGGTTTTACATTTTGTAATTGTTATTTGTTTTCGTTCACTAGAGTGAACAATCTATTTCTACTCCTTTCTTTAACGATTCTATCGTGAAGGATAAAATCGTATTTAGGATAATCTTTTTATTAATCTGCTGGTTTATTAATTTCGATCAGATTCTAATATCACGAAAACAGCTTTTTCATTTGATAATTAAAGCTTTACAATTTTCCATTGTTGCTGCTGTGTTGTATTTATTTTCAAAACATAAAGCTTTCTTGTTTGTTTTTTGTTAACCTATATATATATATATATATATTGGTTAGTCCGTACTCACATCTATCTATATATATATATTTGATTAACTAAAACAATATTAAAAGCAAGAAGTTGTCTTTTTAATATTCATTGTGGAATTTGAATAATTTATAATCAATAAAATTATTCTACAATCTTAAAGGTTTTGTTACGGTCAACAATGGAAACTGGTAACTATCGTTTGATGCCGCAAGAACTTGTGAAATTGGACAGTTTCGATGGGTCCAATTTCACTCGTTGGGCTGAAAAAGTAAAGTTCATGCTAATGGTGCTCAAACTCTGGTTTGTGGTGGACCCAAACGTGCAATTGCAACCCATACCTGATAACCCAATTCCCGCTGAGGGGAAAGAGCCGGACAGAGCCAAGATAGCCGAACTCGAGAAGGACCGGCTATTCCGTAAGGAATGTGAAACCTTGGCTTGCGGGCATATAAAAAATGTCATGTCTGATCGACTCTATGACTTATATGCCCCTATTAAGTGCCCTCGAGAACTTTGGACCGCATTGGAATTTAAGTACAAGGCACAAGAGGAAGGTACCCATAGGTACCTTGTGTCTCGCTACTTAAGATTCAATATGGTTGATGACAAACCAATACTTGAACAACTTCACGAACTTCAAGTATTGGTTAACAAGATGAAAGTTCTCAACATTTCTCTTCCTGCTATTTTCCAAGTAGGGGCAGTTGTTGATAAATTGCCCCCATCTTGGAAAGACTTTCAAAAGCGTATGATGCACAAATCCGAAGATTACTCTTTGGATGATTTAATCAAACATATCAGGATAGAGGAAGAGGCACGAAATAAGGACAAGAGGGGCAAGACTATCTTGAGTGCCAACAGCGTGCAGGTTGGTGGCAAAGGGAAGTTTAAAACTGGTGGACCCACTAAAAAGTGGAACTTGGGTCCCCAAAAGAAAAACTTAAGAAGTCTGGGCAATCCTCTAGTCAAGGGCCGAAGAGATCAGGTAATTGCCATGTCTGCGGAGAGGCAGGGCACTATGCGAGGGAGTGCAAATTGAGGAAATTCGGTCCTCCACCGGCAGCTAATGCGGTTGTCGATATTGAGCACCTTGTGGCTAATCTGTACCTGAATGAAGAGATTGACATGATTGCTGAGGCGTCAACCAGGGTGATGGATGGGCGAGGTGGCTGGTTTTTGGATTCTGGAGCCAATTCATGTGTGTGACTCCGAATCCAAGTTTGCTACATACAATCCGGTAGCGCCCGGAAAACAGATCATAACTGCCAACCGTGGTAAAGCCGATATTGCTGGAATCGGAACGGCGCTGTTAAAGTTTACTTCCGGCAAGACTGTAACCCTCAGGAATGTGCTTCATGTGCCCTCTATCTGCAAGTGTCTGGTGTCTCTAAGCAAGCTTGATGAGCATGGAATCGGGCTGGCCCTCGAAAATGGAAAGATTGTGTTCCATAAGAGACACAACTTCATAGGCAAGGCATATTGTCAGTATGGAATGTATCGCCTAAACTTGAATGAAGGCGATAATGATTCTGTTCCTAGTACTAGTGAGTCAACAGCTAGTAATGCTTTGTCTGTGTCTGATCAGTCAGTAGGTTTTTCAGTTTGTGCTTTTGATGTTTTCCCTGATTCAATGAAAGAAATTATTGTTGATTATCTCGCTTGTTCAATTTCTTTATGGCATAAACGTTTAGCACATACAAATATAAAGAATATTGAAAAAAAATGCAAAGTAAAGGATTAATCAAGATTAATAATAAAGATTTTGGAAAATGTGAAACTTGTGTAAAATCTAAATTTACAAAGAAACCTTTTCCATCCGTTAAAAGGGAAACATCAATTTTAGAGTTGATTCATATCGACATTTGCGAACTAAATGGAATACTTACTCGCGGAGGTAAGAGGTATTTCATTACTTTTTGTGACGACTTTAGCCGCTTTTTACACGTTTACTTACTACATTCAAAAGATGAAGCTTTTGATGCTTTTAAACTATATAAAGCTGAAGTAGAAAATCAACTAGACAAACGAATAAAAATCCTACGATCAGACAGAGGAGGTGAATACTTCAATAGAGAATTTGATACATTCTGTGAAGAGAATGGTATCAAACATGAACGCACATCACCTTTTACTCCTCAACAGAATGGTTTGGCGGAACGCAAGAACCGAACCCTCGTTGAAATGGTCAACTGTATGTTGAACCAATCGGGTCAACTAACCAATCTGTGGGGAGAGGCTTTACTAACGGCTTGCCACATTCACAATAGGATCACTAGTCGTGTGATCCCAACCAGCCCATATGAGCTATGGAAAGGAAGGAAACCCAACTTGAACTATTTTAGAGTCTGGGGTTGTGTTGCCTACTATCGAACTCCTGATCCAAAACGATCTAAACTGGGAGCCCGTGCTATTAAAAGTATATTCGTAGGATATGCTAGAAATAGCAAGGCTTATAGATTATTGGATAAAGAAACAGGAGTAATAGTAGAATCCAGAGATGTGGAATTCTTTGAAGACAAGTTTTCAGGAGATGCTGAAAATTCAGAAAGAACATTGGCTCTGAATCTTCCTAGTACATCTCGTGATAGTTTGAAAACCCCTAACAAGGTCGACGAACCACGTAGAAGTACTAGAGTAAGAAAAGAGAAAAGTCTATGAGATGATTTCCTTTCATACTTAGTAGAAGGGACTCGTAAGAAGGTGACGAGAGAGGTCATTTTCTCAATTAACATTGATGAAGATCCTAAGACTTACAAAGAGGCAATATCTTCAAGGGATGCTCCGCTATGGAAAAAAGCAATAAACGATGAAATGGACTCTATTATGGGAAATGGAACTTGGGAATTAGCTAATTTACCCAAGGGAACAAAACCCATAGGCTCCAAGTGGATATTCAAAAGGAAGTTGCACCCTGACGGTTCAATCTCAGCATTTAAAGCTAGATTGGTAGCTAAAGGATATAGACAGAAAGAGGGTATCGATTATTTCGACACCTATGCTCCGGTTGCTAGAATTAGTTTTATCCGAACTCTTATAGCAATCTCGGCCATAAAAGGACTGTACATTCATCAAATGGATGTAAAAACAGCCTTTTTGAATGGTTACTTAAACGAGGAGGTTTACATGGAGCAACCCGAAGGGTTTGTGGTAACCGGACAAGAGAACAAAGTGTGTAGACTTATTAAATCTCTGTACGGTTTAAAACAAGCCCCCAAACAGTGGCATAAAAGATTTGATACTACTATCACATCTTTCGGGTTCCGACATAATGGAGTTGATCGGTGCATTTTCTCAAAATGTACGAAAGAATCCACTGTTATAATCTGTCTGTATGTTGATGATATGTTGATCATCGGGACCATTCTAGGAGGGATTTGTGAGACGAAAAACTACTTATCCTCGAACTTTAAGATGAAAGATCTTGGAGAAGTAGATACCATTCTTGGGATTAAAATCAAAAGGTCACGATCTCAAATTTCTCTTAGTCAATCCCACTACATAGAGAAGATACTGACTAAGTTTCAACATTTGAATATAAAGGAGTTCAAATCTCCATTTGATTCAAGTGTGAAAATTGACAAGAACTCTCGTAGAGCGGTGGCTCAATTAGAGTATGCTAGTGCAATAGGTTGCATGATGTATGCAATGCATTGCACTAGACCAGATATTGATTTTGCTGTGAGTAGACTAAGTCAATATACAAGCAATCCCGGTCCAGATCACTGGAAGGCAATCAGTAGAGTATTTGGATACTTGAAAAGAACCAGTGATCTAGAGTTGACGTACACGACGCATCCAGGAATCATGGAAGGATATTCTGATGCTAGTTGGATAGATCACACAAGTGACTCTAAATCCACAAGTGGGTGGATTTATACACTTGGTGGTGGAGCGATTTCTTGGGCGAGCAAGAAACAAACATGTATCGCTCATTCAACTATGGAAGCCGAATTTATTGCCCTAGCTGCTGCGGGCAAAGAGGCCGAATGGATTAGAGATCTGCTGTCAGATATCCATTTATGGCCCCGGCCGACTCCTTCGATTCCCATGTATTGTGACAGTGAGGCCACACTGTCAAAAGTATACAACGCCGTGTATAACGGGAAGTCACGACATATAGGTCTCCGACATAATTATGTGAGACAACTGATAGATAATGGTACCATAAGCATTGTGTATGTCAAGTCGTGTGGAAACTTGGCAGATCCATTGACTAAGCCTCTGACGAGAGACTTAGTAGGATCAACTACCAGAGACATGGGTATGAAACCACGCAGAATCGGTTAGTGATGGAAACCCAACTTAGATTTAGTGCTCGTATCTCCTAAGTTTAATGGGTAATAACAAGTCACCCAACCGATAGAAGGTACTGTCAATTAAGATAGACTCATGTAAGGTATTTGATAGTACGTCGTTGCCGAGAACGAGAATGAGTTTGATCTCTTAACAAAGTTTGAAGGCATCTTAGCAACGAAGATGATATAGAACTTTGCCTATATGACTTAGAGGTGGTGCCGCCTCAAATGGAGAGTAGTGGTTTCTCTCCTAGATAGTCATGAAACAGGATTTAGCGCATGGCCATATTCGCGCTCAGTGAGAAAGCAAAGAAGTAAGGTGATGTGTGTAAGTAAAACCGAAGCGGTCTTAAGGTTCAAGGTTTAAATCCGAAGGATACCATTGAATTGATCTCTTTTTGTGTACTTATATAAAACAGGGTTTAATCTTTGTGACACCATTGTAACATCATCTTATATGAATGTCAGAAAATTTTCCAACCTGGTGGGGGATTGTTGGAAATATTGAGGTTGGAAGTTTACTGCAGTTTATGTGAGAGAGTATAATTACTGATTAATAATTATTAATCCATAATTATCTACCGATTTAAACTGATAATCTCGTTTTAATTTTAAACTCTTAAAATTAAAAACGTGTTTTAAATATGTGTGTGTTTAAAAAGATCCATTTTATCTGTTGGAGACTAAGTCTCATGATCAACCATTATCTCCTAGTTTAATGGAGAAAATCGTGGGTTGAGGGGTGGAAAAAACTCAGTATAAAACTGAGGTTAATCTCCTGTTTAGCACACACTGAAATCAGCTCTCCCTCTCTCTCGTTTCTGCTTACTGCTGCTGCCTCCGATACTGCATTCCAGCATTGTTCTTCAACAGTTTATGTCTCATACTTTGCTGATAATTAAATACTATAGCTGTTAGTATTTAGTTCGTTCTGCATCAAATCCTGGGGCTAAGCGATTGTCAAACTCACAGCTTTAGAGTATCGCCAAAACCTTTAAGGACATGTTTTATAACCGTGCAGTTCATCTACCGTTCGATCTTATAATCAAGTTGGTTTTACATTTTGTAATTGTTATTTGCTTTCGTTCACTAGAGTGAACAATCTATTTCTACTCCTTTCTTTAACGATTCTATCGCGAAGGATAAAATCGTATTTAGGATAATCTTTTTATTAATCTGCTGGTTTATTAATTTCGATCAGATTCTAATATCACGAAAACAGCTTTTTCATTTGATAATTAAAGCTTTACAATTTTCCATTGTTGCTGTTGTGTTGTATTTATTTTCAAAGCATAAAGCTTTCTTGTTTGTTTTTTGTTAACCTCTATATATATATATATATATATATATATATATATATATATATATATATATATATATATTTGATTAACTAAAATAATATTAAAAGCAAGAAGTTGTCTTTTTAATATTCATTGTGGAATTTGAATAATTTCTAATCAATAAAATTATTCTACAATCTTAAAGGTTTTGTTACGGTCAACAATGGAAACTGGTAACTATCGTTTGATGCCGCAAGAACTTGTGAAATTGGACAGTTTCGATGGGTCCAATTTCACTCGTTGGGCTGAAAAAGTAAAGTTCATGCTAATGGTGCTCAAACTCTGGTTTGTGGTGGACCCAAACGTGCAATTGCAACCCATACCTGATAACCCAATTCCCGCTGAGGGGAAAGAGCCGGACAGAGCCAAGATAGCCGAACTCGAGAAGGACCGGCTATTCCGTAAGGAATGTGAAACCTTGGCTTGCGGGCATATAAAAAATGTCATGTCTGATCGACTCTATGACTTATATGTCGGACCAAGAGATTGAAATCATTTTGTTTAAGACAAGTTTGCAAACAAAACCAGATACGTATCCGTGCGCAAAACTGCAAAAGTGTGGAAAATTGTGTTTTAAAAGCCACTAAATACGTACCTGCGTGCAATGCAGCGCGAAGTATCTCGAATCTAAAGCTGAGAATTCGAAAAAACAATTTTGTTTCATGTTCATATTTATTCGTTTTTAAATCGCATATCAGATATATAAAATTAAAGACCAATATAGTTAATTGATCAATTTTCTATTTACATCGTTTATTCAAAGCAGAAAATAAAAGACGGTGTTTCTTAATTCATGCACACAATTAATCATTACAATTTATAAATGAATTAATTAATTCTCGACTTCATGAAAAAATTAACACAACCCCTAAATTACTTTTATAAGAGTTGGTGGGTTATTCGCATATTTTTACGGGGTGTTAAGTCGTGTATTTGAAAGCAAATGTAATGACTAATGACTTCAACAATTAAAATCACGGGTGTAAACGATTCGAGTCGGATATCACGTTATTCGAGCTTAACTTGAAAAAATAATATTACGCTCGAGCTTAACTCGAACGCGATTAACTTTTTCAAAGTTGGGCTTGAACTCGAGCTCGAATATTTTTCCAACATTTGAGCTTGAGCTCGATTCTCGTTGATGGGCTCGAATTCGAGATCGATGAAACTTGTTTATTTACTTTAGCTCGGTAATTTTTATATTTTGATTATATAATGTGTAAGAATGTATAAAAATGTGTGGTTTGAAAAAGTATATGCTCCAATGGCTCGACTCGGCTAAAATCGACTGGTGAAGTTTAATTGAATTTTCGAACGAGTCGTGTCGAACATTGATGTCACGGAACTAGACTCGTTAAGTTAATTGCATTTTATTTTGAGTTCGAGATCGACTCAAGCTCGATAATTATTAAACTCGAGCTTGAGTAACTCGTTAAAAACTCGACTCATTTACACCCCTAATTAGAATGATTATCAAATAGTTATGTCATTAAAATTTTGAAAATTTCAGAATAATCTAATATATTTTTCGGTTAAAAGTGATTAAGTCCCCATTTATTTTAAACGTTAGAAGACTACTCGCGCAATGCAACGAGGTACATCTCGATTTTAATGTTTCGTTTTATTTTTTGTCTTTGTTGATTTTACGGTTTTATAAATTTTTCATTAAATTTTTAATTATAATTTAGTTTAAGTTTAATAAAGATGCAAGTTATTTTAGGTTTAATAATGTAATGTTTTGCATAAAAGAGTAAAGTTCAGTTTTGGTCCCTGAGGTATGTTGATTTCAACGGTTTTCGTCCCTAAAGTTCATTTTTGGAGAAAACACCCTGACGTTTGACAGTTCGTAACGATTTTCGTCCCTCGACCTAACGTCCGTTAGCTTTTTTCTGTTAAGTCCAATTTAATGAGGGTATTTTAGTCATTTTACATGTTTTCTTAATGTTTGTGTTTCTTTACAAATCATCAAACATTAGGGACCTTTATGTAATTACTCATATATATATATATATATACAGACAAGGGGCCAAAACTGTAATTTTCTTTTTCATTTCAGGGGCCAAACCGCATCTCCGGTCTTCTTCTCCGGCAATAACCGCATCTTCGGTCATCTTCTCCGACCAAACCTTAATCAAAGAAACTCAACCAAAATACAAATTCTAATCACCAAAATTATAACCAAACCCAAATCCAAGTATTAAGCTTTAAAACATAATTCATAGAATAGAAGAGAAACTGAGAGATAGAGATAAGAGAAAAGTTCTTTGGCCAAAAAACACACAGGGACCAAGTCCCTTCCACACATCCATCACCGCCGGCCACCGTCTGCCACCCCTCCTTCACCCATTCCAAACCCCTTGAGAGATAGAAAGATTTGAGAGACGGAGAAAGAGAGATCGAGAGACAGAGAGATCGAGATACAGAGAAAAGTGAAGAGAGATTCGAATGTGTTACCGGAGGTATCACCGGTGGAGTCGCCGGTTTTGGCCTGAGGTTTTGGTCCTTGGGTTTTCTTCCTGACCACTCATCAGGACAGAGAAATCGAGACAGAGAGAGCGAGAGACGGAGAAGAGAGACAGAGAGAGCGAGAGACATAGAAGATGACGGTGAGGGTGGGTGTCGTCGACGACCAGTCGCCGGAGGTGCGACGGCGACGGGGTTTTCTTCCGGCGGCTGGGTTTTCTTCACTCATCAGGTTATCAGGTTATGTATATACATACACATATATGTATTAGAGTAATTACATAATTGGTCCCTAATGTTTGAAGATTTTTGTAAAAACAAAAAAAAATTAGAAATCATGTAAAATGACTAAAATACCCTCATTAAATTGGACTTAACAGAAAAAAGCTAACGGGCGTTAGGTCGAGGGACGAAAATCGTTACGAACTGTCAAACGTCAGGGTGTTTTCTCCAAAAATGAACTTTAGGGACGAAAACCGTTGAAATCAACATACCTCAGGGACCAAAACTGAACTTTACTCTACATAAAATAATAATTAAGTATTCTGTTAGAGTTCAATGATTATCCTAATCATATTTTGGATTTTTTTATATTTAAAATGAGATGTTTATCTTGTATTTGATTATGTTTATGATGGTGGGGTTTGAGAAAGAGATTGCTTTTAGATTTTAATACATTTTATTTTGAAATTGTGATTTAAATAGCATTATTTAAGTTTACCATGGTGTATTAAGATGAAAACCCTTGAACTCACTAAGCGTTAAGCTTAATCCTTTTTATTTGTCGGTATTCACATCAGGTCTTTGGGGGTTGGTACTAGCGATACCGTGATGAAGCGAGTGATAGTTAGAGGCACAAGAATGATCTGACTATCCGATGGTGTCTTTCGTGTTTGGAGATAACGATTGTTACTGAGTTTTAGTAACACCCGGCGTTGACCTAGTCTTGATGTAAGACCTGGTTGGTTTATTATTGTTGTTAAATGCAGATTCGCTGTTTGAGATCATTTAAATATTGATTTATAGAAAGAGATTTACCATTTATTTGATTTAATATGAATTTTTTTAAATTAGTTGCTTTTTCCATGTTTGAGAGTGTTCCATATTGTCGTGCCAAACAGAACAACGCAAATCAACCACACAATAGATCAAGATGTTAAGCAAGGGCTAAGGGGTCATGAAATAATCAAGAAGAAGATGACCATATGGGTGACTCGGTGTGACCTGAAGTATGTAGCAAATAACATGTAACACATATATATTTACGTTTAAAGACGGAAGATATTGTTTATATTATCCGTTTTACCAAAAACGATGAAAGTAAATACTGCAAGTAACATACAAATCACTATAATTAAACGAGTACTTGGGGTTTCCTTTCTCGTGTTAATAATATTACCGTGAATAATGTGCATTGACAATTATCCACATCATCAAACATGCGTGACAAGGTAACATGTTTAATGGTGTTTGTGCATATTCATTTATAGCATCTGTTAACGATTCTTAGACCATCCGTAGCGGAGGCGGGCTTGGGAGCGGGTTTGGGAAGGGCTTGGGCGGGTACCGCTACGGGGGTGATCGGGCTTGAGGGTGGGCTCCAACCCCGGGTTCCCCAACCCGATTGATCCCGATCATTTCTTTTTTTTAATTTTTTTTTTAATTTTGAAAATATTAAAAACTAACGGCTCTTTGTTTATATTTTTTTTTAATTTTTTTTCAATTTTATCACACTATATATATTAACCCAAATCTCTTATTTTTTCACACCAAAATCTCCAAATTCTCTCAAATTTCATCATGAATCCAAACAAAACACCTACATCCCGTCGTAACCGACCGGATACACCGCAACCGCAAGAAGACCCGGAGCTTGGTTTCCAAGCGTTTTCACAACAAGGTTATCATCCGCAATTTTCGCAACAATTTGGATGGTACGATTGAGTATAAAATGAAAAAACTTGAACTCGAAGAAAAACAGTTGCAACTCGAGTTAGAAAAACGATTTGATAAAGACTTCGAGTTTTTCATAGCCCCGCATGATCACCTTGAGGGAGATATTTTGAGGGCTACTTTAGCGAAGAAAGAGAGAATTAGAAAATTACATAATTTATTCTAATTCGTATTTTGTAATTTTTAATTTTTTAATGAATGATATTGTAACACCCCCGTTCTAAGGAACGAGAGGTTACTTCTAAACATAATAAACAATATCAAATGTCTTCAAAAATTATAAAGTCTCCAAATAAGAAATAAACTCCAAACCAAAGATTCAAGTAGATCCCAACAAATAAGCAAAACCAAACATAAATATTTACCGAGAGAGCTAGCCTAATAAACGAATGAAATAAATTAAATAATGTCTAAAATTGTAGTCATTCTTTTGAAACCTCTTCCAGTCGGAAACTTAACCACTCTTCACACGAAACCTTAGCCACCCCCTTGATTACCTGCCGTGAGGAAAGGAGATAGAAAACACGGCTGAGCCAAATGCTCAGTGCGCGGATGTATGACCATAACAAAAATGAAGTAACACTGAAAGCGTAATAATTCGATCTCATGATATTAGACACAATGGTTTCAAAAATCTAGCGAAAACGATGATTTATACTTTCAACGAATAATATATAGTGTGACAAAAATCTAACTTAACTGACAATATCAAAATCAAATAATTAACATATGATGGGATGAATCGAGCTCGAATAACGCATACACTTGCATATCCACCGACGTGACAAGTGTCAGACATCTGGCCACAAAGGCCCGTACGTTGGGTAGCAAATCCACACGTACTAAATGTGAGATGCGGCGTTGGGCACTACACCGACATCCACCCTACAAACATATGACAAAAACTAGGGTCGACCCATACGCCTCCTAAATCACATAATCACATCATAAATCGCTCCTCACAAGAGCACAAAAGAGGAGACGCCGTGGTCTAATCACACCGCCACGGTTAGTGTCACGTCATCGGTGCCACAATGACATGCCTATGGTACCCCCATAGGTGGTTAGTAGCTCGACTTAACCGAAATAATTGTCACCACACATGTGACGTATAACAAATAATGATTTTACGCAAAAGGTGTCGGAGTCAAATAAAAGGTTATTCACACTTATTCAAAAATGGTCTCAACGGATTGAGAGATCGAAATCAAATCAAACCAATTTTTATAAAATGATCGATGGCAAAACGTAAATAAGTCACATTTAAATAACGACGCCATCGACTAATACATTTCGAACAATCGAATTAAATCTCCAAAAGTTGAAAATCAAGTAAAACATCTTATTAGTATTGACATCACGAATACAACTTTTATAAAAATGTGACCTTGAAGAATTACGAGCGAAATAACGAAACGGTAACGGACAAATCAAATAATCATGAAGCATGTATTGCGAATTAAACGAAAGCTTGAGGGTTCGTAAACTTACTTAAACGAATCGAATGAACGAAAAGGTTTAACTTCAAAAGTGTGTCACGTCACATGTGAACAAATCATACTAATTACAAAAAGAATCAAAAAGACATTTGTTTATACAAAAATGTCGACCAATTCCATTAAAAGCTTTATATTTCCGAACACACTTTATTGACGACTTACGAATGGAAAAGGATTTTAAATGGCATGAGATTTAGCAAACCATTAACATAAATACTTGAATGAGATCTTACAAAAGACTTGAAAACAAAAACATATGGAAAGCCGAAACCATAAGTAGGATAGGAATTTCACACTCAAAAGCTTTTCTAAATCGAGTATCACATGTTTTAGCACTTTACACGTTTAGAAATCCCAGATTATATCATACTTCCAGTAGGTTTTTGAAAATTATATCTAAACAAAAGTTTTACATAAAAGTCTTGTGATTCCCTAAAATCAAGAATGAACTGAATCGGATTTAAAATGAATTATATACGAATTTTTGAAAACAGTCGCGCAGTTTTGGCCTAAACCGAGATCAGTTTCGGAAAACACGGATTTTAGACGTCTTAGAATAAAAATCACAGTTTGCTCGTGTGACAATAAAACGTTGTAGACATCTCCAGGTTTTCAAAAACGTATTACATGAATTTATCCGATAAACGAGCGATTTGTTATGATTTTTACAAATAACATGAATTTTCAGAGAGAAATTTGGCAGCTTATAAAAACAGATTTTGATCTTTTAAACATATTCATAACTCGATTTATCGCATGAAACACCAACGGAGAACATACCCTACGATAGACGTGATCAAACGATTTACTAATTGGACGGGAACACAAACCAACTTGGTTGTACACCGAATCGAACGAAAGAATCGAAGAAAAGACAAGGAAACCATAGATACAATATATATATACAACAAATTAAATAAACGTAACGAATCAACACATATACAACGGATTGAATAAACACAAAGAGGGAGAAAAATAAGGAATCCGTACACATGTAAAACTACTCAAATAAACACAGATTAACGAGAGGGAGAATAGGGAATTCGTACACATGTAAAACTACTCAAATAAACACAGATTAACGAGAGGGAGAATAGGGAATTCGTACACATGTAAAACTACTCAAATAAACACAGATTAACGAGAGTGAGAATAGGGAATCCGTACCTTAACCAATTTCTGAATTTTGCTGATAAACTCCATCATACTTCTTCAACGAATCACTAAAATAATGATCAAAACTTCAAATAAAACTCAACTTCAAATCTAACTTCGAACATAACGATTGTCGCTTGAAACTCCCAATATATTTAGCCTTAACTCTTGTTTTTTTTTTCTTCCTTTTTTTTGTTGCTAAACCCAATGCGATATAATGAAGTGAAACAAATCAGGTTATACCAATTAGAGTTCTAATTAAGAAAACCATGGCCGCCGAAATTCCATAGGGTTTTATCCCAAGTTCTTAAAAGTTTTCCTTATTATCAAAACTAGTCCCTCAAATCTTATAAGGTTTCTAAACATGACTCAAACATTTATTTGCATAATATATTTATATAAAATTACGGGATATTACAGATATGAATTTTTAGTTTTATTATTTATCTTATTTTTATTTATTAAAAAATATATAAATATTTTTATTTTGTTAAATAATTAAATGTATAAATAAAAGAATTAAAAAAATGAGGTGGCAAGAGGGCTTTAGGGTATTGCTACTCCACTTTTGGGTTTGTAGAGGGTTTGGAGAAAAGCTGATGTGGCGTTGAGGTGGCTTTAGGGCTTTTGGGTATTGCTACGGATGGCCTTAGGCATTTGGCAAAAAAAAAACTAGCTTATAAGCAAACTTTTTTTAGGTACATGTTTGGATGACCATAAGCTAGCTTATAAACAAGTTTTTTTTAGGTACATGTTTGGATGACCATAAGCTAGCTTTTTGAAACGCTTATTGGAGTAGCGTTTCAGTAGCTTTTTGTGAATATTCCAATATTGCCCCTTATTATTAATTATTAACTATTATTATTATTAATAAATATTAATTTTTTAAATTTAATTATAATTAATTAATTAATACTAACTGAAAGTTATTAAATTAAATTTTAATTATACATTGATATCAAATTTTAATTATTCAGAATAATTGTTAATCATATAAATTATATTTATTTATTTTTTAATATTAATAAATATATTTTAATCATCAATTAATATTAATTTTTAATTATTATTTGATTATTTTTTCATATTGTATGTAACGGTTATTTAAAATCATAAGTTAATATATATATTTTTTTTCTAAACTTGTTTTAACAAATTCAAAATTTATAGTATATATGTAACAATAAGTTTTAAATTTCTTTTAATTAACATATTATATTATTTAATTTTTCTTTATTACATTGGTTGTATTAATTAACATATTATATTGTTATAAATTTGTTTTAATTACATAATCAAATTTGTAATTGATAATTATTTGAAGATGTCCTTTTTGGTCATTTTACATGCTTATAAGCTACTTTTGCCAAACGTCACTTTTTCATCAGCTAGCTTATCAGCTAGTTTGCCAAACATAGCCTTAATGTATATGTAACACCTCGAATTTCCACTATATTTTATTCAATTATGAATGAAGTCGATTTGTAATTTGGTTTAAGATTTTGGGTTACTTTGCAAATTATATAAATCAAAGGGGCTGAATTTCCAAATGATCAAAGTTTAAAGCTATTTATGAAAATTAGAAATATGAAGGTTTGTTTGGTCATTAGTTGTAACCTTAAAGTTGAGTGTGTGTTGAGTCATTAATGGAAAGTGAGTTTGGATAAGTAAAATGGGTTGAATTGAGAAAATATCTCAATTCACTTTGCTGGAGTCGGTCATTGGCACAGAGAGAAAGAAGAGGAGAAAAAGAAAGCAATTGGATCCTTGGGTAAGATATTCAAAGGATTCTGCAAATTGATGTTAGTTTGTGAGATAATAACTACAAACTAATCTGATTTCCATCTAGGAACAGCTTGATTAGAATAATTGAAAGCAGATTAAGCTTGGATTGTGCAGAAAGAAGTGGGTTTATCTTCTTCCAGGTGAGTTCATCTTGTTTTGACATAATAAACATCAAAACTGAACGATTCTTGTGTTGATAACTTGTCTATATGTTTTAGAACTGTTATAAGGATGTGTATTGAATTAAGGATGAATTATTGAAACTGTTTGATGATGAAACAAGAACATAGTCGTAGTTTCCGGATAAAAATGAAGTATCCGGAAACCCCTGATCGATGGTATCCGGACGAGGCATAGTATCCGGTAAGTTCTTCTTTCCTGTAATATCCGGTAAAGAGTAGTTTCCGGATAAAATAAATACCGGATGGTATCCGGATCACTTTGGTTTCCGGATGTCATCCGAATTGATTATGTTTTCGGTAAACATCCGGATAAGACTAGTATCCGGTGACTATTGATTTCCGGTAAGATTCGTGTACCCGATAAGTACGAAGTACGGATAGTTTTTTGGTGTCTGGAAACTTTTGTTGTCCGGTTACTTTTGAGATTTCGGGTACTTTTGAGTATCCGGTAACTTGGAGTTTTGATAACTTATGGGCAGAGTATGATTGATAAATTGAAATATAATCATAGTAGCTTGAACATACTTACTGTTAGATGTTAGTGTGTTAGGTTTGAAGGTTTGATACTATGCTTGTGTATAGTATGTGTAATGGATCCATAGACACTGGTAGTTTGTAACGTGGAATAAGCATCAAGTAATTTGTAATTCCCGTTGACCTAAAATGTGGAATAGGCATAAAGTAAATTGTAATTCCCATTTCGTAAATGTGTTATGAAATGAGGAATAGGCATAAAGTAAATTGTAATTCCTATTTCATAGTGTTACGTGAAACGCGGAATTGGCATAAAGTAAATTGTAATTCCCGTTTACGTGGAAATGGAGAATAGGCATAAAGTAAATTGTAATTCTCATTTCGTAGTGTAGAAATCGAGGAATATGCATAAAGTAAATTGTAATTCCTGATTTCTATGGGAAGGTAAGAGATAGGCATAAAGTAAATTGTAATCTCTACTTCCACTCCAAAAATAGGCATAAAGTAACCTGTAATTTCTTGGATACGAGCGATGATCTAGAATCTGCAATGATTCGTAGTAGGCTCTCGAATATGATGATATGACTTTCTAAATGTTAGTCATACTCATGGGATCGGGTATGTTCCCGTCATTATGAGACGAGTACGAGTACGGTAAGAATGGTGACAAACCAGATTTGTTTATATGCTTTGAATATCTGAGTTTCCAAAGCTGTTAATGTTTTAATTTGAAATTGGACGTTCTCACTAGGCGTAAACCTAATCGTTTCAAATTAAATTTTCTTACCAGGTACTAGCTCGGGGAAGTAAAGGGAAGAGGGATGAGTGCTTTTGAATATTCAACTTGTTGATGATAAGTGGAGAAGTTAGCTGATACGAGGACACTTTTGATGAATGACTTAGACAACCAGTTTAATCTTATCTTAGTTGATAAGACTAGATTAATAGGTTGTTTTGGAGAATTCAGATTGTATATATGAATTCTCATAGTTAATTCTCTACTTATGTATAAAAGTTGGATGATTTTATGATTACCCTTGTTAAACTCTAAGGTTTAAATTGACCCTGATTTTAGGGTGTTACAATATTAGACACATATTCACGAATACAAGTCAAACATGGAAGAAACTGATATCCGTTCGATGACAATATCAAACTACTGTATTAATTCGCTATTTTCTGATCCATGACACCATCAAACAACCATATTAACACGTGATTTCCGATTTATGACACCATTAAACGACTGTATTAACCCAGGGTTCTGATCCCAATAAAACGATTGTATTAACCTCTGACTTCTGATCCACAACACCGTTAAATTAATGTATTGACCTTGATTTCTGATCGATGACAGTATCAAACGACCGTATTCATTCATGACGTCTTATGCATAACATCGTCAAACTCTCGGTTTCCTATCCATGACACCATCAAAGGAATCTATCAATCACTAATTTCCAACCCATGACATCATCAAACAAACATATCAACCCCCGATTTCCCAATCCATGACATCATCAAACGACCATACCAACCCCCAATTTCCAATCCACGACACTATCGGACAATCGTGTTAACCCCTTTCCTAATTTGTATAAAAACCCAATAAGTTTACTAACTACAAGAATTTATTTTGGTATTTTTTGTTAAAACTATGGTGGATTTATAACAAATTATTACAAAAAGATGAACATGTTGACTAAATACAAAGATTGACATGGTTTATTCTATACCACAAGCCTACCCTAATATAGGCAAACAAAGAACTTGCTATTGCGAAATCTTGAATCTACCCCTCCATCCCGTTGATCCGATTAAACATTGATTTTGTGATCGCCATGATTAAAGGGAAATCAAGAATCGATTAAACCTATTACAAGGGTTCTTATTGTGGTTGTTTTGCGACTTTGCGTAGACCAACAACGATCCTATAAAATAAAACCCTCACAATTCGTTTTCAGTTTTCCCCAAAATATTCCATCCATCGATCACCGTTTCTTCCCGAACCCCTCTCGTGTGATCAATTTCTCGATAATTTTACCGCCTAAAACCCTAGGTTTTCGCACCCTGTTGTAAAGATTTCTAGGGTTTTTCCTACGATGGATTCGGAAGATGATATGCATGATGCGAACGACGTTGATTCTTATGAAGAAGATTATTACAGCGGCGATGCGATGTACAGCGATGACGACGATGATGCTGGATACGAGTTTTTGGATAACGATTCCGATGATTCTGATGACGCATTAGTTAGTCGGCAACAGGTGAATTGAAAATTTGGAATTTATTTGTTTACTCGCGAAGCGTTTATTCATCGGATTCGATGCAAAATTGCTATTGAATTGGTGGGTTTCATGTTATTCTTTTATATGATGATTTGTTTCAATCAGTTTAAGTTAATCTGTTTGGGGATTGTTAGTTTACCAGTGTCTGTAAAGTTGATGTTGTTTTGGGTAACTTCAGTTACAAAAGGCCTTATGGTCGCCATCAAGGTTTTCTTTTGAAGTCTTGCTGCTGACTCATTCAGACACACACAATAGATATTCAAACTTAGGAGTTGGGACCTCATAGTTTTAGAAGATCTAGTACAAAGTGGTAAGCTTTAGCATTATTTGTTTTATGTTTCAGAAAAATTATACCATCTTGAAGGAAGATGATATATGTCAACGTCAGGAGGATGATATCACTAGAATTTCTGCAGTTTTATCAATTTCGAGAGATTCAGCATGCATGCTCTTGCGCCGTTTTAACTGGTGAGGCATTCAAGGTTTTTGGTTTATGTGTATAATCTCGTGCTGCATTGTTTTGTATCAAAATTTGGTATTTTTTTCTTTTTTATTAAGCCGTTTTGAACCCAACAGGAGTGTTAGCAATGTTCATGAAGCATGGTTTGCTAATGAAGATAAAGTTAGGAAGGCTGTTGGCCTATTGGACAATACAGATATCAAGCAACCAAAAGCTGGAGAGGTATGTTAGGGTAAATAAGTTACGTTTTTGTGAAGTTTTCGATATACTTTTCTGCACTCTTATCTCTGTTTTTCGAAGGTGGCTTGTGGGATCTGCTTTGAGTCATATCCACTTGATAAGATTAGTACTGCTGCTTGTGGCCATCCTTTCTGTAACACATGCTGGACAGGTTTGTTCTTTTGGCTCCCACTTCAAATAAGTTGCATAGTCCAAAGCTTTTTTGATACATGAAAAGCGTTATTCAACTGTTTTAAATTAGTATGTTCATAACTCATCTGCAAAAAGTTTGGCGGATGATTAATGCTGATAATATCTTCTGTTTTCTCTTATTTTATGTTTACAACTGGAATAACGGTTTATCATTCTTATGTTTTTTTTATTTATTGTGGCAGCTTACATTAGCACATCTATCAATGATGGTCCTGGATGTTTGACATTGAGGTGTGCCATTCCGTCCTGTGGTGCCGCTGTTGGTGTGGACATGGTCAATATGTTGGCTTCAGAAGAAGAGAAGAAGAAATATCGGCGTTACCTTCTTAGATCTTACATCGAGGACAATAGAAAGGTATAGATTTGATCTATTCATCTTACTGCAATTGGCATTGTTTTCGTATTGGACCCGGTATTTGCTTAATGAGTGGTCCCTCTATTTGATTAATAAGCACAACTGTGAAGATATATATTAACCAAATTTACAGCACAAAAAATATTAATTAGTAAGCAGGAGCACATCCAATCCAATTACAGCTGTGAGTAGTCTGAGGATGCTTGTTTTTTGCTGCGAATGGATTACTCTGCATTCAACATCTTTGGATATCCTTTATATATTTTGCAATTCGCTATTCATATGGATGAGGCGCATGATTCTGAGGCAATGTATAGTCTTCTGAACATGTAGATCTTATTGGACTAAGATGTACCGAATATTAGTTCTCTGTTAGAAGTGGTTATTTGATAAGCATCTCCTTTTTTCTGCTTTTAATCGTCTCATATTGTATATTCTGTTTTCTGCAATTTAAGATTTTCTTTCTACTTTTATTCATTGATAGACGAAGTGGTGCCCTGCTCCGGGTTGTGATTGTGCCATTGAGTTTGATCTCGGAAGTGGAAGCTATGACGTAACTTGTCATTGCTCATACAGCTTTTGTTGGAATGTGAGTATTATGAATTTCCTTTTAAGTTATAGAAAAAGTAGTTTACTTACTTCATAGATGATAAAAGCTTTTGCTGCTTTTTGATGCAGTGTACAGAAGAAGCTCATCGTCCTGTGGACTGTGAAACTGTGTCCAAATGGATAATGAAAAACAGTGCAGAGTCTGAAAATATGAATTGGTAATTGGACTCGTGCTTGCTTTTGGTCTTATCTATATGCGACGTCTTCCACTCCTGCCCCATGACTTTTGTGGAATTATATCTTTTTGTGAGTTGATGTTCATGTAACACATTTCAGGATTCTAGCCAATTCTAAGCCTTGCCCAAAGTGCAAGCGTCCAATTGAGAAGAACCAAGGTTGTATGCACATGACATGCAACCCCCCCTGCAAATATGAATTTTGCTGGTAAGCTTTGCTTGCTTTTACTGTATAGAGTAAGCTACCTTTTTTGTTATTGTGTGTTGAGAATTCCTCCACTGAATTGACATGTACTTATTCATTGGCCAATGGTTCTGATATGTTTCTAAAACTGCGAATGTAGGTTGTGCCTTGGCCAATGGTCAGATCATGGAGAGAGAACTGGTGGCTTTTATGCTTGCAATCGTTATGAATCTGCGAAGCAAGAGGGAGCGGTAATAAAACTTATCATATTTTGTTCCATACCAATCAGGCATTACCGATTTTCTTTCTCTTGAAGTCTCAACCTTTGATCTTGTAATTCTACTTGCACTTGCAGTATGATGAGTCTGAACGTCGAAGAGAGATGGCAAAGAATTCCTTAGAGCGATACACCCACTATTATGAACGCTGGGCTACAAACCAATCGGTATGCACAATTTGCTCGATTCAGTTTTCTTCTCGTGTGACCCCATGGGCATAAAATTGTAGTGTTCTATTTCTGTATCATTGTATGCTATTCAACTCCCATGATGCGTTTTATCTGTCAAATCCACTTGAACTTTTGAAAACCATCGATTTTCCATGTATATGGTTTTTGATCATCACATTTTTTTGATTTTGGTTTCCGATAACTTAATGGAATAATGGTTTGTGGTCTATCAATCTTCTGCAAGTTGCATGCTTATAATTATTTGCAATCACATAATCTCTTACATTGCTTATGGATATGAATGGATTTTTATGTTATGTACATTTATGTATCTGATATATGATACTCTGTTTTTTCCACAATGGCAGTCGAGGCAAAAAGCTCTTGCAGATTTGCATCAGATGCAAACAGTTCATGTAAGTTGAAATTTTGATGCTTTTATCTTTACATGAGCTATAGAAGTGTATGTTGCCATTTTGATAGAAGAATGTGCTACAACTGCTAGAATGCAAGACCTTTCGTTGTTCTATTTCCAATTTTTCACCCCTTTATCGAAGTATTTATGATTTTTTTTTATTTTAACATATGTATGCCACATATATTGGCCTCATCGTGTTGCCTCAGTGGTAGGATGGTGGGCATCCAGAAAGGTCCTGGATTCAAGCCCGGGCACCAACACCTGCTGCTGACTCACAGTGATTTACCTCCTCCATGCTGGCCGTGCACACGGTGCGGTGGGGGCCGCTCCAGAGGGCGGCATATACCTTTTTATTTTATTTTATGTTATGAATCACTAAAGTTCTATCAGTTGACAGAATATGATAAAGATAGCGAATAAAGCCAGGTTCCATATCGATATCCTACAATATAATGAATCACTGGTCTATTCAGTCTGATAAATGGTAAAATGGCATAATCAGCTTTATATGGGTGCATGAGTTTGTTTGCTGTTTCAGAAAAAAATGAGCCTTACATGGTTGAGCATTGTAGCAGTCTGGCAGATAGTGTCAAGCAAACCCTTTTCCCCGGTTATCGAGTGCCAGCTCATCATTAAGTTAAAAAGTTGCGCGAGCCCCAAGAAATGTAGTTTAGTGCTATATCAACCCTAGAAATGGTTCAAACTCAATCTGGTTACGAGAAAGTCCGTGTTATATATTTCTATTATTACTAAATCCCATCTTACGAGTTACGACGATACATTACATGAAATTTTTTGTATGAGATACAAATTACAATATGACACCAAAGGTTTTGGTGGGGTTCTGCTTGCTTAAGTGATTATGTTTTTAGTGATTAAATGTGAACTTGTATACGTTTTACTAACCTTCTTTCAAGATTTTTTCTGTTGTTTTCGTTCAATGAACATAATCATTTTAAAACTCGTGACATTTTTTCTTATCAACATTGTTGTGAACTATTTTTGGAAAAAACAAGCCGACCCTGCATTTTTTTGGTGATTTTTTGCCTATATATTGATTATTTGATGTCCTTATCTTTCTATGTATTTTTTTTTTCAGCTCGCGAAACTTAGTGAGAAGCAGTGCCAGCCTGAGACACAATTGAAATTCATTATAGAAGCTTGGTTGCAGGTATGTCTACTATCTAAATTTTGACGATTAGTCGTATATGCTTCTGGTGGTTTTCTGCTATCCATGTCGATTATTGTTGATAGTTTTTTGTTGTATATGTAAAGGCTAATGATTAAAGCAATGCTATATTACTTAGTATTTGATTTTGAATGATATTATGGTTTCCTACTGCAGATAGTTGAATGCAGGCGCGTGTTAAAGTGGACCTATGCATACGGGTATTACCTACCTGAGCAAGAACATGCAAAAAGACAGTTTTTTGAGTACTTACAAGGTATGCGAGGTTCCCACATACTTCAATGTAAAAGGCACACCCATTCAAAAATGTGTAATTATTACATTTTTTAATTAACAAAATGACGGTTTTGCCCTTAATAGTAGAGGGGAGTAATGAAGTACTCCATATCCGAATTAAGGGTAGAATCGGAAAGTAGGCATTTACTTTTGAAAGTGGACACTTATTTTGGGAATACGGTTTTTCCTTCTTTAACGATTTGGCAATACTTTATATTCATGGCAGGTGAAGCAGAGGCTGGTTTAGAAAGGCTTCATCAATGTGCAGAGAAGGAATTACATACTTACCTCAATGAAGATGCTTCTCAAGATGAATTCAATAATTTCAGAACTAAGTTGGCCGGTTTGACTAGGTAATTGTTATATCAAGTTTCCATTATCGATATATGCACGTATTTTTCAAATTGTTGAAATAAAGATCGAATCTAAGCCTTGAAAACGCGCTAAAAATGTATTTTTTTTACAATTGCAACAGCGTCACACGCAACTACTTTGAGAACTTGGTGAGAGCGCTAGAAAACGGGCTATCCGACGTGGATGCGCATGGAACTTCAAGCAAAACAAGTAGCTCGAAGAACGCTGCAGGAACAAGCAAAGGCAAAGGTGGAAAAGGAAAAGGGTCCAGTAAAGGTGGAGCGGCAAGCAGAAACGATGATTCGACGGGCTGGTCTTGTGATCAGTGCACCTATATGAACCCAAAAAGCGTCACATCGTGCCAGATGTGCCACACCAGCAGGTGAAAATGCTGGATAATTACTTGCATTAGACTGCATATTACAGCCTTGAAGCAAAAGATGAAAAGATTGGATAAGATGAGGTATGTTGCAAACTTGCAATTGTTGGTGTTTTGGTGAGAGGTTGTAATGTGGGTGGTGGGTAGAGGTGTATATAGATGTTACCTAGGTGACTAACTGCTGGGTGCATCGGCAAGCGAAACCGTTGGTTTGCTGGTTTGTTTTTGTTGGTTGGTTCGTGGTCAAAGGTGTAGATTCGAAGGGTTTCTTTTGGAGTCGAGTGATTGTGGACGAAATGTGCTACTACTACTACTACTACTTAAATGGGGTTTGTTGTTACGGTTGTAATGGAGTTCATAGAAAAAACTTGTTTATGTCATCATACCTCGTGTTAAACTGTCGGTAAGCAGATCAAGATACATGTTGAGTCATAACATGAGAAGCCGAAATAACCGTAGTTGCGCTACTTGGTCATTGTCATGCCAATTTGAGTGACGTTCAACGTTTTTTACCCAAACAATCAACAAAAGCTACTTGGTGAAAAGGCGAAAAGAGATGCTACTGAAGTAGATCAGGTTTTGAGGTTGCATCTCCTACGAGAGACACGGTACTGATCAAATAGCGTCACTACACATGTTTATGCTTTGCGTGTCATGATTGAATGTGTATACGCGATCTGCTTGGTGATCAAACATCGATGATATAGTTTAGTAATTTATCAATCTTGTGTTATTTTTGTAATTTTTATTCTACCTTGTTTTTAAACACGTTTCAAAATGGAAAAAAAAATATGAAGCTATTTTTTAAAAACGTTCCAAAATGGAAGAAGTAATGGAATATGAACCTATTTTTTAAGCACGTTCAAAAATGGAAAAAAATATATTTTAATTATTTTTTATTTATTTGAATAAAAGAACGTAAATTAATAATATTCGAGTAAATTACATTTCTTGTTTTTTGGCTTGTTAGGCTATGTTTGGTACATGAGTCGATACAAGATGGGATAAAACTTATCGTCCCATGTTTGACGTAACATGGAATAGGAAAACGAATAGGACACGATGACAAAGGGTGAGACAATTTTTTTTTTCTTGTTCCACAAAAATAGGTGGAACAATACGGAAGGCCCTGTAGGGTTTTAGAAATTTTTTGTAGTAGTATTTGATTTGTTAAGCTAAAATTTAAAAAAAATTCAGTTGGGCCCATAGAATCCAGCATCACAGCAGACAGCAGTGTAGCCGATCTGCCCATGAATCATGAATGAGCCCTGATTCTTGCTGTCTTCCTCACCGTCTCAAGTCTCAACTCACGACCAGGCAACCAAACCCTCACGAAAATTGAAAAACCGAAGAAACGAAGAACTCACGAGTCGGAGTCACGACCGAAGAACTCACCGCCTCAACTCACGATTGTCTCAACTCACCGTCTCAGCCCTCTCACGACCGTCGGCGGTAACTTTTACCCTAAATCCCTAATTTTCTTCTTTTAGTTCTTTACTTCTTTAATAGTTTATTTGCTGCGGTTGAACATGACATGTGAATTGTGATAATTATTCATTTATTTGGTCAGTGAACATGTGATAATTATTTGGTCTATTAATTATTTATCTGGGTGACTGAGTTAGATGATTAAAAATTAAAACACACACCAATATGTGAAATTGTGAATATTATATATTTATATCAGAATATGTGATTTCACTTGGTTTAATCTTTGTTGATTTGGTTTAATCTTTGTTGATTTGTTGACTTGGTTTAATCTTTGTTGAGTTCTTATACTAGTCTTTATCAAAAAAACCAAAATTTACTCTCGAAATCAACCAAAAATCGAAAAAATATCTTGAAATACAAAAAAACCAAAAAATTCTCTCGAATCAACAAAAAGATACCAAAAAAACCCATCAAATCAACACAAAAACTTAAAAAATCCCTCGAAATCAACCAAAAAACTGAAAAAAACTCGAAATCAATCAAAAACTTAAAAAGTCCACCCAAAGGAGGAATTTGGCTAAACAAGCTACTTGAATGGCAAATTGGTCTTACAAGGTGGGTTTGAATGACAAATTGGTCTTACAAGGTCCGGCCCCTGCGGTTTTAAAGCCTCTGTTCCGCCCCTGACAATACGAGACAAAAGTGTAACATAAACTAAAAATTACTAACTTACTCTCATTTGATATATAACCCTCATATAGTACTAACACCGCCCATCGTCACGGTCAACCACCGTGGTCACCTTCACCTTCTCGTTCACTACAACAACCTTCTCCACCACCTCCACAACCATCGTCGGCCACCAAGGCACCAACCACTACCACCCATCGCCGTGCACCGTTACCTATACCTCCTCCACCACTGTTGGCCGCCACCACCATCACTGTCCACCATCTTCACGTCCTCTATAGCCACCGTTGTCTACCAGCCACCATCGTCTCTACCTGCAACAACCTTCATCATGCCTCCGCCAATTCTTAATGATCTTCCAAACCAAACCAAATCAAACATAATATTTTATTTGTATGAATCGGGTTTTTCGAACCACCATCAGTTATATCATATTCTTTATTCAAATTTCATACTATTATATATGTATGCATTCATGTATATGACAACTGCTTTATAAAGTAAGTTATTTAGTTTTTTTTATGTGTGTCATTTACAACTATCTAGTCATGTCTTATGCAGTCATACTCATACCAAACATCACTTATACATTTGTCTTCTCCAGTCTTGTCCTGTCCTGTCCAATCGAATCATGTGTGCGTACCAAACGCTACCTCTAAAAAATTTGGTTTTTCATTTCTATGGCTTGTAATTCGTTATATTTTCGTTCTTAAGGTTAACTCTTATCTTGTAACGTTTAAATACGTGAGACTAAAATAACAATGAACTGTAAACTATAAGGACGAAAACAATAGTAAATTTTAGACCTAAGGATAAACATAACAACTAATTTTAAACAATAGGGATTAAATTCATAACTTAAAAATTACAGAGACGAAAATAGTAATTTTTAACAAACCACAGGGACTAAAAACATTATTTGCTCAAAAGATATTCTATTCGAAAGATTCTGTTGCTGGCTTGATTTAGGGTCCTGAGGCCACCACGCGCAACGGACACCGCCTTTTCACGTGCCCTTTGGACGTTTAACAGATCTCGGCGGCGTTAGATTCAGGCCCGTTAAACCCTCTGCAGTTCCTGTTATCTCTCTCGCTGATCACTGATCAGGTATGTTTTTTAATTGCTGTCTACCTGATTCATCTATGCACTTGTGCTTCATGTTACGCTGATTGCTACCTGTGTTTTAGAGCGTGTGATTTGAGTAGGTTTCTGGAATTTGGGGTTTAGGGATTTCGAACATTGGTATTTTGTGCGATTCTCTCTAGAAAAAAAACTATACTGAACAGTTGGCCACTTTAATTCTCTTGCATCTGAGATTACTAGCTTAAACGGTCGAATCTAATCTCATATGGAGGGATGATCGTGAAAAAAGTTTGAGGTCTTCATGAGTGTAAGGTTTTGGTATTTGATTGTTCAAGATCAATTGTCATGGGACATTTAACATTTTTGTTCTATATGACTGCTTGATTCCGCATGATGGTGCTATGATACATCAATAATGCATGATTGCCGATATTTTTTGCCCTAAATGGCAAAACACAATATTTTTATACTTTTGTATGAAGATCATGCAAGTGATTGCCTATTTTGTCTGCCAAATTTGTAGTTCTTGATGATGTCTAAAGCTGGTTGATATTCTATAAATGATCAATAACCGATCAAGCAATGAATTGAAGCATATACCATTGGGTCTGTAAAGGCACCATTGGTCCTTTGAATCATTTAGGTGGCGTTGGTTTTTTTAAGAGGTCTGAAGTCTTATTTCACTTCTGATTAATAAGAGGTGGTGCTTAAGTATGAAATCTGAATATGAATCAACAAGATTTTTTAATTTTATAAATTACAAAATAGTAAAAATTGTTGTCGTATTTTTTTTAAAAATTTCAATTACATTTCCTAATCACATTACTTGGTCTTCCAACCCACACAAGAAGAGTATCATCATGGAGTGATGAACTGATTGTCAGCTATAATAGGTTATAAGATATTAGGTTACCTCTTCTGATTTCAGACGAATTTCAGACTTAAGAGCCTCTGAAATCTAAAAAAAAACAGTCTGAACGTAAAAACGTCTGACCGATTCAGACTTCAGAGGTATTAAGAGGTTTTTTAGAAAAAATAAACAGCCCCTTACTCTCTTCTTCTCATCGTAAAAGCATACTCTATCATAGTCAATATATGTATGATATTGGTTTAGAAGTGCTACAATGTAAGATTTAGTCATCACATGGAAATATATTCTGGTCTTATAGTTTCTTGCTCTCTGCTCTTTTAGATGTTTCGTTTAGCAAGTAGCCTTGTACTAAAGCTAGAGCTACAGGTAGTTAGTTAGTTAATATGCTAACCAACTTACATTCATTCAGCGGGGAACGATGAATGGAGCTACCACATCTAGCAGCTTAAAGATAGCATTCTCACACTGTGTACAACAAGTCCGAAACTATGACTACCATCACTACCTCTGCCTTCTTGAACTTCCCACAAACATGCGTAGAGCTGGTTTTGCTCTCCGTGCCTTCAATGTCGAAACATCCAGAGCAATGGATGTCGCTTCTGACCCAAAAATTGGCTTAATGCGCCTTCTTTGGTGGCAGGACGCCATTGACAAAATCTATAGGAACAAAGTCATTGAACACCCAACAGCCCAGGCTCTTGCATCTGTAATATCTGAGCAGAAAATTAACAAAAGCTGGTTGAAACGATCTGTTGATGCTCGTATAAATGACGCCCAAAGGGATGTTAGTGATATCTATGAAACAATAGAAGAGTTGGAGAAATACGCTGAAGATACGTCTTCAACTATTCTGTATACAACTCTCCAAGCAGGTGGTATAAGATCGACTGCTGCAGATCATGCGGCTTCACATATTGGCAAAGCAAGTGGCCTTCTTTTACTCATTAAGGCCCTTCCTTACCACGCTAATCGTCACCAGCAGTTTTCTTATATACCAATTAAGGTGGCTGAAAAGCATGGGTTATTAGTAAAGCAAGGAGAGAGGTTGGAGATACGAACAGATTCACGTGAGAGACTTAGTGAGGTGGTTTTTGATATGGCATCCACGGCTAATGCCCATTTACAGAAGGCTCGTGCGTTGGCTGAATCAGTTCCTAAAGAAGCTCGATCAATACTTTTGCCTGCTGTGCCTTCGCAAGTTATTCTGGATTCTCTGCGTCGTGTGGGGTTTGATGTTTTTGACTCGAGGCTAAATCGTGGGATTTTGGGCATTCCTCCTTTGTTGTTTCAGTTGAAATTGAAGTGGCATTCGTGGAGAGGTGTGTACTAATGGTTTAATCTTTTCTCATCCAAGATTGTTTTGTTCCATTTTTTGCTGAGCAAATAACATAGGCATTAGGTTTTCGAAAGATACACGAGAATGTGGGGGAATAGGGAGCCTTGTAGTTTATTCATTTGGTACCAATGAATTTGTATTCATTGATGTTTGTTTTGATTTTTCATTCACCGGCTTATGTCAAAGGGAGCAAGTTAAATTTGTATACGAAGGTCTTGGGTTAGACGTTTTACAGTTCTACACTTTTTTATAGAGTTTCTTATCGTAATCGTCTATTGTAGCTTAAGCAATTGGGTACTGTATCTTTCCATCACATTTCACCAATAATGCTCAATTTTTAGATAAGATCTATCAAAAGATGGCATTTTTCTTTTATTGGTGTGTGACCAACTGAATTTCTATTCTTACTGATTTATATTAAGAGCCATTTTCAGTGAGTAACAAATCAAAACATCAATTAAAACAATCTTTTGACTGCTGCTCATATATTTTTGGAATGGACAGAATGTATAAGTGCTGAAATTTACCATTACAATCTTGTGGTGTGCTTTATAAGATGGTAGTGTTTTATTTTGTAGTTCTTGTAGATAAAGAATTCATATAACTGGATCATTGAAACACTTGTTCCTAGCTTTTTTTCCTTCAATCTTTTAATGTGTCATGGGGTTGTACATAGCTCAGGGTAGGTTAAATGCACCCCTATCTACGAATTTCCTTCTCACACACTTAACATCAAGACTTCGGGGTCGTTTACCAAATGCTTGTCGGGTAAGTACTTACCAATATCATTTACCTTACCGTTAGAGAATGACATGGACCAAGAATCTTACCCGGTAAGAGGCATAACAAGGACCCGGAGTCTTATCCGATAAGTGAGGCAAAAGACTATTACCCGGTAAGTGCTTACTAGGTTTAAAACACTTACTAACAATCCATTTTGATGGTCGAAAATGTTACATGATTAGGTAAGTAACTGTAATTTCGCTTGCCGGTAAGCATTTGGTAAATGAACTGTTGTCGTCGGCGGGGCTACTTCTTCTTTTATCGAAATGAGAAGAATAGCGTAGTCAAAGTAGGCCAAGAGGAGATCTTGCCTTCAACTCAGAGCAGAACGTTCATTCCGCAACGCAAGGCCTATTTCTTGGTAAGGCCTTGATTTTAATGAAATCACCGTATCAGACCAGATACATCTATTGAGTGAGCATACTTTTTACATTTTCAATGTATGATTTGACCTGATTATGATATGATTATGATATATACAGGGTGCATATAGCAAAACCCATATAGCTCGCAGTCGGATCACATATGGCAAGTATGATTATGGTGGCAGTCATTTCTGTGTCATTTGTATGCAAGATCTGCCGAAACTTGCTCTAGTTTTCGGTGTCTTTCGAATTTCTTTCTTACATCGAATATGATACATCAGATGTATTCAAAAAATTATGTCCTTGCAGTTTTCAACGATAAATACAAGAAACGAAAGTTAATCGTTAACTTAAGATAAATTATTCTGTTTTTACAAGGGATGGAGGCTATGTATAACCTGCACATTGCTAATCTTCTTAAAACATAAATTGTTTGGAAGTCTGGATGATTAGAGAATGATGAGTAAGGGGCCATTAATGCTTACATGGTAAGCATCTACCCGATCACTTACCTTACCTTACCGGATGAACATGACAAAGGCTGAGAATCTTACTTGACAAGAGCGATGACAAGGGCCAAGAGTCTTAGAGCATCTCCAACAGCTTCCCCGTTTTGGAGAAAATGGAGAATATGGGGATTTTGGGTTGTTTTTTTGCTCCAACAGCTTTCCCATTTTGGAGAAAATGGAGAATATGGGGATTTTGGGTTGTTTTTTTTGCTCCAACAGCTTTCCCAAAACTATTTCCAAAATGGAGAAAGTAGGAGAGAGAACGAGTTTTTCTCCAAATATGGAGTTAACCCAAAAAATGATTACTTAGTGAGAACACCAATAGAAATATTTGAAAAATAATATTTAGAGAGAGAAATAATATTTTAATAGATAAATACAATATTTTAATATTATAATCATTGTTTTTTTCTCCAAAATGGGAAATCTGTTGGAGATGAATGTAATTTTTTTAGGGATTTTGACTTTTGGTTCTCTATTTTGGAGAAATTTTGGGGAAGTTGTTGGAGATGCTCTTACTAAGATTGATGTAGATCCCTCCATGGAGTGAAAAGGAAGAACAAGGTAAATATTTAAATATGTTTAGTTAATTATCTTCACTTTTATTAAGTATACTAATTTGTTTTTGTTTTTATTGTAGGAGAGTGAAGAACAACCAAAAGAAATCTTCATTCAAGTACAATTCAAGGAACCCGAAAGTACCGTTCAAGGAACCCAACCATTGAATTGAAATTAAATCGTATTTTGCTTTTTGATGGATTTATAATGTACTTTGGTTTTAATATTGTAATTTTCGACTTCGTTTTGCTTTTGGTTGCAAGTTAGTTTTGGCTTTATTTTGTATTTGGCTGTAAACTTTAAATTTTCTGGATTTTTTATTGGTAATTTAGATTTATTTCGAGCTTCTAATAATGTTATATATTAAAAAAGTTCGAGCTTGGTTCGAGCTCGAGTTCGAGCTTGAAACGAGTTCGAGTTCGAGTTTGATTCGAGCTTGAAACGAGTTCGAGTTCGAGCTTGGGAATTAGGTTTCGAGTCGAGTTCGAGTTTGGGTTTTTACTACTCGCGAGTTTTCGAGTCGAGTTCGAGCTCGAGTATTGGTTTTCGAGTTCGAGTCGAGTATACTGATACTCGAGCTCGACTCGCATCATTTACACCCCTAGCTCTTAGGGTGCCGACTTTTACCAGGCTTAGTGCTTACCGGTTAAATTGTTGCATACAATGTCGTTTTAATGGACTACAATATTGTAAGGTTGCTGTGTAGGTATCAATTTCTGCCCAAACATGGAGGAATGCACATCAAATGCATGACCGACATGGTTACATTACGTGATTGAGATAATATCTAATAATTACTTTTGTGCAAGTGTGTCGAAAAAAACTGAAATTGAATAACCCATCCAAAGCGAACGAGTTGAGTTATTTGATTTTTAGGTTAAGTGGTTCGGTTTGGTTCAATTTTCAGTTTTTTTAGTTATATCGGTTAAACTGAATAATACTTTGTATATTTTATTTTCTTTTGGCTTTGATGTTGGAGTAGGGGTGTTCATGTAGCTATTTGATGCAGTTAGTGCCAAACTACATACCTACGGTTTGAAGACTTCCAAATCGATAACCGCACCGCATCTGCTTCAAATCGTAGAAAACTACACCACGTTTCTGTGACGTGGGTTATGAGGTTTATATTTAACGCATTCCAATCCAATAATTATAAAATCATAACTTCAAAATAAAAATTGATGATGAGGTTTCCATATTCCATATAGTAAAAACTTCAAAATAAATTTGACTGGATGTTTGACTACCCAGCAGAGAGGAACTTAAATAAGAAATTTGTAAACTTAAATTTACGTCCCACTTGATGAGTCTTTCGGGACCCGACTCATCGGTTCACATACATTTGTCTTGCACTCATCAAGTTTCGAAAATCGCCTTCATCTTCATCTTCATTCTTCATTCTTCATTCCATCTTTACTTTCTAACATCTTATATCGGTCACATGTTTAACGAGGTGAAACATGGCCTTGCAAACAATTACCATGTTCAAATAATTTAACATCTATACTTTTAAAACACGTGTGGACGTTCCGTCGAAAACTCTTCCAAAAAATGAAAAACTGAAAAACATCCTGATAACTGTTCATCTGGACAATATGCACAATACAAGTAATTGAATTGTTTTTGGTTTTTATACACGTTTAAAATTATTTGTATATATATATATATATATATATATATATATATATATATATATGGTTGAGTTCATTTGTTAACCTCATATTTTGTGTTAACTTTATTAACTTCATTCAACCAATAGGAATCCATTTTAGTTGGTGGTTTCAAATTTATATATAACCATTAAATAGGGGCATGGATGGAATTCCATGTTTTTGTTTTATTACATTGATTTATTAAGGGAGTTATAAAAATTAAAATCTCCTTGATTCTAGCTAGCTATATTATTATTTCTCAAATATTTTGTAGTCTTTTCTATCAAATTGGTGTTTGAATTTCTATTGTTGCATCATGAACACGAGTGATCAATGTGTTTTCAACGACGTTAAAGAAAGAGTAGACGTAGATGTTCATTTGAACATGAACAAATATAACAAATATATATTGTTCATATAGGTTCACTTAGGCTTATATTTCATTCATGTTCATGCATAGCCTTAATATTTGCACATCATACATGATGTGACATCAATATTACATGCTCTAAATGGAATAGTAATTAACTAGTAAGTAACACCATGTAATTTTGGAGTAATCGAACATGAATGAACATATAGTTGCTCATATATGAACAATCTGTTGTTTGCATATAATTGAACAATTATGAACATATAATTGAACAAATATGAACATATAATTGAACCAATATGAACATATAATTGAACAATTAGGAACATTGAATTGAACATAAGAACAATATGTTCAACTATAAGAACATTAATTACATGACTTAATTAATGGAAAAAAGTAGGTTGTGTCAAATTCCAAAATTACCCTCTTCATTTGTGTTCAATGAGAGAATTAATTACACGACTTAATTAATTAATAAATGGTTTTAATCTCAACCATTAATAAGAAAATGAATGGCTAAAATTAAGTTAATAAAGTTAATACAAAATGAGAGGTTAACAAATGAACCTCCCTCTCTCTCTCTATATATATATACCATCCAGATGAACGATTATCAAAGTGTTCCTCAGCTTTTTATTTTCATATTGTTTATTTTAAACATTTTTGTTTTATGATATTTCGATTTACGTGTAGTAAAACATTACCTATTTATAGATTTGAAAAAGACTATTTTACCCACCACAAGAATTACGTGCCATGCACGTGGCCAGAAACGACGGTATTCCCCGTGTTCTCCACCCCCATCCCCTTTCATACCAGCAACCAACCGCAAAAGTTGTAGTCCATATTGCCCTCACGTTTCCGCTTAATCTACCACCAAACCTACCCTCACCAGTTGACTCCTTCCAATTTTGAAAAAGTCAAAAGGATATAACCGTAATTTCATAAAATATAACATATTCACAACAGCTTCAAACGCAAGACTCTCTACCAAAGCTTCTGTTCTTCGATTTGGTGTCTTCTTTTGACCTTTGAAACAAAAACCCTACAATTTATATGCAATTTCAACTCTTCTACTTCAATTCCTGCTAATTTTTGCATCCAGAGATCGTGATTCAGTTCTTTCTTTGTTGCTTTGGTATGATTTTGTTTCTCTTCACATCAATTTTGATAATCTGCTGTTTTTTTTTCTCGAATTTTGTTATTTATGGTCTGATGATCTGTTCACGTATGTTGAGTTTGTCTGTAAAATGAAATTGACTGATTACGTAGTTGAGATAATATTCCAATCTGTTTATGGTTTGGTTTTATGTTCTGGAGTTCGACCTTGGTTGAGTGGCTAGTGTTTTGATATTTAATTTTTTAGCATCAGTAGTTTGATGCTTATATTGATCTAATAGTTTTCTGTTTGTTTTGCAATTCTCAACAGAATGTGCTACTTTTCACTTTGTATTGTTGTTGTGGTAATTGTTGTTAATTAGCTTTAACTTGGTCTACATTGATCATGATCGTGATGTTGTATCTGTTCTGTTGTTTATCTTTTGGTTTCGTATTGCTGAAAAAGTTGTGGAGTTAGATGGGTAGTTAATATGAGTGTCATAATGGTTGTGGCTGTATGGCTATGTGTTCTTATCAACATGAAGTTGGTTTTTATCAATAACGATATTCATCGATATACAACTCCGTAACATCTTTTTGACAGCTTGAACCCAATTTACAGTTTACCAGGGTGAGTGGGTGGGTGCATTGTTGGTTGAATGGTTCAATAGGTTATATAACCAATTGCTTCTGGTGCAAAAAAATTGTGGCAAGATATAACTATATTTAGAAAGTACTTAGGAAGTTAGGAGCATAAGATTTTTAATATCTAATTAAATATGCGCACTATGTATTATGCTGTAAAAGCCTACATGATAAATAGCGAATAGATTGCAAGGACGATAGGAAGTCTAGCTGAAAAGGTATAGCACCAATGATGTTTCTCTGAGATCCTAACTGAACTCTCCTCCCCAATGCATTGTAGTAGAGCATGGAAGAGTATACAAGGTCGATGAATTTCTGCAACACTCATCTCCACATTCTGTATTTTTGTAGTGAGATTCTATTATACTTCTATGCCATTGAAAAGGGAATAAATCCGTAATAAACTTGTTTATCATATTGAATTGTGTTAGTGTTATGTCTGTGGATGAACTGATAAATCCTTCTTTACATGTGATCTCTTTAGCACTGATGATTGAAGAATGTATATGACAGATACCGGGGAACGTGAGCAAACACGTAGATATGAAGGGATCAGAGTTTAGGCTTAATAATTTCCCTTGAGGTACTGTAGGGGCAGGGGGGAAGAATAATCAAATATGAATGCCCATAATCTCTAGTTAAGGATGATAGGATAGCTTTTAGTCATTCTCAGAGGGGTAAATATGGTGGAGAACAGAGTTATGTTGGACTGCTGATGAGAATCAATACATTAGGATTTAGATCAATCGTTGTAGTTTTATTTGGTATACTAAAGATTTGTCTTGGTTTTGGTTATCCTTGTTTCAGAGTTCATTATTTTCATTGTATTTTAAACCCTCATGTGTCCTGTTTTGTTTGTGTGTGTCAGTCGGTCAGTGGGTATCTGAACTTCTGATATCCGATTAGCTTTCTTCACTGCTTCAAATATTCTGATCAAGTTCTTGTGGTTACTGGTTTTTCTTCTGAAATAATTCAGATCTTCGAGTATTTGGCTAGAATGCGTGCACCATCGTTGCTTACAAAATGCTTGACTGGCTTGGCGCCCCATGACCGGGTAGCTCAAAGCATGTCCATCGCATCTGATAAGGAGATGTATCTGCCTTCACCAGCTGTTGAGATTCTGCCCTCTAAGGTATTTTATTTATTCTGCATGGGGCAACTTGGGCCTTTGTATTTACAGTATTCTTTTGACATAACTTCCTGTTACTCTAAATATTCAAGTACATATCGTTCCTCTCTGTGCAGATGGGATACCCTTACAGATATGCTGGCGAGAGCATAGATTGGCAAGGAGTAAACCTCTTTAAGGTGAGTTATATCTTTGCTTGCTCATTTTTTGTGGTTCTTCAAAATTCATTGTTGGGATTCAAATAGCTCAGGTTGTGGCAATGGCCAATGGATTGTACTCTAAGGATAGCCCTAACATGAAATGAAGTCTTAAATGATTATGCTACCACGAAAGAAGAAATATTATGGTCTGTGACATGTTTTTGGGTGTTTGTGATGGTTATATACAGATATCATAATTGCTTTGCTACAATAGAAGTTGGATTCCAGTAGTTGGACACCATGTTCTACATATCTACTTTTTTCTTCAGAAGTCTTGTCTAGTAGTCATACTCATACATAATATAACATGAATGTGGTATGTATTTTTTGATATGGTAATCAGGTTAAATATGTTATGATTTTGTATGTTAAAATACACTATGGATCAGATTTGTGGTTAGCATTTCAGCTGCTTCGCCACATTGATTATATGTATACTAAAGTGTCTGCAGTAGTATTTAATAGTTTCTGTGTATTTCTAACGCAGGGAAGAGTTAGTGTCTCAGAGATTATAGGTTCAGAGTTGATTTCATCAAAACCTGATGGTAAGTACAATCTTGCACCACTCTTCAACATTAAAAGTGTACAATATTGTGCAGCAACATGGGGATTTATAGTTGTTTACTTTGAAAAGTGAATGGTCATATTTTCTTATGTATTTAACTTTTCTAGAATCTAACTTAATTTGGTTGCAGCATCTTTGAAATCCTGGGATAGCTCATTTGATCTTGTTAACATCCTTAAGCATGAGATTCGGGATGGACAGTTAAGCTTTAGAGGCAAAAGGGTGCTTGAGGTATACTCGGTTTAACTATGTCGATTTACTCTATAAATCACACACGATATGGTATTGGTGCTGTTTTAAGCTATTCCTTAGTGCTACTCTGTATTAAGAATTGAACATCTTTCTCTTTTCTGTTTTTTCCAGCTTAGTTGTGGCTATGGAATCCCAGGGATCTTTGCTTGTCTAAAGGTACATCAGTGGTGATTTATTATTGTCAATTCTTCCTTTTACTTCTCTTCAATGTGTGTGTTAGGAACTGAACAAGTTTATTCAATAAAGTTAACTAATCACGAACAAAAAGGTTGTCCAACTTATGAGAGGTTGGCCGTCTCTCCCATAAATGCCTAATTTAACCTTGAATCTCTCTCAAAGCATTTCAAGTTCAATACCTAACTTCTACTAGTCCTTTTTATAGAGTTTCTTAATTATGAAAATACTACAGTTACTATGGAAATACATCAACTTTTGTTACTAAAAATGGACCCTAGGGTTAGGGTAAATCCAATGCATAGGTAGCAGTGCGTTTTTTGTTTCAACAAGGGACGGACCCACATGGATAGATACGGTGGCACGGGCCACCGCTTCATGGTTCCGTCGTAAGGAAATAAAATTACGTTTCTGAAGGGTGCCACCATATTGTTTTGTTGGGTGGCACTGTATAGTTTTTGAAACTCAAATGTTGACACAAGATGTTAATGGATAAGATGGTAAATGCTCGTACCTTTGTACAAAAGGCCCAGGTTCTTGTCCCACGGCTGTCAAATTTATTTTCTTTGGCTTAAATTTTGGTATTCTTTTATATACCTCTTGTGTTTCTAAAAGTATACGTGGACCGGACTTGAACATGGATCTTTTCTATGTAAGGACAATGGACCAACCAACAGATATTCTAATTTTGTAAAAGAATAAATTAGATATTATTTTATAGTCAAATTGTGCCACCACTTGAAAAAAATTCTGGGTCCGTCTCTGCGGCAACACTCTAAACATTTTACACTAAAGCTCAAATGTAGCTTCTAACGTATGCTTCTTGTAAAGATGTTGTAACAACCCAAATTCCCAAATACATACAAATAACATATATTTCATAATATAATTTCATTAAAAGATACACATTTAACATTTACGGTCCCGAAGTCTTTAACAACATAATAACTACTTCCGTACAAACTTTTTGCTAATAATTACATGATCATCACTAAACAAAATAGATCATAACACATCATGGATCTTCATTAAGCCTACCTCTTCAAAAGAAAGTCCTATATACTCCTATCACTTGCTCTTACTTGCTTCATGACATGGAATACATATTTTAAAACAAAAATGAGGGTTAGACCTGATGGTCTAAGTGAGAAAATCCCTGCCATTTTTAAAACCATTTGCACAACACCATATATATCACAAAGACAATTATCAATCATAACTCACTCATCGCGTAATTCCCTGTTTCCTTCCCATGGCCATATTAGTTGGTTGCAAGCCAACTAATAAACAACGCTGTACAACAACTACAGCCAACAACACTGTACAACAACTACAACCAACACACCGGTCCTATGCCCGGCCAACGTATTATAATATAATATAATACTCACGTAATTACAATATCTCAATATATTATAATTCAAACATAAACAGTCACACCATTTATCACATATCCAATACACACATATATGTATTCCAGTTGAAAACGTTTTGAAGTAAAACTCACCTGTTTTGCTTATCACCAAAAATCCTTCCAAGCTTTTACCAAGCACTCCAATTCTTTCAGTCCAATTTCACAGAATCTGAAACCACATAAGTACAAATATTTCTTTTAAAGGCTAAAACTCTAAAATCCTGAAATCCTCGACTCATATCGCAATCAACTAATGAAATACCCCATGTCGCAACACACTACACATATCGCAACTAACTACTGCGACACAGTACCATGTCGCAACCAACTACTGTGACACAGTACCCTGTCGCAACCAACTATTGCGACATAGCACCAAGTCGCAACCAACTATTGCGACATAGCACCAAGTCGCAACCAACTGTTGTGATATCAATGAGCAAGTCGCAACTCAAGGTTGCGATACTCATGAATGTCGCAACTATCATCCATGTTGCAACCCACTACTGCGACATACATGAATGTCTCAGTTCACTGTGTTCATCCTAAACCCAGAAATTTAATCTTTTAAGCTATGCATGTTACTGTAAATATGCAGATATGTTTAAGACTATTAACATAACCTGACCATATGCTCAGATTTTCCAAAACATCCCTAAAACATCAAAACCCATCCAAAAACTTACACAAAACTTTATCTAAACAAAAAGGATAGATTAAGAGGAAGCATACCTTTAATCTTCACAAGATGAACCCTCTAATTTCAGCAACAATCTTGTCTTTCTTCTCCTTCCTTTCTACGCCTCTATCTCTCTCTTTTCTCTCTTAACCGAAAACACACACACACACACACCTTCACAATATACTTTTCTTACTAATTGGAGGACACCTCCTCCTAATTGAGAGGATAATGGCGGTGGTGGAGGATGAGTTTGGTAAAAAGACCAAACAAACCCCAAACTTATCCTATTTGGCAAAACATACCCCTAAACTTCCATTATAAAATTAAAACTTACCCCCTTAACTTCTAACTTCATAATTTTTAATTAAAGTAACACTTTTAAATAAACCAATAACATACCTGGTTATTACAACATCTCCCCCTTAAAAGAATTCCGTCCCAGAATTCAGTTAAGCGAACAGATGAGGGTATTTGGCTCTCATTTCTGACTCTGATTCCCACGTAGCATCCTGACCTTTATGATGTCGCCACTGAACTTTCACTTGTCTGATCTCCTTATTCCGCAGAACCTTGACTTTTCGATCAACAATAGCTTCAGGTTCCTCCACATAATTCATCTTTTCATCAACTTGTATATCTGGTAGAGACACTGCCTGATCTGGTGTAACCAAACACTTTCGAAAATTTGACACATGAAAGGCGTTGTGAATTCTGCTTAACTCTGGTGGTAAATCTAATCGGTAAGCTACTTCCCCAATTCTTTCGGTAATTGCAAACGGTCCAATATATCTCGGGCTAAGTTTACCTTGCTTTCCAAATCGAATGACTCCTTTCCAAGGTGAGACTTTTAACATTACAAAATCTCCTACTTGGAATTCTAACGGTTTCCGACGTTGATCAGCATAGCTTTTCTGTCTGTCTTGAGCCACTTTCAATCTTTCCCGAATCTGAGTAATCTTATCTGCTGTTAGCTGTACTATATCTGGCCCTGCTAACTGTTTCTCTCCCACTTCATTCCAACACAGAAGCGTTCGACATCTTCTACCATACAGTACTTCAAACGGTGCCGCTTGTATGCTGGAATGGTAACTGTTGTTGTAGGCAAATTCGATCAACGGCAAATGCTTATCCCACGATCCCCCAAAGTCAACAATGCAAGCCCGTAGCATATCTTCTAAAGTCTGGATTGTTCTTTCACTCTGACCGTCAGTTTGAGGATGATATGCTGTACTTAACTTTATCTGCGTCCCCATTTCTTTTTGAAAACTCCTCCAAAATCTTGAAGTAAAACGACTATCTCGATCAGAAATAATCGAGATTGGAACTCCATGTCGAGTTACTATTTCGTCTATATACAACTTGGCTAATCGTTCCATTGAATCAGTTTCCTTTATCGGTAGGAAGTGTGCGGACTTTGTCAACCTGTCGACTATCACCCAAATAGAATCAAATCCCTTCGGAGTCCTTGATAGCTTTGTGATGAAATCTGTAGTAATCTGATCCCATTTCCACATCGGTATCTCTAATCGTTGTAACTGACCAAACGGCTTTTGATGTTCAATCTTCACCTTCTTACAAGTAGTACAATCTTCCACATGTTGAGCAATGCTTCTTTTTATTCCCGGCCACCAATAAAATTGCTTCAGATCTTTATACATCTTATTTGTACCTGGATGAATAGAGAATCTAGACTGATGAGCTTCTTGAAGTACCCGGTCACGTAAACCACCCAAACAAGGCACCCAAATCCTGTTCCCCAGACATAACAACCCACAATCATCTTTTATAAGCAACGCTGATATCCCCACTAACCGTTCTGATTTCAAATGTTCTTCTTGATAGGCTTCTACTTGACACTTCTGTAATTCGTCAAAGATGTTAGGTAGAAGTTCAGCTCGTAGTGAAATAGCTTTTATTGTTCCACTTCTTTCTTGACGACTCAATGCATCGGCTACTACATTCGCCTTTCCCGGATGATAAAGGATTTCACAGTCGTAATCATTCACCAATTCTAGCCATCTTCTTTGCCTCATATTTAGTTCCTTCTGATCGAAAAGATGTTGGAGACTCTTGTGATTGGTAAAAAATTGACATTTAGAACCGTAAAGATAATGTCTCCAAATCTTCAATGCGAATACGACTGCTGCAAGTTCCATGTCGTGCGTAGGGTACTGTCTTTCATGATCTTTTAGTTGACGAGAAGCATAAGCTATAACCTTTCCACGCTGCATAAGTACACATCCCAATCCCAGTTTGGAAGCATCACTGTAGACAACAAAGTCATCAGAACCTTCAGGTAAGGCTAGTATCGGCGCGCTACAGAGTTTCTCTTTCAGTACCCGGAATGCTCCATCCTGTTCTGCTTTCCATTCAAACTTTAGATTCTTTCGAGTCAGCTTCGTCAAAGGCGTCGCGATACGAGAGAAGTCTTTTATAAACTTTCGATAGTAGCCGGCTAAACCCAGAAAACTACGTACTTCGGTTGGCGTTCTCGGCGGTTCCCACTTTTCAATCGCTTCTACTTTCATCGGATCAACTTGAATGCCTTTCTCGGAAACTACATGCCCCAGAAACTGAACTTCTCGTAGCCAGAATTCACATTTCGAAAATTTAGTATACAACTTTTCTTTCTTCAATAGTTCCAGAATCAAACGAAGATGTTGTGCGTGCTCTTCCTTGGATCGGGAATAGATAAGTATATCATCGATAAATACAATCACGAATTTATCAAGATACGGCTTACATACCCGATTCATTAAATCCATAAAGGCAGCTGGAGCGTTCGTCAATCCAAACGGCATCACCAAGAATTCATAGTGACCGTACCTTGTGCGAAAAGCAGTTTTTAGAACGTCTTCTTCTTTAACCTTTAATTGGTGATAACCGGATCTTAGATCAATCTTGGAGAAATAACAGGCTCCAACCAATTGATCAAAGAGGTCATCAATTCTTGGAAGCGGATACTTGTTCTTGATCGTACGCTTGTTCAGTTCCCGATAATCAATACACATTCTCATCGAACCATCCTTCTTTTTCACAAACAAAACCGGTGCTCCCCACGACGAAGAACTGGGTCTGATGAAACCTTTATCGGATAGGTCTTGCAGTTGTGCCATCATTTCTTTCATCTCTGGAGGTGCCAAACGATACGGTGCACGGGCAATAGGAGCGGCTCCAGGAATCAGATCTATACCAAACTCTACTTGTCTAACGGGCGGAAGACTATTCAAGTCTTCGGGGAAAACTTCTGGAAATTCACTAACAATTGGAATATCTTCCAACTTACTCTTCTTTAGCTTAGTATCTATCACATAAGCTAAGTAACTCGGGCAACCTTTATTAACACACTTACGGGCTTTTATCATAGATATAAGACAAGACTGATGATTTCTACGATCACCATAAATCACTACCGGCCCCTTCTCAGGTAAGACAACATTTATCAACTTCTTATCGCAAACTATGCTAGCTTGATTCTCAGCTAACCAATCCATCCCCACTACCACATCGAATTCGATCAAAGCTATAGGAAATAATTGTATCGGTACTCCACACCCTTCTATATTTATCACACAGCTATCAAATACTTCTTTAACCGACACTTGATTATCATTTGCAGTATCTACCATTAAAGCATGATCTAACACTTTAGGCTTTAAATGCATATAAGCAGCAAATGAAGGAGATACGAACGATCGGTTTGCACCGGAGTCAAATAACACCTTAGCACGTGTAGAGTTTATTAAAAATGTACCTGTAACCACGTCCGGGGCTTCCTCCGCTTCTTTTGCTGTCATCTGAAATGAACGACCTCTTGTTCTTACTGGTTCTAGTCTCGGTACTACTGGTCTGACAACTGCTGGTTTCCCTGACGTACCCCCTTGTTGTATTCTTCCCCTCGGACAATCAGACTGTATGTGATCCGGAGAATTACATGAAAAACAGAACCGCGTTACACGACAATCCTTAACAACATGCCCAGTCTTCCCACACCTATAACAAACCCGCGAGTCAACCTGACAATTCCCTTGGTGGACACGGTTGCATTTCAGACAAGGTCTTTCCGTTGGTCGGAAAGATGGGCGGTTATCGTATCTCTGAAACCTGAACTTCTTTGGATCGTGTTGTGGTCCTTCCCACTTCCTTTTTCCCGCACCTTTATCGCCAGTATTTCTTCCTTTATCCTGCTCCACGGTTTCCGCGGCGTCTACTACGGCGGAGAAGGTTTCTGGTCCTTTAGCAATTACAAAACTTCTGACTTCTGCATTCAACCCAAAGATAAATCTTTCAATCTTCATGGCCTCCGTGGCAACATAATACTCCGCAAAACGAGATTTTTCCAGAAAACGAGCAGTGTAGTCCCTAACAGATAAATTTCCTTGTTGTAAGTTCATAAACTCTTCCTCCAATTGTTTGACTGCTGCATGAGGACATAACTGTTTCCTGAAAGCTATATCAAATTCTTCCCAAGAGAATGTAGAATATAAATCAGAACCTCCTGAAGAAATATGAGCTTCCCACCAGTATAAAGCATCGTCTTTCAACATTGCGGTCCCATAAAGTACCCTATCCTCTTCCGCGCACTTGCTAGTCTTAAAGATAGCTTCTATTTCCTTCAGCCATCTCATAGCTTTCACTGGATCCCGGTCTCCTGAGTAGATCGGAGACTTACAACTTAAGAACATTTTATAATCACACTTCTTCACTACTGGTACGACAGTAGGTGTAATGGGCATCTCCTCTTCATGAGTAGGATCGGGTCTTTCCGTTTCGGTATTATGAGTTTGGTTGAACATAGCTTGGATATTGGCTTGTAATCTTCTCATTTCAACTGCTAAGTCGTCTCTTGTAACAAATTCCGTACCGCGCCCCTGAACTCTGCCTCCAACTCTGCCTCTACCTCTTTCTCCCCCTCTTCCCCTTCTTCCAGCTGTTGGATTTGTTCTATTCGGGTTTCCTCCTCCTTCCCGATTCGTTTGTCGAGTACCACTTGCAATTCTGTAGATTCAGACAAGATTAATATACACATAAGCACATACCCCATATAACAAGGTATTCCAGTTCAAACATGTACCTGTAAGATCACAATTACACTGGTCAAGTGTAATCTGAAATTACCTTACATGATGTTCCTTCTACCTTTTTATATTTAACATCCCAAGGTTCTAAAATAATAGGGACATCCTACTTCACATGCAGTTTAAGTCTAGGTACGGATACGAATACCTAAATCCCTTAAACTAGGGCTCTGATACCATCTGTAACAACCCAAATTCCCAAATACATACAAATAACATATATTTCATAATATAATTTCATTAAAAGATACACATTTAACATTTACGGTCCCGAAGTCTTTAACAACATAATAACTACTTCCGTACAAACTTTTTGCTAATAATTACATGATCATCACTAAACAAAATAGATCATAACACATCATGGATCTTCATTAAGCCTACCTCTTCAAAAGAAAGTCCTATATACTCCTATCACTTGCTCTTACTTGCTTCATGACCTGGAATACATATTTTAAAACAAAAATGAGGGTTAGACCTGATGGTCTAAGTGAGAAAATCCCTGCCATTTTTAAAACCATTTACACAACACCATATATATCACAAAGACAATTATCAATCATAACTCACTCATCGCGTAATTCCCTGTTTCCTTCCCATGGCCATATTAGTTGGTTGCAAGCCAACTAATAAACAACGCTGTACAACAACTACAGCCAACAACACTGTACAACAACTACAGCCAACACACCGGTCCTATGCCCGGCCAACGTATTATAATATAATATAATACTCACGTAATTACAATATCTCAATATATTATAATTCAAACATAAACATAGTCACACCATTTATCACATATCCAATACACACATATATGTATTCCAGTTGAAAACGTTTTGAAGTAAAACTCACCTGTTTTGCTTATCACAAAAAATCCTTCCAAGCTATTACCAAGCACTCCAATTCTTTCAGTCCAATTTCACAGAATCTGAAACCACATAAGTACAAATATTTCTTTTAAAGGCTAAAACTCTAAAATCCTGAAATCCTCGACTCATATCGCAATCAACTAATGAAATACCCCATGTCGCAACACACTACACATATCGCAACTAACTACTGCGACACAGTACCATGTCGTAACCAACTACTGCGACACAGTACCCTGTCGCAACCAACTATTGCGACATAGCACCAAGTTGCAACCAACTGTTGCGATATCAATGAGCAAGTCGCAACTCAAGGTTGCGATACTCATGAATGTCGCAACCCACTACTGCGACATACATGAATGTCTCAGTTCACTGTGTTCATCCTAAACCCAGAAATTTAATCTTTTAAGCTATGCATGTTGCTGTAAATATGCAGATATGTTTAAGGGGTTGTTTACTTGTGACTTAATGAGCTTAGTGGTTTAATTGGCTTATTCGCACAGCTATTTTAGGCTGTTTACTTGTGACTTATTCACACAGAAGATGACTTAATCGCACAGATCAAAAACCTCACTTGTCCAGATTAAGCCAACAAAATGACAAGCCCTACCCCTAGTAAAAGGCTCAAGACAAAACTTGGAGAAACTTTCTTCTCGTGTCTTCTTCTTTTTTCCCCTACAGATTCACACGTTTCTCTCTGATTGGAAAACCCTTTCTCACCTCCCATGGAAGTTTAACTTCTCTTCTCTCCTACAACCGACAAGATCTCCTCTCTTCTCTTCGACGGGAAACCCTCAGGTAAGAAAATCGGCGACATTGAAACCCTCAGGACACCTCCTCTCTTCTCTTCGAAGGGAAACCCTCAGGTACGCAAATCGGCGACATCAAAACCCTCCGGTCAGCTTATCGGCGACATCGAAACCCTCCGTCAGCTTACCGGCGACATCGAAACCTTCATCTCTTGCCTAATCGAAACCAGATCCAAAAACCCTCTTCCCTAGTCGAAACGAGCTCCAAGAACCCTCTTCTCTAATTGAAACCTGATCCAAGAGCTCTCTTCCCTAATCGTAACCCTCTGGCCTCTTTCATATCTCATTTATAATTATTCAATCGTTGATCTTTTTGATATTGAAGAGCAAAAAAAATCAGTAGCTTTGAGTTTGGTTTCTTCTTTTTTTTTGGTGTAGAGAGATGCAAATCGTGAATTTAATGAAGAAGGGTAAAAGTGTCATTTCCATCATTCAGAACTTTGTTAAGATAAAAAAGTAAACACCACCATATTTTTATACAAATAGACATGTTTATCCAAAAAGACAAATTTATCCATACAGGACTTAATGGAAAATTTGGTAAACACCCCCTAAGACTATTAACATAACCTGACCATATGCTCAGATTTTCCAAAACATCCCTAAAACATCAAAACCCATCCAAAAACTTACACAAAACTTTATCTAAACAAAAAGGATAGATTAAGAGGAAGCATACCTTTAATCTTCACAAGATGAACCCTCTAATTTCAGCAACAATCTTGTCTTTCTTCTCCTTCCTTTCTACGCCTCTATCTCTCTCTTTTCTCTCTTAACCGAAAACACACACTTACACCTTCACAATATACTTTTCTTACTAATTGGAGGACACCTCCTCCTAATTGAGAGGATAATGGCGGTGGTGGAGGATGAGTTTGGTAAAAAGACCAAACAAACCCCAAACTTATCCTATTTGGCAAAACATACCCCTAAACTTCCATTATAAAATTAAAACTTACCCCCTTAACTTCTAACTTCATAATTTTAAATTAAAGTAACACTTTTAAATAAACCAATAACATACCTGGTTATTACAGATGTGGATGTTAATATTACACTGCAGAGACTGATATAAAGCATATAAAAAGAAATGACTAGTTCTTTAAAGATTAGTATGATGATCTTGAATAAGAAAGATTTGGTCAGATGTATACCATAGTAAGATATGTTCTGAGAGTTCTAATTTTGAACTTGTATTATACTACATTGCAGGGAGCTTCAACAGTACATTTTCAAGATTTAAATGCCGAAACTATAAGATGCACAACTATCCCAAACGTCCTGGTCAATCTTGAGCAGGCTCGGGACAGGCAGAGCCGTCAGCCTGAAAGTCCCCTTACTCCATCAAGGCAGATTCTTTCCCCTATGGTTCACTTTTATGCTGGACAGTGGGAAGATCTTGCTGGAGTCTTGTCTGTTGTAAAGAACAACGTACTGGAAGTGCCACCACCAACGAACCTCAGCTTTTCGGAGGAGGATTTTATGGATGGATTTAGTAGCCATGATGGTAGCATCATCGGACAAGAAAATTCCTCTAGGCGATCAACGAGGCTTTCAGGAAGTAGGGTCTGGGAGAGGGCTAATGACACAGACATTAGAGGAGGATATGACGTCATATTGATGAATGATATTCCACATTCAGCAACTTCTTTGAAAAAGCTGTATGCACTAATTAAAAAGGTGAGCTGTGTTACTTGTTTCTATGACTTTTCGACCGAAAGAATCTTGAGTATATCTTACAGAAATGTGAGTTCAACGTAGGCAATAAAGTAGCTGAAGAAATGGAAATAGGATATCAATTGATTTTTTTTGCCTAGACAAGATATGCCTTATTTTCAAGATAATATACCATGCTGCAATGAAAGTTTATGATTTTTATGAGCTCAGCAGTTCAGATAGTTGTTATGTATGTTCTCAAATAACTCTTGGTGTTCCTTTCCTCCAGTCAGAGGTGTTTGTTTTAGAAATAACAGGCAATGAAAAACTAGTAAATAATAGCACTCTAGATGTATTTATTAGCTTTAGAAAGTTAAGCATACGGGTATTACGAAAAAAGGTGCCATTAGTTTTGGAGTTAAATAACATGACGTGTTTATGATCTTACTGTTTAATCATCCATTTAATAGATGCCATTTTGTTTTCTAGTGGTTTAAACTCCTAAATTCTGAATCTCACTACACTACATTTGTTCACTTTTGTAATTTTGTTGTTCATCTTTATCATCAGTGCTTGAAGCCTCCTTATGGAGTTTTGTTCATTGCCACAAAAAAACATTATGTTGGCTTCAACAGCGCAACACGGCAATTAAGAAGCTTGGTAGATGAGGAGGGCATTTTTGGAGCTCATTTAGTTAAAGAAACGACAGACACAGAAATTTGGAAGTTCTTTCTTAAATGAACACATGATCAAACATTCACAAGAAACAATCAGTAAGATTACTACTAGATTGTTAAATCTTTCATTTTTTTAACCCTTATAGCCTTTGCAAAAGTTGCATGTCTAGAGCATCTGGCGTATATGTTCAGCTTTTAATTGATTACAATGAAATAAATGACACTAGGCTTCCAATTTTGTTGCCTTTTGTTACCATCTTTATTTCATTCACTTCAATTTTAATAATTAGTGATTCTATTGGTTCTTTTACTGAATAGTTACTGTATCACTTTCTTATTTGTAAAATGTATTATTCAAATTTCTGGTGTACCATTACACCCTGCAAATTTCTTGTTTCTTAAGGCAGCAACTGACAATTGATTTGTGACAAAGTTTAGGTTGGTGGTGGAAGCAATGGTTGAGAGAAATATAGGGAAGCTAAGTAATTGCTAAAATAACCCATGCAAGTGCAGAAAACATTAATTGCCAATAATAAAGAACCACTGCAATTATACATAATCGAAGTTAAAAGTTTGTAGCACTCTTAGTACGGCTCCATCCTGTGAGGAATGGGGGTTTTGATGACGTGTAATATCTGAATCACTTCTGCCATGGAAGGCCTGCTTGAAGGTATTTGAGAAGTGCATACCAACGCCAACTTAAGAACAGGCAAAACTTCATCCTCAGGATACTCCCCCATGCTTTGATCAACACACTCCAGCACGTTCCCTTCTTCTAGCATCATCTTGACTTGTTCATCAAGTATTATCACATTGTCATCCCCATACTCGATTGGCCGTCTGCCGGTCAACAGCTCAAGAATCAAAACACCAAAACCATAGATATCACATTTCTCATTGACCCTTAGGCTCTGGCAAGCCAACTCTGGAGCCACATAACCTAATGCACTCTGAAACCTGTTACCCATTGCTTGCATGTCAAGCTTTGCTAGAAGTCTTGTCAATCCAAAATCTGATATTTTTGGATTTAAATCATCATCAAGAAGAATGTTGCTGGGCTTAAGATTATAGTGCACAATAGGTGGACGAAATGAATGGTGCAAGTGGGCAAGCCCCTTTGCAGTTCCCAGCAAGATCTTAAACCGCTTTGGCCAAGAAAGAGGTCGAGTTGAAGGTGTCCTTTCATGGAGTTTGGCGTGTAAGCTACCATTGGGTGCATAATCTGTCACTAAAAGCTGCAACTGAGGAGTCCAGTAGTACCCTTTTACTGATACAAGATTAGGGTGCCTTGCTTTCCCTAAAACTCGAACCTCTCTGTCGAAATCTTCAGGATATTGAACCATGTTTGATACAACAAGATTCTTGATTGCAAGATCTCTGCCATCTTCTCCTAATGAAGCCTTATAGACAGTTCCAAATACACCTCCCCCAATCTCAGCTGCCTGGTTTAGCAAAGATTCAGGATTAACAGCCCAATCAGGGGCAATCTTGGAATCGAACCAAACAAGCTTACCCATCGATAGGCTGCGTCCTGAACGAGAGGAGCTTGAGCAACTTTCAATGGCATTATTGAGAAATTTCAGCCGCCTCCTTGCTGAAATATTGAGTAAGCTTATCACCAGCACACCAATGGAGATCACGACAGATGCTAATATGGCAATGATGGCTGAAATACTGAGAAATTTGTGGTGCCTTGAACCTTTTGAAGATTCAGCCCCTCCTCCTTGATGATTTCCCATTTGATTCCCGTAGGCATATGGATCAAGAACCAAAGGCTTTGGCACATTCATCTTACATGGTCCTTTCAGAAAGGGTGAGCAAATACCCAGATTGCCCTCCAAAGAACTTTGCTGTAAGCTTGGAAATATTCCCCCAGCTGGAAGCCTTCCCTGTAGCCTGTTGTAGGATATGTTTACTGCTAGGAGATTTTCTAATCCACCTAACTCCTGTGGTATCTCACCACTGAGCTGGTTGGAATCTAACTTGAGAATCTTGAGTTTTTTCAATAATGACATTGATCTTGGAATAGGTCCCTGCAGGTCGTTGTGAGACATGCTCCTGCATATATCACAAACATAAAGGTCAAATTACCATTCTGCCCCTAACATGTAAGGTTAAAGATGCTAAAGGAAGACTTACAGCAAGTAGAGAGATGAACAGTTTCCGATATCATCAGGTATTGATCCTGTCAAAGAATTTCCATCAAGTTGCATGATTTCTAGGCTGACACTGTTGCATATGTCGCCAGGGATTGAGCCATGAAAAGCTCCATTTCGTAGATCTAACATGGTTAGATTCTGAAAATACCCAAGCTGCAGGGGCATTCTTGTCTCAAAATTATTCCATGACAAGTTCAAGTATCTCAACTTGGAGTAAAGTCCCATTTCAGCAGGAATGTCTCCCGTAAGCCCATTTGCAGATAGATCCATAGACTGAATAGTCTCAAAAAGTCTGCTCGAACCTGGAGGAATCGAGCCAGTCAGTCGATTCCTTGAAAGATCAATCTGGGTCAACCCCAGCTCGAATAAACCCTCTGGTATGCTACCATTGAACTTATTACCTCTTAATCTAACCACTGATAGATTTCTGGAGTAGATCAATGACGTAGGAATGCCCCCACTTAAGCCATTACCAGAAAGGCTCACATAAGTCAATGATCTTAAACCACCAATCGATGTTGGGAGTATCCCTATCAAACCATTGCCCGAAATATCCAAGTATTCCAGGCCGTTCAATTTTCCAATCCATAGAGGAAAATCACCGGTTAATATATTGTTGGCTAGATTTAGATAAGTTAGAGAAGAAAGACCCTGGAAAGAAACAGGAAGCGAGTTTGTGAAGAGATTATTGCTTAAATCCAACTTCTTTAAGTGTGAGCATAAACCTATATCAGAAGGCAAAGCTCCTGAGAAGTGATTCCCTTGTAGAAAAAGCTCTTTCAAGTAAGGCAAACCCAATGCACCATTCGGTATTTGACCCGATAACGCATTGTAAGAAAGATCCAATGTTCTTATCCGGGGCAACAACCAAAGAGTCGAAGCGAATTCTGGGTTACCCGAAAACCGGTTGTTGGAAAGATTAAGATGATTTAGAATGGTGCATTGAGAAAGTGAACTAGGAATTGGACCATGAAGGTTGTTTCCTGACAATGAAAGTACTCGAAGCGACGAACAGCTTAAGAAAATCTCCTCAGGAACAGGTCCTGATAATGAATTTTCAGATAAATCAAGAAACTTGATCCTGCCGGAGTTGATTAACGACTGTGGGATTCCGCCGGAAAGACCATTATGGGAAAGATTAAGCCTTTGGAGATTGTTGAGGAGAGATAGTTGAGGATTAAGGTTGCCTGTAAGATTGTTATGAGCAAGAGATAGTGTCTGCAGGTTTTGCAGCTTCTCGAGACCTCTACCAATCTTGCCGGAGAGATTCAAGCCGGCAAGAGACAGCTCAGTGACTCTGCCGGTTTCTGGATTGCAGGTTATGAACTTCCAGGCACAGGGGAAGTTGTCATCTTGATTCCATGAGGATAGATGAGATGATGAATCAATAATGTCTGCTTTAAATGCTATAAGTCCCAAAACATCATCATTTAGCTCAAGAGAAACATCATCATCATCATCAATGCTCTTGCAACCTCTCAATGAAGAAACTATGATTAATACAGAAATGAAAAGTTCAAGAAAACCCATTAAAATGCTTTCCTTTTTTACCCCTCTCTCTCTCTCACACACACACACACACACACACTCTTTCTTTGAAAGCTAGCTGGAAGACATAGGAGGGGTTGCTGAATGAATATGATTAAGACTTATGAAGATGGAAGTCTGTAAAGAATGTTTTGGGAGAGCAGCAAATAGACAATCAATAAAGGTATAAAAAGATGGTGGGACCCATTTGGCCACATGTATTACTTGGGTGGATCTGAAGTCTTTTGTTTCTTGCATCATCTTTATACTTGTGTGTTTTTACTGAATTTAAGTATCATCATAGGGGCAAGCAAAAGTTGTCTGAAGCATCCTGACTGATTATGCATGTTATACCTTTTGCATTACTTGTTGTACCTTATATTTTAACATGGTAGGTTCAAGATATACATCTCAGGGAACCAACTGAGAGTATTGTAAAAGTGGAAAATTCAAGAAACCCCATCCTTTGTACCCATTATAATTACCTGAATCAGATATTATAGAGATTGAAATCTGTTTAATGGAATGTTTTGAGAAATTCATGTTATCAGCAAAAAGAAGTTAAAAAAATCAAGATGTTGTAGTGTGGGTCCCGCTGGGCCACATGTATTGCTTTGTAAGGTGAGTTGTTTGTTTCTTGCTTCATCTTTATACTGATGTGTTTTTCTTCAATTCAAGTATATTATCACCATAGGCATAGGGGCTAGCAAAGCATATTCTGTGCCTTAATTGATGATGTTGTACCTTTGGCATTAGTTGTTGTACCTCCACTGTATGGCTTGTATTTGGTTTATTATTTTGTTTCTTGCTTCATCTTTATGCTGCTGTGTTTTTCTTCAATTCAAGCCTCACCATAGCCTTGTTCTGCATCTTCATCATGTTGTACAGTGTGCATTGATTGTTGTACCTTAGTGCTCTCTCCGTCGCGAAATAAATATCCATATTGAAAATGACACACGGTGTTAGAAATATGTAGTTATTACACTTTTTTAAATAACTAAATTACACATTTACCCTTAATAATAGATAAATATTTGGGAAATGAAAATGAAAAATGAAAATTTAGTTTTAAAAACAGAAATGTATACACTTAGGGGCTGTTTGGTTAGTTTTCTATTAAGTCTTGTATGAATAAAGTTGTCTGTGTGGATTAATCTGTCTGTATAGATTGGAAAGGTTTTTGTTTGGAAAGGTGTTTTCATAGATGGAAGGACCATGTTTTTTAATTGGGAGAGACTGGTTTGGACAAAACTTGGCTTTCTGCATAAAGCTCACCCCTAAAAGCTTAATAAATAAGTCACTTTCATCATTAAGCCACTACCAAACAGTCATGTATAGCTGACTGAATAAGCTATGTGTCCCAGCTCATTAAGCTGCTAACAAACAGACCCTTACTTTGGGACGGAGGAAGTATGTAACATGGAAATTTTGGAATCATCTTTATATTATTCAAGTATATCATCATATTGTCCTGTGTATTGATCATGTTGTACGTTTTGCATTAGCTGTTGTACCTTAACATGGAAATTCAGAAAGCCACAGGTGCAAGCAGACATTGTTCTTTATCTGGATGTACCTTTTGCTTTACTAGTTGTACCTTAACATGGAAGTTCACGAGCTGAGATTCAAGAAACCAATCAAGGTAAGTCATTTCTCTTTTTTACCCTTGTTTAAAGTGACTGATCGATAAACCGAGTTATCTTATCATCATATTTCTTTTACTTAAAATTTCATAAACATGTTAATTACATCATTGGTCTTTGTGTTATGTCTTGATTTTCATTTTGGTCCCTAAAACGCGCTAGGTACACCAGTGGTCTTGTATTTTTCATCACAAATTGGTCCATCGAATTAACACCGTTAACATATAGTCACCACTCACCCCATGTGTCCACGTGAGGGGGCAGTTTTGTCATTTTACCTTAATTTTCTTTTTTCTTAAAAGAACAAAATAATATGCAATTAAATAATAATATTATATGAACCATGTTCCCCCTCCCCGACTCCGACGACCCAACCCCTACCGATAACCGATTTCGGGACCCACAACCTTTGATGTGAATTTACTAAAACCAAATTAAAGCATAACACGGGGACCATTTAGGCTATGTTTGGCAAACTAGCTGATAAGTTAGCTTATGACTTATAAGCTAGCTGATGAAAAAGTCACGTTTGACAAAAAGTAGCTTATAAGCATTTAAATGACAAAAAATGACATATTAAAAAATAGTTAATAAATAATAATTAATATTAATGAGGGCATAATTGGAATATTTACAAAAAGCTACTCATAAGCTACTCCAAGTAGCTTTTCAAGAAGCTAGCTTATGGTCATCCAAACATGTACCAAAAAATAAGCTAGTTTTTTTTTGCCAAACAATGCCTTAATCGGTAAATAACGAGTAAAAAGACGGAGAGACCCATTGGATGATTCTAAATTAACTCCTTTACGTGTTCTTCGAATATTTCTTATACATATATTTTTATATATTGGGAGCCTTCATTTGAGAACCAATAAAGTTGTGATAACCTTGACAGGCTGACAGCGGTGCAATCATGTGCTATTTCACATGATTTTTTCTATATACTGCTCGGATTTAGTGTATTGATTAACGTATATTTGTTTTACAACGTGAACATGTTTATGTATTTGTGAAACGAAAAATATAACTAAAAAGTTTCACATTGTAAACTGAATACATATGAAATAAACACATTATTAGACATATATAAGCTTATCAATGTATTAAATTCTAGATAGTTGGGAAAAAAATCATGTGAAACAATACTTTACGATAATAGTTGTCACATTATCACAACATAAGGGGTTCTCATATATATATATATATAGGAAATGGTTGAAACGAGAACACCATTTTTTACAAAAATGCGAGAACGCCCTTTTATTATAGTCAATCACATGTGATACTACATCAGAGATGTGAGCAACCTTTGGCACAACCTAGATTGCAGGTCAAGTTGCCCACATGTGATTGGCTATAGTAAAATAGTGGTCTTCTTGAATTTGAAATGGGGGTATCGTTTAGGAACTTGAGGTGTTTTGTCTCTACCTTGTGTTTGTAGGGGTGTGTTTTTCTTCAAAATAAGCATCGACCTTTTCCCATGGGTAGTTGTACACTTTGCATTGCTGGTTGTACCTTTGTTAGTTGGTTGGTAATTAATTAGACATTGGTCAGCAATAATCACTAGAACTAATAGATTTGAATTTGTAAATGGATGTTGATATTTAACATCCTTTAAATTACAACCTTGGAATTTGAAAATGTAATATGAAAATTTTGATTTTTTGATATTAATGTGTGTGAGAGAGGAGAATTTGTAAGAAACAAAAGAAAATTTTCAAATAGCATGTGAAAAAATGAACCTTTTGTAAACTTGTAAAAGCATCTAAAAATTTTCTTTAAAATTATGAAAATGACATTTTGGTGATATTTGTGCTCCAATAAATAGCTTAAATGATCCTCTAAAATAGAAGGAAAAATGTACTTATATAAAAAAGTAAGTATATAAAAAGATAATGTATAAAATGTATTGTAAATTTTAATCTCTAGTTTACCCATAAAGGATCATTTGACCCAAGGCAAGCAAACCCCACCCTACAATTATGGACATGTGATAGAAAACATATGCCCATAAACATTTTGTTCCTTCATATGGTTAAACCCCTATATTTTTTTTCTGTTATATCAATTTAAATTATTTATGGTGAATTAAGGGTTTAAATCCAGGCACTACTATAACAACCCAAACAATTTTAAACATGCAATTCATATAAACAAAACATCCCAAAAGCGAGTCCCAAAATTTCTTACATCATATCAAAATCTGGTTGGCGGAATCAACCTATACAACTCAGAAATAAAGTCTAAACTGAACTATAGTGTCGCTAAACTATTGAGTTTCCTTGCTAACTGCTCCGCTCACTTGCCAGAGCCTTTCGTTACCTGTTTCCCTGAAAATGTTTTAGTTTGAAAATGCGAGGGTTAGACCATGAGGTCTAGTGAGTCCCTCCTGACAGTTCTCAAAAGCATTTAAAATAGTTTATCACTTTCAGATATAATACTTCCACATTTCTTTTCACAAGACAAACGCGGATGAATCCGCACTCGTAAACGGCACCCTGAAGTCACCCGAAGGTGCCAACGAGTCAGTCTCACGCTGCCTTACTGGATACTCCCTTCCATGGCATAAACGGGTCTACTCTCTCGGCATGAGCACTGGCGGGTCTACTCTCCCGTCTTAGCCAGTCTACGTCTAAAACAATGTATGCATACATCTCACATAAATCTTTAAATAACTTTCATGCATTTAAAATAAGCATATTAATATAGCATATCATTTCTCATCATGTACTTACTTTAGAAAACACCTTATAATCACGTAATTTTAGTTAGAAAACTCACCTGGTGCTCTTACTTCTCGTTTCTAATCAGTTCCAGACTTCCAATTGACTTTCCTGAATAAAATGACACAACATAAGCTGATCAACAATCTATCCGGAAAACTCTACTTTCCGAACACCCAACTTACCGGACACACTAACTTTCCGGACAACCACTATTATCCGGATGACTACCTTTTCCGGACGACTTCTGCTATCCGGATCACTCTGGATACTTCATACTTTCCGGGTATTTACACTTACCGAGTGCTCCTCCGGAAACCCTCATCAAATGGGACTTACCGGTTACTTATCCGGAAACGCTCATCATTTGAGACTTTCCGGATACTACGCTGTTACGAAAATCAGAGACCAAAACCTCCTAAAACCCCTTTAAACGATGCAGTAAGGCAGCGAAATAACCACATAATGATTTACCACCAATTTCTGCAAAGCTTAACTAACCAAACACGATTTAAGGCACTTAAATCTTCTTTTAGAGTCATCAATGACTTTAACTAGGAAAACCTTCCAATCTCAACAATCAACAAACAGATCTTAAATAGAGATATGGGTTAAGGATTACCTGGTATGCTCCTTGCAGAAAACGAATTCCAATCCTTCTCTTCCTTCTGATTTCGAAACTTGAAGACTCCTCTCCTCCAAATGCACAAAACCCTCAAGAAACCCTTTTCTCCTTTCTCTCCAAAACTCAGCCGTCACAATAATCAAAAACAGTAATAGAATGTTTTTCCTAGGGTTTTGTGCCCTTTTATACCCTATCCCATACTCACCAATTAGTCCCCCAACTTCCATTATTATCAAAACTTAACACAAGACATAAAAGTCCTTCGAAAATAATCTCGGTCGTTACAACACTCCCCCCTCAAAAGAATTCCGTCCCCGAAATTTCATTCTCGAAAAGGTGAGGGTATCTGAACTTCACATCTGATTCACTTCCCACGTTGCTTCTCGTCCCTTGTGATACCTCCACTGAACTTTCACAAGACGAATCTCCTTGTTCCTCGTCTTTCGTACTTTACTGTCTACGATCTCGATTGGCTCTTCCTCGTACATCAATTTCTCATCAATGGTGACATCTTCTAACGGAATAGCCACATCGGTCTCGGCCAAACACTTCTTCAAATTGGACACGTGAAAAGTCGGATGAATCTTTCTTAACTCTTCTGGCAATTCTAGCTTGTAAGCTACCGCGCCAACACGCTCGATGATAACAAAAGGCCAAACGTATCTCGGTCTCAACTTTCCTTTCTTTCCAAAATGCACTACTCCTTTCCAAGGCGAGACTTTTAACATTACTTTGTCTCCCACTTGAAATTCAATAGGCTTCCTTCTCCTATTCGCATACTTCCTCTGTCGATCTTGCGCGATCCTCATCCTTTCACGGATTACTTCAATCTTATTCGCCGTTAGTTGTACAATTTCCGGTCCGGCCATCTGCCTTTCTCCTACCTCATTCCAACACAACGGCGTACGACACTTTCGTCCATACAATGCTTCGAATGGAGCGGCTTGGATACTCGCATGATAGATGTTGTTATACGAGAATTCTATCAAAGGTAAGTGTACTTCCCACGAACCTTTGAAATCGATCACGCACGCCCGAAGCATATCTTCCAACGTCTGAATCGTTCTCTCACTCCGACCATCCGTCTGAGGATGATAGGCCGTGCTCAACTTTAGTTGTGATCCCAATTCCCGCTGTAAACTCCTCCAAAATGCTGACGTGAACCGACTATCACGGTCAGACACTATGGATCGCGGCACTTCGTGCCTAGACACTATCTCATTAATATACAATCGGGCTAACTTCTCTAAAGAATCCGACTCTTTAATAGGTAAGAAATGCGCTGACTTGGTGAGAATATCTACTATCACCCAAATCGCATCATTACCCTTCGGAGTCCTCGGTAACTTTGTGACGAAATCCATGGTGATATTATCCCACTTCCACACTGGTATCACCGTAGACTGAAGTTCCCCATAAGGTCGCTGGTGTTCTGCCTTAACTTTTAAACATGTCACACACCGCTCCACAAAATGAGCGTTGTCCTTCTTCATTCCCGGCCACCAGTAAGACTGTCTCAAGTCTCGATACATCTTGTTCGTTCCCAGGTGTATGGAATACCGCGACTGGTGCGCTTCTTCTAAGATGCTTGCTCTCAGATTGCCCAGTTTCGGAACCCACGCTCGGTCTTTCATACACTTCAGCCCACCACTGTTGACTTCGAACAACGATGCAACCCCGACTACTCTTTCGCTCTTTACGTTCTCCTCCAACAACGCTTCCTCTTGAAATTTCTTAACTTCATCAAGAAGATTCGAGGTTGCTTCGACTCTGAAAGCTACGACTTTGGTCTGTTCTCCCCGTTCCTTCCGACTCAGCACGTCAGCCACCACATTAGCTTTACCTGGGTGATACAAGATCTCACAGTCGTAGTCGTTCAATAGCTCCATCCATCTCCTTTGTCTCATATTCAGCTCCTTCTGATCAAACAGATGCTTCAGACTTTTGTGATCGGTGTAAATCTGACACCTTACTCCATATAAGTAATGTCGCCAGATTTTCAGAGCGAACACCACCGCCGCTAACTCCATGTCATGAGTGGGGTAGTTCTTTTCGTGGTCCTTCAACTGTCGAGAAGCGTAGGCAATTACCTTCCCTCTCTGCATCAGCACACACCCCAGCCCAAGCTTAGAAGCGTCACTGAATATCACAAAACCCTCCGATCCGTCAGGTAACGACAAAATCGGAGCACTGCTTAAACTTTCTTTCAACTTCTCAAACGTTGATTCTTGCGCTTCCGCCCACACGAATTTAACGTTCTTCCTTGTCAAAGAGGTCAGTGGCGAAGCTATTCGAGAGAAGTCTTGAATAAACTTCCGGTAATAACCTGCTAAACCGAGAAAGCTTCTCACCTCCGATGGGGTTTTTGGCGCCTCCCAATCTTTAATGGCTTCAATTTTAGCATGATCTACCTTGATGCCGTCCGTCGACACCACATGACCCAAAAACTGAACTTCTCTTAACCAAAGCTCGCACTTCGAGAACTTCGCAAATAATTTCTCACGCTTAAGCAATTCTAGCGCTGCTCGAAGATGCCTCTCGTGATCCTCTCGGGTACGAGAATAGATTAAGATATCGTCAATGAAGACGATCACGCACTTATCCAATAACGAGTTACACACCCGGTTCATCAAATCCATGAACACCGTTGGAGCGTTAGTCAACCCGAAGGGCATGACTAAGAACTCATAATGCCCATATCTCGTACGGAAAGTTGTCTTTGGCACGTCCTCCTCTCTCACTTTCAATTGATGATAACCCGATCTCAAGTCTATCTTTGAGAAGTAACTCGCACCTTGTAGCTGATCGAAGAGGTCATCGGTCCTCGGGAGAGGGTACTTGTTCTTCACAATCACCTTATTAAGCTCACGGTAATCTATGCACATTCGCATAGATCCGTCCTTCTTCTTAACGAAAAGCACCGGCGCTCCCCAAGGCGATGAGCTCGGACGAATAAAACCTTTGTCGAGCAATTCCCGCAACTGAGTCATCATCTCCTTCATCTCTGCCGGTGCCAGCCGATAGGGCGCACGCGCAATCGGTGCTGACCCAGGCAACAGTTCTATTCTGAACTCCACCTGACGATTTGGAGGCAGATTCGTCAAATCATCTGGAAACACCTCCGGGTACTCACTCACTACCAGGATATCCCCCACACTCTTCTTCTCCTTCTTAGTATCTATCACGTAAGCTAAATACCCCAGACACCCCTTTCCCAAACACCGCCTAGCTTTCATCAACGAAATCAAACACGACTTCCTATTCCGTTGATCTCCGTAAATTACCACCTCTTTCTTATCGGGCAAGGCAATACGGATCAGCTTCTTATTACAAACTATGTTAGCGTCATTTTCCGCTAACCAGTCCATTCATAGGACTACATCAAACTCTCCCATTCCCATAGGATACAACCTTAATGGAAATAAGTGTCCATCCACGTCTATGCTACAACCCTCGTAGACCCAGACTCGACAATCATCTGCTATCTCTACTTCAAACCCAAAGTTCAACCTCTTGGGTTTCACTTGCAATTTTTGAATAAAATTGGGCGACACAAACGAACGGCTGGCCCCCGAATCAAACAACACTTTAGCAAAATTCGAGTCTATAGGAAAGGTACCTGTTACCACATCAGGCGTGTTCTCCGCCTCTTCAGCCGACATGTGGAAAGCCCTTGCTCTGGCGCGAGCCGGCTCCACTTTCTTCTCATTATCTCTTCCTCTGCCACTACCACCTTCACCCCCAGCATAACCTTTCTTTAATTGCGGGCATTCCCACTTGACATGACCCAACAACCCGCACTGATAAGAGGTCTTCGGACCACGACAATCTCGAGCCATGTGCCCCGATTTTCCACATTTGTAGCATCCGCCTTTATCCGCCAAACATTCCCCCTTATGCATCCGGTTACACTTACCACATGGCCCCTCACCTGATCTGGGCCCCACCCGCAGCTCGGGTCTAGCAGTATTCGGCCTCTTACTCTCTCGAGTCGTTCCTTCCCACTTTCTTTTGTCTCCAACTCTCTCGGTTAACTGTCTGTTCTTATCCTTCTCGGTAAGTTCTGCTGTATCTATCGATGCTTGAAAGGTAGATGGATCTTTCACCTGCATTAATTCTCTTATGCTGCTCTTCAGCCCATAAATGTACCTCTCTATCCGCCTTTCTTCAGTATGCACGTACAACTCAGCAAACCGGGCCTTCTCGATGAACTTCGACGTGTATTCCTGAACTGACATTGACCCTTGCTCCAATCCCAGAAACTCCTCTTCTAACTTTTTAACTGCTGCCAAAGGACAAAATTATGCTCGGAACCTCTTAACAAAAGATCCCCACGACATACTCTTCGCTACTTCCGATCCCCTGCCTCCGGTCTCAACATCCCACCAATAAATGGCCTTAGATTTCATCATTGACATAGCAAACAATACCTTATCCTCATCGACGCACTTGCTAGTATCGAAAGCCAATTCCATTTCGCGAACCCATTTCAAAGCTAAAACGGGGTTGCGATCTCCACTGAACGTTGGAGGGTTGCACGAGGCGAAAGTTTTAAACGAACACCCTTTTACTGATTTTGGCTCAGAAACAACAATCGGGGTTGACACCGAGTTATTCCCTATTTCAGTCCGAGGTTCACTGCCTTCCTCAGTCTTCTTCTCAGTACTGTTCCTGGTTCCTTCCCCAGACGTAGTCTTATTTTGGTTGTCTAACACTGCTTGCAAAGTCTTTTGCAGTTTATCCATCTCTGCCGTGAACTTATCCTCCGTTACAAAAGCCGGTGCGTTTTCAGGTTTACGCCCCTTCTTAGCCTTTGTTTTCTTCGCAGGTGCTGAACTTTCCTATTCGGATAACTCTCGTACTTCTGGTTCTTCCACACTCTTTGCCTTGCGCCTAACCGGCGCTTTCTTCTTCTTGCCTTTGCCCTTAGTGGTTGTTGCCCCCACTTCAGTAACGGCCTTTCTTGGTATTGTTCCTCTACCCCTCCCACGGCCTCTACCTCTCCCACGAGTGGCTGCCGCTCTGGGAGAATTCACTGGTCCATCTTCCGCCAGTTCCTCAACTCGCACCGCCTCCTCGTGCGGCGTAGTGCTCTTGATCTGAGCTTCCTCCACGATCGGAATCGACCTACTTCTCAAAGTTCTTGTAGACATTCTGGTGCACAACAACAACAACAACAACAACAGGAGACTCATTTAATACTAAAGACTCATTTAGTGTTACAGCAAAGGAATAATAAGGCAACTTAAGCACACACATGTACCTGTAAGTTCACAATTACACTGGCCAGGTGTAACCCCAAACTTACCTTACATGACCGTCCTCGGTACCCTATTAGTCCCATCTCTATAATAGTGTTCTCCTAACGCATTCCTGATTCTCAGTTGTAACTTCTACTCCTCACAGTTTAAGTCTAGGCTCATCCGGTCACCTAAATCCCTTAAACTATGGCTCTGATACCAACTATAACAACCCAAACAATTTTAAACATGCAATTCATATAAATAAAACATCCCAGAAGCGAGTCCCAAAATTTCTTACATCATATCAAAATCTGGTTGGCGGAATCAACCTATACAACTGAGAAATAAAGTCTAAACTGAACTATAGTGTCGCTATACTATTGAGTTTCCTTGCTAACTGCTCCGCTCACTTGCCAGAGCCTTTCGTTACCTGTTTCCCTGAAAATGTTTTAGTTTGAAAATGCGAGGGTTAGACCATGAGGTCTAGTGAGTCCCTCCTGACAGTTCTTAAAAGCATTTAAAACAGTTTATCACTTTCAGATATAATACTTCCACATTTCTTTTCACAAGACAAACGTGGATGAATCCGCACTCGTAAACGGCACCCTGAAGTCACCCGAAGGTGCCAACGAGTCAGTCTCACGCTGCCTTACTGGATACTCCCTTCCATGGCATAAACGGGTCTACTCTCCCGGCATGAGCACTGGAGGGTCTACTCTCCCGTCTTAGCCAGTCTACGTCTAAAACAATGTATGCATACATCTCACATAAATCTTTAAATAACTTTCATGCATTTAAAATAAGCATATTAATAAAGCATAGCATTTCTCATCATGTACTTACTTTAGAAAACACCTTATAATCACGTAATTTTAGTTAGAAAACTCACCTGGTGTTCTTACTTCTCGTTTCTAATCAGTTCCAGACTTCCAATTGACTTTCCTGAATAAAAGGACACAACATAAGCTGATCAACAATCTATCCGGAAAACTCTACTTTCCGAACACCCAACTTACCGGACACACTAACTTTCCGGACAACCACTATTATCCGGATGACTACCCTTTCCGGACGACTTCTGCTATCCGGATCACTCCAGATACTTCATACTTTCCGGGCATTTACACTTACCGGGTGCTCCTCCGGAAACCCTCATCAAATGGGACTTACCGGTTACTTATCCGGAAACGCTCATCATTTGAGACTTTCCGGATATTACGCTGTTACGAAAATCAGAGACCAAAACCTCCTAAAACCCCTTTAAACGATGCAGTAAGGCAGCGAAATAACCACATAATGATTTACCACCAATTTTCGCAAAGCTTAACTAACTAAACACGATTTAAGGCACTTAAATCTTCCTTTAGAGTCATCAATGACTTTAACTAGGAAAACCTTCCAATCTCAACAATCAACAAACAGATCTTAAATAGAGATATGGGTTAAGGATTACCTGGTATGTTCCTTGCAGAAAACGAATTCCAATCCTTCTCTTCCTTCTGATTTCGAAACTTGAAGACTCCTCTCCTCCAAATGCACAAAACCCTCAAGAAACCCTTTTCTCCTTTCTCTCCAAAACTCAGCCGTCACAATAATCAAAAACAATAATAGAATATTTTTCCTAGGGTTTTGTGCCCTTTTATACCCTATCCCATACTTACCAATTAGCCCCTCAACTTCCATTATTATCAAAACTTAACACAAGACATAAAAGTCCTTCAAAATAATCTCGGTCGTTACAACTACCAAAGCCCTGTTGCCATGGAGGTTCACCTGCGATGACTCCAGGCCATTTATGGTCACCCGGGAATTAGTCGGTGCGCGTAAGCTGTCCCGGAAACCCACGATTACCCAAAAAAAACATATGCCCATAACCATTTTGTTCCTTCCTATGGTTAAAATTTAAAACCCTATATTTTTTCTGTTATATCAATTTAAATTATTTATGGTGAATTAAGGGTATATATAGTTAGTTTATATATCATTATGTATACAACCTTTATATCACTCATATTCCTATGTTGGTTTAGCTAATCTACAACATAAGCTGAATTTAAAGACCAAAATTATTAATATTCAAGAAACTTGAAAAAAGAAAAAAGATGTTGTTGTTAACCACAAGGGTTGTGGCGTAGTGGTTAAGTCCCTAAGGATGTGGTGGAATATCACATTTATCCAGGGTTCGAATTCAGACGTACACAACAATTTGGCCATTAAGGTTTAATCATGATTGATATCTTACAATCATAATTTGCTAAGGGATTAGTCTAGACATAGCCTATGACACCCTTTAAAAAAAGATGTTATTGTTACCAATTTTTCATTTATTTATATAAAAGTTCATATTATAAAACGTTACTAATATTTATTTCAACATGCCATTAAATATATCCCATCCATTCCTATATGAGGCCATGAGGGGGTGTATGTCACATTTTTAGTTACAGAAGGGGTCGATTGAAATTATTTTTTTATTAAACCATTTATATTGTATTCTTTTGTACCATATCCAAATTAAACTCACACAAAATAAACATCAAATTTGGAGTTCTTGATCCAACAAAAAACTATCATAAACCAAGTAATTAAGTATATAATTAAAAAAAATAGTTCATATATCAAAAATATATAAACTCAAAAACCAATTACAATCAATTAAGATACCTTGTCCTCGAGACCGGTCCAAACTGAAACCAATTACGAAGGAACTATTGTGACTGAAAACTACGAATGGCAAAAAAAATCCGGTTCCCTATATCTGATACCGACTTGACTAGGGATGGGAAATCCTTGAATTTGTTAACCATTAATAAAGTTAGGAATGAGATGCCTTTTAAATCCGACCCTGAGTATTTAATAATAAGTTTATATATATATATATATATATATATATATATATATATATATATATATAGCCTTAGGTTCAATAGAGAAGTGCAAAATTTTAGAGAAATAGAGAAGTGATCTTAGCCATTTATTCGGTCAAGATCGGTTATAATTGGTCAAAAGTTGCGGCTTTGACTGGTCAAAAGTTGCGCCTGTTCCAAAAATAGAAGGGCAATTTCATAACTTTTACAAAAAACACGGGCTGAGTTCATATATGAATCTGTGTGATTCACATATGAACTATACGTTCATATATGAACCTTTGTAATTCACATATGAACTCTTTATAACTAATTCATATATGAATCTTGTGATTCATATATGAACTTTTGTATTTCATATATGAAACTAATTAACTGTAGGTTCATATATGAATCAGTTGAACCAATTAACTGATTCATATATGAATCTTTGTGATTCATATATGAATTTTTTTAACTAATTCATATATGAAATTTTTTTAACTACTTCTGATCTGAACAAATTAACAGATTCATATATGAATAACAAAGGTTCATATATGAATCACAAATGTTCATATATGAATTAGTTAAAAAGAGTTTATATGTGAATTACAAAGGTTCATATATGAACACAAAGGTTCATATATAAACTCGTCACGCGTATTTTTTACGAAACTACCCCTCTATCTTGTGCAGACCACGCGAGGATTTATCCGCTGCTTCTCGGTCAAAGCCGCCGATCTTGACCGAATAAACGGCCAAGATCACTTCTCTATTTCTCTAAAATTTTGCACTTCTCTATTGAACCTCTCCCTAAATATATATATATACATATATATATATATATATAGAGAGAGAGAGAGGGGGGGGGGAGGTTCATGAGAAAATCTCAAAAAAACGAAAAATTGAATAATACCCTAGTGACCCTTCATATGGACGGTGTGCACTTATGCACACAGGTAATATATGTTGTTTTTTAGGTTTTTATGCACAAGTGCATTATACACTTGTGCATATGCACGTGTGCATGTTACAAATTACACCCCCTTTCCATGAACCTTCCACGAATAAAGAAAACACTTTTCTCTTTTCAAAGCTACGAGAATTTATGTTTCGCTGCTTTTCTACTTGGCTGTACGACATGAGTTTCAGTATACCGTCAACCCCCGCTGAAGCACTGGAAAAATGTTGACCATGATTTCTAGCGCTTTTCAAAAACCATTTGCTTGCAATGCTTGGACAGGTAAAACAGTACGCCCGCTAGGTAAAACAGTATGCCCACCGTCCAGATGAAGGCTACCAGGGTGTTCTTCAGTTTTTTGTTTTTTGAGGTCTTCCCCTAAACCTGGCCCTATATATATATATATAATAAAAATGACAAACCCAAAGAGTATATACAAAACACAAATATAATAAATACGTAATTATGAGAAAACTTTCAAAATATTATAGTTTTATCAGAGAAACTTTTACTGATATAATAACATTGATATCGATTATCAAGTATCTTAATTTATATATTTATTTTTGAACTACTTTTAATTAAAATTTTAGAATAATACATCGTTTAAACGTGAAATTGACATTTATAAAAATGCTGGAAAAAAATGCTCAATTACCCGATGGGGAAGGAATCTTGTTCCCGGGAACTGAAGAATGAATCTTGTTCCCCGACGACAATGGGGATGAGGATTGCTGATATCCGGACCCGTTGTCATCTCTACAAAAGCATCACATGGAACACAATAGGAACAAGGTCTCAATTGGTACCATGTTGTTAACACTACTTTAACCAATATAGAGCTGCTATCAAACAACTAAACCTACTCATCCAATGTGCCACTTTTATCGTACATTTATTTTGGGACAGATGAAGTAACTTAAAAGAGGGTGGGTGGAGTTCAAATGTCATGAAAGAAAGACCATAAACCATACCTATAAAAAAAGTTGTGCACAACCCAACCCACCATAATATGACATGAACATGTATGTAACAAACCCATTCCTCCTCACAACATACTTAACAAACTTTTTCTCCATATTTACTATACATTTTCTTTCTGTCACTGGGGAATTAATGTTTTAGATACTACTACTTATACTTACCATGGTCTCTTCCAATCCACAACAAAACAAAACAAAACAAAACAACCGATTCCACGACTTATTTTAGTGCAACTATTAGCGACTACACGTACGAATCAAGATACCCATACCTATGTCGTTTGTTGAACTGTAGCAAGCTCGCATAAGTCCGATCCCATACTCCAATGTAAAGGCTTTCATCATCAGGGCTAAGAGAAACACCCGAAATCTCCCCAAAGAAATCAATCTCTTGCCTTTTCTCGTAGTTTAAGTTGGTGTTATACACGTGAACGAAATCTGCAGGTTCTGCCACCACCAAAAACTGCCCGTCTGATGAGAAACGCACCGATCTTACTGCACCCATGTTGCCTTTCAGAACCGAAACTGGGTTTGATAGATTCCTTAGATCCCATACCCTGCAAGTCTTGTCTTGATTGCCTGTTGCAAAGATTCTCCCATCTGGGTGCCATGCGGATGCAAATGAGTAGTCGAGGTGACCTTCCACTGTCGCAACCGTCTGCCAAAAATGGAGGATGTCATTGTCCGAAAAGAAAAATACGTAATATATAATAGATAAAAGTTATATCCACAAGTTCTTGCCTTTCCGTTCATGGAGTCTACAAGCAATCCATCAAGATGATCTCCGACTACAGTTATGAGCTTGCAATCTGGGCTCAAAGATGTATGCTGCAACAAGAACCACTCGTTAGTATGCAAATGGAACGTCCAAACTGAAACAACTTCAGTTGCGTTCTAGCAGATGTCCTTTTTGGTCATTTTACATTTATCAACTAGCTTATAAGCTAGTTTTTGTTAAACGTGATTAGTTTATCAGCCAACAGCTAACTTATCATGCCAAACATAGCCTATGACAAATTTCATAATTAAAACCATGAAAAGAGTGCTAGAAAATAATAAGGGTCCGTTTGGTTTGCAGGAATGGAATAGATTTGGAGGGATTTGGATTTCAAATCCATTCCAATCGCCCGTTTGGTTTGCAGGATTGTCCGGATTTGAAATCCTAGGATTACTCAAACATAGGGTTTTGAAATCCCAAGGGAGTGGCTAGGATTTCAAGGGATTTCGTAAGATTTTTACATAATAATCTTTAAAATGTGTTTCAAACATTGTTTTCTAAAAATCAGTTAAATAACAAGAAATTTAATTATTTTTATAACTTTTAATGATTTTTTTATACATAATGGAATTAAAATCCATTCCAAATCCTACAAACCAAACACACAAAATGATTCCAAATCCCTCCAAATCCAAATCCCTATATGAAATCCAATCCATTCCATTCCTACAAACCAAACGGACCCTAAAGGTATTGCAAGTTCACGTTTGTAAGAAACTTACATTCACTGGCCAAGGAAAGCGGAAGTGATTCACAAGCTGAAATCTCTCCATATCGTATTCTCTCACACCACAATCATTGTTTGACGCCATAAAATGCATCCCACCGCTACAAAGTAACACATTAATAAAAAAACGTCAACATACCGAAAAGAATATATTTTATAGTAAAAAAAGGTACAACTTCCTAATTCACAATTACCTCAAGGTGTCGTATATCTCAATAGCATTTGTTATGGCATTGTCTTCATAAGTTGTTCTTGTACAAAAACTTACTCCCTGTTTATCCAACCTCTGCATCATTTAATAGATGCAAGTTTCATATTAGAGATGAAACCAAATCAACAAAATGTATAAATTAGCTATTCAGAAATTTAGCCTATAAATGTATAAATTAGCTATTCATATGGATTTATCTTTGCCGTTCACAAAGCTTCCAGCAGGCTTAATAAAGAAAGCTGAACTACAGTTCTATTCTATCAACTATAGGAAATGATAAAGTCAATACTTTTTTGACTGAACGCTTGAGTCCTTTATTATCAAATTACCTTACAAGCGAGCTCTCCTTGAAAGCCTCCTGCTACCAGAAAATCGTCATTGACTGCTAGTGTACTAATCTGAGTTTGCGTAAAGCCTTCCAGTAAACTTCCCGCATGTTTCTGTGACCAAAAAAATGAATATCATCACAGCAAAATACCAAATGATGCCTTTTTGCAACTTCTACAACTTTATGATCAACGGAAGGTACCTCGGTAGGTGCTACGTGCCCAGAGAAGTTAAGGATTTCCGTCAAGTTTTGTGATAACGATGACCAGTGCATGATCGAGTAGTTAGACATGAGATACACATCATGCTTCGAGGTAGCCCATACCAGGTTCCTTAGCTGTACACATTAAGCACATGTCATATATTGTTCAAGGACCAATTACCACAAAATAAATTTTAAAAAAAACAAGTACAGCTGTTATATACAATAGCCTACAAGTACTCAACATTGTTTAAAAGTAGCAAACAACAATTGTGAGTCGCTTTTCTGGGGTTAATTTGATCTTCAAGGGCATTTTGGGTAATATCAATAGCGACCGAATGCTTGAATGAACAGAGAGTAATATAAACCTGAAAATGAAGGATTGTGGGCTTCACTGATCTCGTATTATGAAAGAATTCATAGTAGTGACCGCCCTTTGATTTTTGTTTGCATTTCTGCACACACCAACAAAGTTGCAATAATATCAAGAGTGGAAAAAATAATCATATTTATGAAGCTAAGACTGACAAGCAGCGCCTTAGGTACACGACCTTATCAACAGCATCACCCGATAAGGGAATGTTCTCATAGTTTCTGTACTGTTCCAGCCTTGTACGTCTGTAACTTTCCCTTGTTATATTCAATCTTTCCCACGGAATGCCCTGAATATCTTTGCCTGTCCTTGCTTGAGCAGAGGACGTATCCGTCACCTTCGTAAGCTACTCAAAATTAGAACTTATGCGATACCATATCAAGAATATTACAATACATTTGATGCTAGAATCCGGATTAAACCCTAACCGAATAAGTATCTTTGCACGAAAAATGGATGAATTAGACTTACCATATCGTAGTCGTCAAGACTTTGATCTCCACCACCGTTTTCATCTCCATCCACATCGTCTGCAAAATCCGACATGTCCCCTTCTTCTGCCATGTAATCTATTTGGTCAACTTCGTGGTGAGGCATCGTATAAATCACGAGTTAAAGATGTTCTTCCTTCCTCCAATAATCTATCCGAGTGGTAAACAACCAACAGAGATGCAATCAACTTCCTCACAAGAAAACCCCCAAAAAGATAACAGTACTTTTAAGGTATTTGAGATACATAGCAATTGAAACAAAATTGTAAGCATGATTTAGTAAGTGGCAACAAAAACATCCTAATACAATAATCAATCTATAGCAAAAGCATACACAAACAGATAATGAGACAAAAGGGGGCATCTTTCCATTGAGGCATAAAAACAAACAGGTAGGCTGCATATACACTTCATATGTGCATGTAAACTTAATAGTTGCAATCTCTTCCCACAAAAAGGAACAAGAAGAGCAATAAACGGATCATAGCGCACAATTTAATGTCTAGCCAGGAAACCCTACGTACTGGAAGAAGAATAAAATACCCCGATTCATCGATTAACCGAACAAAAACAGAAACCCTAGTGATAAACTGATGATCCAAAACAAACCCAGAAAGGGGAATCGGGGAAAATCAAGAGGGTAAAACTAAAACGAAGGTGTAAATGGGCTATTTCGTACGAACACACCCACCTGATAAGAAGATCCTTTTGTTTTCTGCAACAGATTCAGAGGTATCAGCTCCTATTCCCCGTTATGTTTATGTGTGCTGCCTAATAAAAGAAAAGGGGAAAAACCCTTGTCTCGAAGTCTATCTCTTCCCCATTAATCATCCCATCTACCCCTGATTAAAAAGACTCCATTGTCAAAAACTTCAATCCCTTTCTTCTATTATTTATCCATTCATAATTATTATTACAGGATACATAAAGACATATTTGAATTGACATAGATTAAACATTTGTAATATGATAAGATATTTGTAATATTTACAGAAAATTACAACAAAATGGAACCAACTTTCACTTTATTCTTATTTTAAAGAATCAATTTTTAAAATTGTCATTTAAGGGTCAGTTTCAAACTTTATGTAAAAATAATATTTTGAAGAAAATAAAGTAAACGTTTAAAGAACATAAAATACAATAAATAAAATTTAAAGAATTGATAAAATATGAAATAGAAGGTTTATTTGATGTTTTAAAAGAGTATTAGATTTTATTTTGAGCTTATATTGGTAAAACATAAGTCTGTTTCACCTTGTTCCATGGGGTGGGGGTGGAACAGGCATGTTCCACCTTGTTCAAGTCTGCTCCACATAAAAGTTCTGTCAAACATGGGACAGTGGATCATGTTCGATTCTGTTATGTCCTATCCAGTGTACCAAACGCACCCATTGGCCTATTTAAGGGTTTGTCTCAAACTTTATGTTTATTTAATGATCCGATTAACCTATTGACCTCCTAATGATGACATTTCCCAAAACTTTTGTCAACTAAACTTCCACGTCATTATTATAATTATAAATATAAATCTAAAATGCCGGCATGACACATCTTTTTTTAGTTGAAACTAAATATTCACTTCATATCATAAAATAAAAAATAATTAAATTTAATTATACAATTAAAATTGACTAAAATTCGTTTTTTCAAAATTTAAATTATAAAAAATTGCAATAAAATTCATTTTGTATTTCATATTTTTTCAAATTCAAATATCAAATATCAAATTTGTTTTTTATCAATGCAATAAAAAAATTAATGAGATAAAAATTAATTGATGCATTAAAAATAAACTGATGCTTGTCGACCTTATCTCAAAAGACGATGGAGGCAGAACCGCAGAAGCGAGAGGGAGGGCTAGGGCTGCGACGAGCTAAGGGATAGGTAGCAGACGACCACAATTTGGAACCCTAAAGTGGGAGGGAGGTGATTCGTTTGATGATTTTGATTTGTTGATGTTTTGTTTTTTTAATAATAATGATGATTTGGCAAAATAATATCCATATAATATTTTTTTAAATAATTATTTGTCCAATCATATCAAATATTATCGGTTACCTGTTGAACAGGTTAACCAACCCCTTAAATAAACATAAAGTTTTATACAAACCCTTAAATGACAATTTTGAAAGTTGGTTCCCCGAAATAGGAATCAGGTGAAAGTTCGTCTCATTTTGATGATATCAAATATTACCGGTTACCTGTCGAACAGGTTAACCAGACCCTTAAGTAAACATATACTTTGATACAGACCCTAAATGAAGATTTTGAAAGTTGGTTTCCTAAAATAGAACCAGGTGAAAGTTGGTTTTATTTTCATGCAATTTTCCCTAATATTTATATATATATATGGGTTAAATCATGTGAGAACCAAAAAAAGATTGAGAACCGATCTAAGCCATAATTTGGTTTTTATCCCATGGTTATAATTAAAATTTTGATCCCATGGTTATAATTAAAAGATTGAGAACCGTGAGAACCAATCCAAACCGTAATAGATTAAAGGAATTAATGGTTTAGATTGGTTTTCACAGTTCTCAACCTATTTTTGGTTCTCATTTGATTACCGTCATATATATATATATATTTACTATGGTGTTTGGGATTGCGTTTGTAAAGTGTTTATTAATTTATTATAGTATGGTACAGATAATAAAAAGTTCTGGTGATAAAGAAAAAAAAATGTTTGTATCAATTGGAAACCGATAATGATTTTTTTTGATAACTTGCGTCATTTTAACTTATTAATTTATTTTGGTGTAATACTGCCATAAATTACTCTCTTATAGCTTATTTGTTTGTTTGTCAAACACTAAAAAATACTTATTACATTTTGGTACCGCCTAAATTAATCCAAACACTTTTTATAAAACTCCAATTTAACACCATATAAATTAATAAATACTTTTACAAAAAAAATGGAAAAGTCTAAAAAAAACAACGAACCATCTGACTTTGAATGGTTAAATCCTTAAATTATTTTTTTGGAATGATAAAACCTTAAACTTTCTAAAACCGGTTAAATACATCATTATAATCTGTTTTTACAGGTTAATGTTATACAAAATTGAGAAAAGTCTAAAAAAAACTCAACAAACTATCTGAGTTTGAATAATTGAATGATTAAGTCATCACTTTTTAACAAATAAATCTTTACACTTTTTCCTAAAAAATTAACAAATAACTTTTAAACTTTTTCCTAATTTTTTTTTACCAAATAAATTCTTGTACTTTTTTGAACAAATAAATCCAAAACTTTTTTTTAAAAACAAAATAATGAACTTATTTTTGAAAAAATAAATTTGAAACTTTTTTTGAACAAAAAATATATAATTTCTCTCACATATAACAAAATAAAATGAACCAATTAGCAAAGAAAATTTGCACCATTTCTATTACTAATTTCGAAATATTCACAAGTTATGCCTAAACATAAATAGATATATATATAAAAATTATACTCATCTTTTCACCAAATAAATTATTGAACTTTTTTAACAAATAAACTATACTCATCCTTTTGAGTCTTTTAAGTCCATGAATTTTTTTAACAGAAAAAAATCTAAACCTTTTTCTAATTCTTTTCCCAAATATAGTACTTTTTTAACAAAAAAAGTCATAAACTTTTCTTGAAGAAACAAAATCATGAACCTAATTTTAAACAAATAAATTTGAAACTTTTTTAATAAAAAATATACTAATCATCTACTGGCAACAAAATAAAATGAACCAGTTAAACAAAACAAATATTATTTAACCACAAGGGTTGTGGCGTACTGGTTAAGGTCCTGGGGATGTGGCGGAATATCTCATCTGCCCAGGGTACGAATCCAGGCGTACACAACTTGTGGCCACTGAGTTTTAATCAGTGTTGATGTCTAACAATCATAATTTGCCAACGGATTAGTCTAGATATAACCTATGACACTCTTCCAAAAATATATATATATTATTTCCATTACTATTCAAAAGTTTCGGATTTACTTTTTCAAAAAAGTTTCGGATTTATTCAAAAATTTCAAGAATTTATTTGGTAAAAACTTAGGAAAAAGTTAAAAAAGTTATTTGTTATTTTTTTATAAAAAAAAGAGTAAATATTTGTTTGTTAAAAAAATCAAAGACTTAATCATTTGAAATCAGATAGTTTGTTGAATTTTTTTATACTTTCTCCAAATTTGTATAACGTTAACCTTTAAAAACGGGTTACAAGGATGTATTTAACCGGTTTTAGAAAGTTTAATGAATTTTATCATTCAAACAAATATTTGAAGGACTTAACCATTCAAAATCAGATATATTGTTGGGTTTTTTTAGATTTTTCCCCGAAAAAAAACATAAGTTGTTTTAAATAGGCAATCTCAAACACCCATAAAAGTATGTATTGTAACGTTTGTTATATGGACAAAACTGAATTAGAAGACAATATTAATTATGATAGTTATTTATAGAGTAAATTACGGATTTGGTCCCTGTGATTTGTCCAAAATTATGGATTTCGTCCCTAGGCTTCATTTATTACGGATTTGGTCCTGACTGATGAGAGTAAATTACGGATTTGGTCCCCGACTGATGCAAAATCCATTGGATTGGGTCCCTGACCCTAACGTCCATCCAACTACTCCGTTAAATCCAAGGGTATTTCCGTCAATTCCCTGATATTCATCTTCTTCACTTGAATGTTCATCTTCTCCAACATGAACATGAAGAACACTATATTAATTAAATGCATTGGAAACCACCAAAAATCCATTGGAAACCACCATTATCATCAAAAAGTATAATCAAATCCATTGGAAACAACCAAAAATCAAAAGTATAATCAAATCCATTGGAAACCACCAAAAATCCATAAATCCATTGGTTTTTTTGCTTGAATCTTCATCTTCTTCAACAATACATAAAACCCTTGTCCAATTTCATCTCTTTACTCCTTCACTTCATCTCAAATCCCCCAATTTCACTTCCCCTTCTTGCTTTTTTGGTCGATCGATTCAATCTCATTTAGGTATGCTTTTTTGGCCAACGATCTTATGTCTCACATTTTATTTTTTATTTTTATTGGGGTTTTACATTAATGTTTTTGAACGAAATTGAGTTTTTGGTTGAGGTTTTTGTATGAAACTCCTCAATTGAAACATATATATGATGTGGGTTTTGAACAGTGAAAGGGAATGAAGATCAATTAAAAATTTAGAGGATGTTTATGGTGGTGGGCTATAAATGATGATGATGATGATAATGGTGGTTTACAGATCTGTGCATAACTTTCAGATCTGTTCATAATTTAGAGGATGTTTATGGTGGTGGGATGTAAACTCCTTCTCCAAGCTCTTCTTGATCCAACCTAAAAATTCGAACCCAAAAAATGGGGTTTACAGATTTGTTCATAACTTTCACAGATCCAACCCAAAGTGGTGATTGATTTTGTGATTTGATTGTATTGTGATGTTCATAACTTTCACAGATCTGTTAGTTTTGTAGTTTAGGTCATATTACAAGTTTCAGATTTGAGAAACAACAACATTTCATTAACAAGTTTAAGTGTTCTTCTTTTTCATGTTATTGGTGTTCTTAGTGGAGAAGATGAAGAATCAAGAAAAAAAATAAAAAATAAAAGGAAAAATGGTTAAATAGTATAAATGACGAAAATACCCTAGGAGCTAACGAAGTAGTTGGACGGACGTTAGGTCGAGGGACCAAATCCAATGGATTTTGCATCAGTCGGGGACCAAATTCGTTATAAATGAAGCCTAGGGACGAAATCCATAATTTTGAACAAACCACAGGGACCAAATCCGTAATTTACTCTTATTTATATATGCTTTGATATAAATTAAAATAAGAGTAACCTACACTTTTGGTCCATGTGGTTTCTTGTTTATAACACATTTGGTTTCTATATTTTAAAAACTACAGTTTTGTCATTGAGATATGTAAAACGATCGGATTTGCTCCGTGCCTCTAACAGCCGTTAACAGATACCGTTAAGTGAGGGGTAGTTTGGTCTTTTTCATTTTTCTCATTTTTTGCTTTAAAAAATATACCCAGGGACCGAATTTGTAGTATTTTTAAGTTTTATCCCATTTTATATTAAATATGAAATTTCTTGAATATTATCTACTAAACATATGGCACGTGTTCTGCTTAACCATTTATTTTTTTGACAAACCCATTAACCTTTTCCCCGACTATCCCTCGGTGAAAACTCCGGTAACCTTACTGTACCACCATTGAAACAGAACCACCATAGTAAACATGTCTTTCTTACCCTTGTTCCTCAACACAAAGAACCCTAATTATTTTCACATGAATATCAAAATCATAAACATTAAGACACCCAAATCTAAATAAAAAACCTTGTATTTTATTGCAGATTTCAACATGGTAAACACAAATAGAATCGAGATGAATAACAACAAATCGAATTCTCACGATCAAATTATTTTACACAACTAAGTATTTTGAACCAAAACCTAAAAACAAAAACTTATGTAAAATCAAACCCCAAAGTAGATCAAAAAAGAAGAAACGTTGTGTTGCTAGCTCAATGTCTCTCAGAGTAAACCAACCCCCCACCCTAGATGTGAGACTTCAGGTAAACCAATATACGTATGTAAACACACGCCAGAAAAACCCATTAACAAAGTTTTGGTAAAACATAATCAAACCAAACCATTTACATCCTTAAGTACTTACGTATAAGGCATCGTTCTTTCTAACGTGTTGTTGCCCTAGCCGAAAATCTTTTACCCCTAACTCCATCCACTTTTACTGCACCAGAATATTTTAAAACTTAGTGACAATGAATCTTATAAAACCCGCCTCAACAATGTATAATTAAAAAAGTCGTTCTTTCGGAATGTGTAAATTTCTTATGGAGAACTTCCCCTTCTAAAACTCTAAACCTATTATTACACATCTTGCACCATTTATTAACATGCCAATTTTTTGTATCATGCTTGCTCCACTACGAAGTCTTACCATTTACGTGTTTTTTCATAATAACTAGTTTCGTGTTAAATAACTCCACATCTCGCATTCAAGTGCCCGAAATTTAATGCATACTTGGTTTCTACAAATGGAGACTAGAGAGTGAGTGAGTGAGTAAGCCAAGTTTGATGGTAACATGAATCTCTTGAACATAATTTGATTAAATATTCATAAAATAAGACTTAGAATTGTCAAAACTAATTTCAAGATTCATTATTTTTGTATTCATGTTACTTTCTGGTTGTAAAAGTAAAAGTTAAAGTGACAAAATTAACCAAAGGGCCTTTGGCCTAGCGGAATTCGAGTCTCTTTCTTTCTAGAAGGTCAGGGGTTCAAACCTCACCAAAAGTGAGGAGAGTGTATCAATTTATTTGTTGTATTTGCTGTATATAAATATTATATATTTAAAAAAAAGTGACAAAATTAGGCATTTAACTAATATCTTTTGTTAAAACTATATACAAAGACCAAAGTGATTTAATGATGATTAGATTGGGTAATAAATTTGAGAGTGTGATTGGGGCCAAGCCCATTATGGTATTTGGGCCCACATATCTCATGTTATTGAATGATGAGTGATGAACACAGCTTGGACCAGTCCCATGCCCAAAATGGCAGGAGCTTCTTGTCCCGTCCCCCTCCTCTTAAAAACCAATTAAAAACTAAGGGAATATTTACCAAACGCTAGGGATGGCAAAAAAAACCGAAACCGATGGTGAAAACCGAAAATCGAACGTTTCGGAGACCTCTTAACGGGGATCGGGGATTTTAACGGGGGCGGGGACCATCCTCACCGGCCCGGCCCGATATAATATTTATATATATATATTGATTATATATATAGTATATTTTATATATGTATATTTTGTAAACTTAAAAATATTATGGGCTACAACTTTTGTGTGTGTGTGTGTGTGTGTGTGTGTGTGTGATTGTATGTATGTATGCATGTCTTCAAGATTATGCACAATATATATTAATTATATATATAGTATATTTTATATACGTATATTTTGTAAACTTAAAAATATTATGGGCTACAACTTGTGTGTGTGTCTGTGATTGTATGTATGTATGCATGTCTTCAAGATTATGCCCAATATTTGTTTGTTTTGATATTAGACTTTTAATCAGTGACAACTGACAAGTTTACTAATTGATTTCATCCAAAATGTAGAAAACGTTTACTGTGGTTTTCTTGCTGTTTTGATGTGCCAAGATGTGTTCTCTTGTATGGCAAATGCTAAATAAATATATAATTAAGCTTAAATGGTCTAATTGCTACGTATGGATGTTGGAGTAGATGGTTTTTTGTTGTTTTAAAATAAATATGCATATAACATCATAAGAATTTCATTAAAAGAAAACTCTCTCGTAGTATTGTTTTTGCATGATGTATTTTCTTTCTTATTTGTTTTCCATCTAAAATGTATTGAGAAATTTGTGTTTTTTATCTTTTAAAAGTCTGTGTTTTTTTTTGGTTTGGGTTCGGGTAAAACCAACGGGTAACGGTGCATTTTTGTTTAACGGGTTCCCCAATGGGGATCGGAAAACTGCGGGGACCCGATGGGGATCCCCAATAAGATCCCCGACGGGGATTGATACAGTTACGAGGACGGGGATGCTTAACGGTTTCGGGGACGGGGACTTTAAAAACCGTCCCAAAACCGGCCCGTTGCCATTCCTACCAAACGCTTACCTGGGTACGCGTTTACCAATCAAATTTAACACCATCACTTACTTACCAAGTAAGATTTTAGTCCGCCAAATCGGTTTTGTATGCAACAATTCACACGACAAGCGCTAACCGTGGTAAGAGTCGTTGCCCTCACTTATCAAGGTAAGACTCTCGGTCCTTGAATTCCCTATTACCAGGTAAGATTTTTGGTTCTTACCATATCAATCCGGTAGGTAATGTGACTTGATAAGTGCTTACCCAGGTAAGTGTTTGATAAACGAGCCCTAATACAAAATACAAACAATATTGATGTTAGTTTATAAGTCTTCTTATTAAGCACATTTTAGATTTTAAATAAATAATCAATATTTCTTATTAAGATATGCATGAAATCAAAACAAGAAAGATGCAATTAATACCATTCCAAAAACAATGTAGCCTTTTGATCAAATCAATAGTATTAAAAGACTTGATTATTATTAAAATATTTTAATCGCCATGAATGAGGATAACTATGAAGCAAAAATGCAAAATCTACGTAAGTGGTATTTTATAATAATGATTATTAAAAGACTAATTAATATTTAATTTAAAACTTATAGAGCAAAAACAAAAACAAATACGTAGCATATATTTTTGAACAATTCAATATAAAACCTTTTACATTTTTTAAGACAAAAATATTCATATGTGCTATATTATAATATACAAAATTGATTTTTAAAATTTATCCCAAATAGATGTATTTTTTGTAAGATAGTTAATTGGGTTGTTGTTTGGCGAAAAATGTTGGTGTATACAACATAACCCTATAAGGGTTTGTTTGAAAATGGTCTAATGGGCTTAATAAGCCATATACCTTAATCGGTCAGCTATAAAATTGTGTTTGTCAACAGCTTATTGATTCATATCATGACTTATTCGTGCAACTTTTATGATGCTGCTTTGCCCACTCAGCCATGACTCTCCCCAAACTATCCTTGCTTACCCCTCTCGTTGCACAGGAAGGGAAAAAAAGACCATGGCTGCTCTCTCGATCCTTTCTCCATTGTTGCTCCATCTCGTCCGTCCTTCATCATCATGTCTCATCGTTGCCTCCTTTCTTCTTTGTCTTGTTTGCTGCCCCTCCACCTCATCTAGTCATCTCTGATTCTTGAAAAGTTGTGGATTATGACTTTTAGAACTTCAATATAGATTAGTTGTGTTTGATTTCTCCCTTTTCAAAATACACAGATCTGAAGATACGGTCAATCTAGTCGGCAAAGCCTTTGGTCTCCCCTCTCACCGATTTTATCTCACATCAGAGAGATAAAAGGATTTTGCTGCTCGATTTGGTTTTATGATATATAATAAAAGGATTTTGTTGCTCAATAACCAAAGATTTTTACAGCTTCATATAATCAAAGATTGCTATTCATTTGCTTTACTACTTGAGATTACCTATACTATGGACCCAGTTGAGTCCAACCACCTTTGGATCAATCTGAGCCGTATAAACTCATCCCATCTTTTAGTCTCCACCGTTTAAATTCATTAAGTCACTTCGTTCAGCCCGTTCAGCCCATTCATTAATCATCCCTCTCCACCTTCCCGCTCCCACGATTTCAACCTCTGCACACGTTTTTAGCCATTCACTCAGTTGCGACTTGTGAGCCCTGATTTCTCTCACACAATTTCTCTCCACGACTTCTCTTCAACCTCCAGTCCTCCGCATGGTTCTCTCACACGAACTCTCCCATGTTGCAGGTTTCTCTCCCCCCTGTTTCGCACCCTCTTCTTCAACCCCCTCCCACGTTCTGAGTCTTCCACTAATCCCACTACCCCCCTTTGAGTAAAGATTTTCCCTATAAATGTCAAACCTGGACGATAATTCCATTGCCGTTGTTTATTTTTGGGATGCATCGAGTTTTGTAACTCTTTTTGGAGCCGTTCGAGAAGAGAGGGAAGAAGAGATGGAGGGCGACAGTCTCAAATTCCCTAATGGAGTTCCCTAATGTATTTTTCTGTTCATATTTTATTTAATCTGGTCAAATTCTTTCTTTGGGTTTTCAAAACTATTCTATCCCATTTTTAGTTTCTTTCTTTCTTTCTTTCTTTCTTCGATTATATTGTTTTCTCTTATATTACTGTTTATTTCCTATGATGTTGGTTTTTGTCTTTGTTTCTTTCCTCAGTGAGCTACAAGGATAGATTTGTGCCCTAACAATCGATATTTGTTTTGTATTCCAGAAGTGCAAACACAACTTTGACATGATTTGGGTCCTCTAAATAACTTAATGCATGTTTGATAAATTTACAGGGCTTGGACATGGATTCATGTAGAATTTGGGATGATGGACTGGTACAACACACTTTGGAGAAAATGAGCTTGATTTTAGTTCCATTTTCATTGTTTAACTTCAGGTATATTTTTCATATTGAAACAACCTCCTTTGTTTAACTTCATTTTGATTGTAATCTGTGGAAATTGGGTTTTAAATGAAAATTATATTTAAACTATGTTATGTCTTCGCATTAGTTGTTTAATACCATTATACAGTGGTGAAATAATTAATCAGAAATCATACAGGTTTTTGTAGTCATGATTTGTTTTTGGGTTAAATATTGTTGGACCAGTTCTGTTTCCAGTTGTCTACATATGATTCTTGGTTCTGACGTGGCTGTAATATGCTGTTTAGAGTTAATATCTCTTTCTTGACTAGCTGCTACTATGGTTTAATTAGCTCTCAGTCCAAATCTCATTTTGATGGACTAAAGAGTTTAGCTTATTATCATCATCTTTAATTGTGGAGAATTGTTCATTCTAATATTTTGCAACAATTATCTAAATTGAATGTTCTATAGTTTATGGTGTTTAAATTGCATTTTGAAAGATTATGTGGTTTTTGGTTGGGAATATACTGATTTTTTAAGATGGTCCAGATGTTGGTTAGAGGCTGTGGTTTTATTAGCAATGATTATTATAGACGGATGTTCTAATTTTATGTTGATACGGGTTATGGATTGTTTCAGAAGCGAAGTATCATATTGGGATGCAATAAAATGATATTCTATTTTGGAGCTTTAAGGAAGATTCAGAATATCTTAGTTCGTTAGGGTCAAGTGGTCTTGACATGGATGTTTATATGACTTTGGAACAGGAGAGGGTTGTAGTAGATCAGTTATAATGGTATTTATTTGCATACGGGGGTTGATGTTATTTTGTTTAATTTCCAACAGAAGGTAGATTTTGGGAGGCTAAGGGTTAAAGTTTTTTGGGTCCTTAATTATACTTGGTTTCTTTTTAGTATCCTTATTTGTGGGTGGAATTCTCTTAATTATCTTCGGATTGCTGTTTTGTTTCAGTTATGGGGCATAGCATTCAAACAAGTAGGGCCTACTGAGCAGGTAATTTATCATGGATGAAGTGGTTAGGATGTCAAATTTTAGATCATGGATGAAGGTCTTTTGTTGGTACTATCCCTACATGTGGTAGCCATGGCTGCCCCTTGTGAAATTTTGAGAATAAAACTGATTATTTTCAATAATCCTAAAAGAGCACAACCTTGAATAGAAAAAAGCAATACATGAAATAAGGAAACTATACAACTAGAAGAAGGGGAAGATATACACCTAATCTGGAGCTGGTAATCAGATATAATACACCTTACCAAAATCATAGGAAAAAGCCCCCTATCAATAGAAGTTTGATAAATATGGATTTCGACACTCCCCCTCAAGCTAGGTTGTAGATATGGATCAAACCTTATGAAAAATTTCATCCATCGACTTCTTAGATAGAGCTTCTGTTGTTGCCTATTTGTTTGTTGGAACATACTTCAGGGCAATAATTTATTCTAATTTCTTTAACAAAATGTCGGTCAATCTTTACATGCTTTTTTATGTCCTACTGCACCGGGTTTTTTGCTTTCAGATAGTGTGCTTATCGTCATACATCACCTTCATATGGTAGCTGACTTGTATAGTTGTATCTTTAAAAATTCTTTCTAGCCACTTACTTGATATCTTCACAGATGCCATGAGCCAGAGTCCTAAACTCATTTCCCTTGACCTGGGTATATATATACACATGCACATAGATATATATTGGTGAAGGCCTTTTTTGTTTCGTGTTCTCATATTTCCATCAACTAAAACAGAAATGGTTTCTGATTTGAATATGGGATGGAGAGAAAAACCATATTCTAATTAACGAAGTCTAATTATGAGTTTATTATTCTTGGTGACAAAATGTTAAGTGTCATCCACAATTTTTGTTTTAAGTTATTAGCTGGAAGGTCTGAATATCATAACTCAAAATAGATGGGATGCCCATGTAATGATACCATAGGTGGTTGTTCCCATAAAAGGTATGGATGTATCATTGACCCTTTTACTCTATGCAGGTACTCGAGCTCAAAGCATCAAATGGAGAGGCAAAGACTTGTCATTTGCTTTACACTGAGTGATGTTGTTTGTAAGTGTTATTTTCTCGATCTTCTATCAACAGCAAATTATTCTTGGTATTACAGTCAAATATGCAGACATCGCCTCATTTTTCTAAATTGCTGCAATTACAATGGGATTAATAGAGCACTTCGTCATATTGGTTTTTCATATTACCGTTTTATGTTCCTTAGTATTTACCTTATGTTTTAATGAACAGATCTACTTTTTAACATCAGTTACTCTGGTTTTAGTGAAAATAAGAAGATCATCAAAACAGGCATTACTATGATAATTTGTAACACAGTCTTTTTTTCTTATTGCTACTTGAAAGAATTTAGATGTTGTTTTGAATATTATTACCTCCCAGCTAGAATCTTATCTGATGCCAAGCATGCATTATCAGTTCATGTGGCAATTTTGTTATATTACAAACTACAAGTGGTTAGATTGAAAAATTAAATCTTCAATCAGGAATGAGCTTAGGATCTTATGTGGACATGTAAGAAACAAGCAGTTATGCTCAATATGAAGAGGTGATTGGGGTTGCTCGTGATTCAACAAATTCCCTAACGATCAGTGCAGATATTAAGGTACATATTTTTTGAATTCATGATTTTTGTTTTCAACCTATTACGTTCATGATATTTTTTCATAGTTTTATTTTGTTTTTTGAGGATCGAGTTTAGGTTTCTTAACATGAATTTAGGGGTTTTCAGTTCCTTTGTGGTGTGCATAAATGTAAACGGTTATGAAGATATTGGATATAGATATCTAAGTCAACTAGAGGTTTAATATAACCAACGTCTATTGTAGAACTCATTAACTTATTACATAATTATTTAGTATCATGTGAAGTTGTAATTTGTAAACATATGAACTTTGATGCTATATTATTTGAATGCGAAAACTTTTCTATATGACATTATTTCATATTATTTTATGCATTTGGACTTAATTATGTTATGTGTACATTGTTTTATATGTGTGGTTTGATTTGGAAAAAAAAGGCAAACTGCATAAGTGGCTTGGAAATATACTGTGAAGAAGATGGGACGGAGGTATTCCCTTTGAAATATTGGAAAAAAGAAATTACTTAAATAGTAAAGACATGGGTCTATGCATACCTTTTCTTGATGTTTTGTATATAATGGAAAAGTAGAAAGTTCAATTGCATAAGAGACGCCTAAAACTTCCATATGAATCTTACTTTTACTCAGTTCCATTATCCATATGAATCCTACTTTTACATTTGTTAGCAGCTATCTTTTATTTTGTTTGTGTTTCATATTTGTAGATATTGTAAATTTGTAGTTGAAATGGATCATTGTTTGGGTTGCTGCATGAAATGCTCAGATCATCCTCATCAGGGGACTCAAGATCAAGTTGGAAGGTATGTTCATCATATTTACCACGTGAAATATATTCAATAAGAGCAACCTATATGTACCTAGATTTCTTATGCTTATTTTTTGAAGACCAACAAAACCACAGCCGAGGGAATAAAGTTTTAGACCCCTCCTCTTTTCATGGCACTCTACATGTAACGATATATGAAGTTGATAAGCTTCGTATAATTCTCGAAGGTATACCATATGTTTTTTCGTTAAAATGAGCTTGTATTCTCGCTGTATTAATTTAACATCTATTTCCTTTGCTGAGAATTCGGTAGATAACAGATTTATAGTGGTCGAGTCTGGAAAGAAGTTCAACATTAGGTTTGGAGCTTGAACAGTAAGGATTTTTCTGTGTTTTTGCAAGTTTGAATTTATAAAGTACTAGATCTGAATACAAAATCATATTCGGACCATGATTGCTTATGGAGGGAGCATTAGTTATTTTGGATAACACAAAGAAGCTGAAAACTTTGTGGTGATCATGGCAGTTGTGGTTTCGTTTAGATTATATCACCTAAAGACTAATAAACCACTAGATTTTTTCATGCAATGCAAGTTATCTCTTAACAACAAATGAGATTTTTGACATGGGGGTCTCACAAGAAGTGTATACTTGCACATACATGTCATGCGAGTCATCTTATAACTGGAAGCTTTGTGTTCATGTTTTGAGCTAATTATTGGCTTTCTTTGATGACTGAGATTCCTGACCTTAATGATTACACATGACATTTAATTTGATATATATATATATATATATATATATATGGCTCCAGTTTCCGAAGGAAGGATCGATCAATGGGGAGGCACAGTGTGTTTACCATGGCTGGTGCTTTGGTGGCTTCGGTGACTGCAAATTAATTCCTCAAGCGCCCCCTGATGGTCGTCTGGTAAATTCAATCCTTTCACCTATTCTTTCTTTTCTTCCTACATAATTATGTTATGATTTTTCTGATGTTAATAACTCTTGAAATGATAATGGTGAATCTTAAGTGAGGGTGTTTTTGGATTAAAATAGTCACTTCTCTCCGACTTTCTGATTTTCGCTTTCAATTCACTTTCCAACACAACTTCAATCTCTACTGTTTATGTGTTTTTAAATTAATCGCAAGCGTAATTGATTACCGGCCAATTTTATATGCTAAATTAGGTAAGAAAGCAAAAAAGAGAATGAAATAAGGTAAGCACTCATTTACCTAAAATCATCTTTCGAGGTGTGAAATCCCTAATGATTTGCCTTTGTAACAGTTCAACACAAATGCAATAGTATTTATGAGTATTCAGATTATTGATTTAGCAGGGTCTAATTTCATTTTAACTTCGAATTACTGATTCTCAACTAGGAATTAATACAAATTGTTTGGATTTTTAGTATTATTTATGGTTACTGCAATAAACTTCATATAATAAGCTACAAATAGAATACTATGGTACTAAATTATGTGACAAATATGAGAAACAACGACTTTGACCTCAAAAGTCAAGGTTATCTGTTCCATTCAGAATGGTGATAGTATTTATAATTATCAAAAAGTCTACATGGTAAGTTACATGATAAATCCAACATCAAAACCTAACCGATTGACTTCTCTCATTTTTTTCTATTTCATTTTGTTTGTTCTTCGCTGACGGCCACTGGCTCCATTCAAATGTGATGCAGATGATCCAAAAAAGACAGAGCACCTACTTGCTCTTGATGGAGCTAAAGAAAGACTCTATTTGAAGCTAACTTGAATGAAAAAGGATCTTTTGAGTCTGCAGTTAATGGCTGTGAATGCCTCTTTCATACAACCGCACGTTGATTTTTTTACCATTTTGATTCTCAAGTTTCTGTTCGTATGTGTTTGTATAATCTTTAAACCGTGCTCTTGAGTTCTTTTTCTTATTGTAAGTATGTTATTGGTGGGTTCGGCTAAAGTGGTTGTCACTTGAACCTTTGAGATTTAGTAGTTGATTGCTCAATCACATAGAAAATAATATGTTTATGCACTCTTTCTCTATGATTTTTTTTGTGATTCTGTCACCTACATCAACTGTTTGCAGAAAGCTCAGTTTTTTTTTGTCATTTTAGATTAGGCACAATTGCTAGATCATGCAGTGAAGGGAACACTTAATGTTCTTAAATCAGCTGCAAAAGTTCCATCGCTAAAGAGAGTGGTCTTAACATCTTCCATGGCTGCAGTTGTAGTTAGTGGAAAACTTCTGGAGGGTGGTGTTGTGGTGGATGAAACCTGGGGTTTGAGTTTCATATTTTTTGTTTGATGTGATTTTTAATTTTTGGAAATTTGAATTCTTTTAATTTGAATTATGGGAATTTGTTGTGCTATCTCTGCTAAATATGCTAAGAAGAAGAAGAAGGATGGCAAAGAGAAGAGCAACAAACCAAAACTGAATTTAGTTTCAAGTGCTCATCCTACCAAACCAGAATATGGATGTGCGAACAACTTTTACGTATTTATAAACTATATTTTTAAATGAAAAAACCATTAACATTTCTCATTTTAAATGATTAAGTCCCTAAATATATTAAGTTTTCTGAAGATTGTTATATTCCAGATGGGAATTTTGGATTAAGATGAAGAAGAGATAGAATCTCATCAAAAATTTGTCATTATTTCAGTAAAGGGCATTGTATAACATGGCAATGAGTGACTAATCAAAGAATTGAATCTAGATTAACGTCATATTATATACCCAACTTTGTTTTTACATTTACTAGAATTTTACGTCATGTTGTATACCCGGCCACCGGACGGGTATAGCACTAGTTTGAACTGATGTATTTACTAATTTTTTTACAATGTGTTTATTATAAAGGGTAAAATAGTCACTTGTGACATTCAGACCGCTTATTCAGCAAGCAAACAAACAAACAACAAGATATCTCAATTTATTCAGACAGGTTAATCCATACAAATCAACTTTATCCATATACGACTTAACGGAAAACCAACCAAACAGCCCCTAAGTGATACAAATATTTAAACATAAATAGTTATTATATTTTTTAATTAATTAAATGACAACTCTACTCTAAAGTAATTAATATATTTATTTTATTAACTCTTAAATTTATGGTTTGGAAATTTAATTATTTGTTTCTGAAATGAAACACTTATTTTGTGACAAACACAAATAAAAACATGAACCCTTATTTAAGACACAAAAAGAGAGTACAATACTTAAAATCGGTATTCTAAAATAAGTATATCTAACTACAATAACTACTTTATTTTAGCAATTCCAACATTAAAATTACATTATTAAAGTATTTTAAAAATGCATCATCCCAATACAATACGCTTTTAAAAAAAACTTTATTTATAACATATTCAACTTTATTGATGAAAATATTTAAAACACTATATCTATCTTATCATTATTAAGTTTTAAAGATTTCTATCTTTTCGTTATTCTCTTTTCCTATTTTAATATACATTTTAGTTTGTCTTTCAAAAAATAATATACATTTTAGTATTAGAGAGCTCTTGACATTTTATATTTAAAATACAATTTACTCGAGGACCATTGATTTTAATTCATAACTATTTCTTAAAACTATGTGTTTTAAATATTTAATTAATTAATTAATTTAATTTTATGTCAACTAGTGTCATTTTATTTTCCACCCGCCTTAGCCGTTGAGTGAGCCAAAAAATGTTCTCTTACATTGGTGTCTTTAAAGTCAGGTTCTATGTAGGACCGATTAGAATTAGCAGTAATCAAGATATTTTTGAATTCAATACTTGTAACTGTCTTAAAGATCGTTTGGAGCTTAATGAGCTCAGGTGTATCGAGAGCTTATTTGTTTGATCATACATGGTTGTTTTCCATTGTTTGATTTTGCAAATTTGCTTTTTTATTCATCGTTTTTCCTTTCTAGATTCTATAAAATTCGTTTTTCGTATTTCTACAACTTATTTCAATATTGTATGTCTTATTGAAGTTTATATATCATCAAAAATAAATAAACCAATTTCCTCACAACACATAATCACATATTCTCCATTCCAAAATTATCACCCACAGCCTCCGTTGTTATAACCAGAAAACTAAAATCGAATAAAGACCAAGGTTTTCAACTACATTCATTTATCTTTTTTTATAACGATTCTTGATTCATTTTTTTAAAACTAGAAGTCTACTCGCACAATGCAGCGTGTTATATTTTGATTTTAATGTGTGGTTTTGAGAAAATGGTCAAAGTTTTTTTTTTTATAAATTTGTTTATAGAATGACGTTTTTTGAGGAGTTCATGATTTGAGGATTTGAAAGTGGTTAGAGATAAGGATTAATTAATAAGATTCCACGATTTAAGGATTTGAAGATTGTTAGAGATAAATATTAATCAAGTAATTAGCATTAAAAGCGGTCATAAAGCTTCATTAGTTGTTTTTGTAACACCCGTAATTTTCGGATAAGTACAATTTCGAATCAGTGTGAAACCGGTCTTTTAAGAAAAATTTGAAAAATAAGTTTTGGGGTTAAATCCCAGATTTTATGGTCTTGTTGGATGGGGAATTCGAATACGAGTCCAACGGTTTTTTCCGGAGCGAAAACGAAGCTATAACGAAGAAGTTACGGCCGAAACAGTATCCGACCGACCGACCAAACAGGGAGCCGCGCGGCTTTCCACGCGACTTATAAACCGCGGGACAAACAGCGCAACTCTCTAGAGTCTATTAAGTCGCGAACTTTCAACCCCAAACTTCAAACCTTCATAACTTTCTCACCACAACTCCGATTTTGATGATTCAAGTGGCTATGGTTTCGTTTTTGGGAGCTCTTCAAGGATCTAGAAAGAGTTTTGAAGTATCATGAATGATCCAAGAGTATTTGGTGGTGGTTGAGGTAAGCTTCTCACTATTCTTCATCTAAGAAGCTAGGGTTTTGATATCTTTGGTGTTTTTGGATGATTTATGTTGGGGGAAACATATATAAGTGTGTGGGAATGATTATTTATGGTTGGAAACTTGTGGATTTAGGTTTTGAAAGTTTTGAGCTCGAAGATTCGTGTTTCTTCAAAGGAGCTTACGTTTGGGGGAAAACCTAGATTTAGCCTAAATCTAGCAAGGTGAGTTCAAGTTACTTTGCGAAAACTTTGTACATGCCAAAATGTTATTTTTCCAAGCAATTATGTGTTTTACCTGAAAATTATTAATGTTGAGTTATTTGGTGGATTTTACCTTTTGAGGTATTAATTGTGGTAAACATTGTAAAACACTACTTTTGGATATTTTGGAAAAATGTGATAGATAAATCTTATATGAAAATGGGTTATTGATTTATATGAAATATGGAGTCTAATTGTTATGAAAATGCATTTTTGGGTATTTAGAAATATGCATATAGTACATCATGAGATGTTTTGAAATGTAAAGGTTGAGTCCTTTTTGGAAATGAGGGTTATCCCGATCCAAGGTTTTATTTCGGGTTTCATGAATTTGAAGTATTTACTGACAACCGATGTGTGTTGTTATATTTAATGTCATTTTATGACTTTTATGAATTATCTTTTGAGTTAGTTGAGTTTGTGGCTCGATGTTGAACTTTATCAAGTTTTGGGAACATTTGTCCAGTTTTGATAGCTCAAGTGAGTTTTGAGCATGATTTACGTTTTTGGGAAATTGCATGTTTGAATGCACTTGTTTATTCATTTGGGGTCGTGTAATGTTTTAGACCTTGTTAGCTATGGATCCATAGGCATTTGAGTTTCCCTTAGTCTCGCGGGCAAGAGGTCGGAATCGATTGAGCTCAGTTTACGAGACGTTAGTTTATTTTGTAGCACGGAATAGGCATCGGGTTCCATGATAAGTAAGGCGTGGACCTAGATGGTCGGGCGTCGTCTCATGGGCAGTAAGGTGTAATTCCATATATGTGCTTAGCACGGGATAGGCATCGGGATCTATGATAAGTAAGGCGTGGACCGAGCTGGTCGGGCGTCGTCTCATGGGCAGTAAGGTGTAATCCCTAATGTGCTGTTGTGGATTTGGTGACCCAATGTATAGACCTGGAGTGGTTGAAGTTGGGGGCATCCTAATCTCGTGGGCAATAGATCTGGAGTGATTGAGCTCAGTTTTACGAGAGTAATCCACGTGAGTGTTTTTATTACATAGTAAGTGACCCACTTTAGTGTTCCGTCACGTGCGATGTATATGTGTCTCCCCCGTCACCGAAATGTGTTGTTTTGGGTAATTGTTGCTACTCATATTTTCGGTGACGTGTTATATTTATATGGATTGTTTTCCATGGTATGTAAGTTGTGGTTTATATCTCATCCGTGTGTGATGTTTTGAGTATTTGCGTTTATCCATGCTTTCGGTAATGTATCATATTTACGAGAATTGCATTTCCATGTTATATGAGTTATGGATTATGTTTTACCCGTGTTTGGGATGTTTTTGGAATAATGACAAATTGAATTATGGATTTAATTGTTTTGAGTATCAAATGGTATTTCACCCTATCACGTGGATTTTGGGAATGAATCTATTTTGGAAATCATATTGCATTAACGATTTCAGTTATGGGAACTGTGCGAATTGGAAAATGGGTGATGTGCATTTAAAGTAAACTCTTTTGGAATCATGACTAAAAACTACACTCCTCTCGATTTATGAATTTATATAGTCATGATAAAATGATTGAACTCACTAGGCGTTAGCCTAACCCTTTTTATTTGTCGGCATGTGCAACAGGCTCAGGTTGGGAGTAGCTTTAGCTACACTGTGAAGTGACGAGTGCTAGTAGACTGCACGAGAGATGATTTCAATTTAGTGAATCTTCCGCATATATTTGGGATTAGCAACTTGTGTTGTGATAAGTAACGCCCGTCTTAAGTTATTAGTTGTGGAAAATTATAATGTTTAAATTCCGAGGTATTTTGAGGAATGAATTGTAGAAATGAATTTATCTAATTTTGGGTTATTTTATTGACATTTTATTTAGTTGCTCGTTCGAAATTTGAGGGTGTTACAAGTTGGTATCAGAGCATAAGTTTGAGAGAATTAGGTGTTAATTTTGAATACCTAGACTCAAACTAGCGATCTTTTAAGTGATAGAAAGTGAAATTGCACTATTAGGCACATTAAGATAGGATGTTTTGAGGTTGATAGAGTCGCTAGAAACGAGAATCACGTTGAGGGTAGCAAGTATAAGCATGTACGATACATTCATAATTACACCTGGCCAGTGTTATGGTGAACCTACTCGTTACATGTGCTTACTTGAAATACTTTAATGTGATGACCGTTGGGGGTAGTAAAGAAGTTTCTAAGCGAATAGTTATTGGAAAAGATTGACGATTTTAGTATAAGTCACTTGGGGTGACAATAAGCATGATAGTTGCTTTAAGTGGACCATTTCGGGTCAAAATTTGATGGTTGGATTAGAACCATGGACTTATTGAAACGACTTTGATTCGAGGAAGAATCGTAAGATTAATTAATGTAATTCCCGACTTTACCTTAAGAGGTTTGAACATCCGAATGACAATAGTGGACCGGAGGGATTTGGAGCAATATGGGTTGAGACGTTGAGTGCCGACTAGGCTTTGCACAAAATTTATTTTGAAAATAAATTGCATCAATTATTTTGTGTTTCAAATCCTCATATGGATTGTGTTACGAATTTGGAAACTGTTTAGCATACACAAGTTTTTAAATGCATGGTTTTGAGCGTGCATAAAACCATTTTATTGCGGGAGTTGCAAACTCCGTCACAACTTGTTTCATTTTGTTATTGTCCAACGTTACGTTCGGGTACAGTGACACCCGTACTTTTATGATGTTTAAGATGTTGGGGCAAGTAACTACGGTTTCTAAATTTAACATTGGATCTCCTCCACATATGTTAAAGTTTGGACGGAAAGTTATCTTCCATTATGTTTAAGTTGAGTTTTATTGGAAAATTTTATTTAATGGAAGTTTTATCAAAAGCGTTGTTTAGATCGTGTTACAACAAAGGGGAATTTTGGGAGTCTTGGCATTTTGGCCACGGTTTTGCGTTATGCAACTTGATTGTTGGAAGCGAAAGGCTTGGTACCATTTGGTTGAGTTGAGGCAATTGAGCCCGTGGAATTTTACGGAGTTTCGTTTTACGACGTGTTGTGTCGTGTGAGTACAATTTTGTAAGATGCATACATTAATTATTGCGTGTGTTAATTTTGGATTATAATGAGCATTTTGTCTCGTTCGGATTTTATTGAGAGTTGCTATTTATGTCATAAGGCGACCAAACAGAATATTTTTGGAATTTTGGTGTCGCGTAGTTTCTCTTTTGAAGGTTTGTGTTAGCAAGTTTTGATGCAAATTATTTAATTGTACGGATTGATTTATACGTGGCATAAGTAATGCATGAAAGAAGATGCAGATTGTATTTCTTAACAATTTGCCTTATGTGCTTCCGACTAGTTGACTGTTTTATTGTCTTTTCTTGCAAACGTATGGTATTGATCTAAGGGTGTGCATAATTTGGTAGTCACTAACCCTAGAAGGATTTGATAAATGTGTCGGGAATAAAAATGTTTTATTAGTGCATTGCATGCGCGAGGGTCATATGGTCAAAGATACGTTTTAAGATTGAGAGATTTATGCATGGCTTACGATATGAAACGTTTTGAAAACACGAATGTGTGAGTTGTTGAACTTCGGTCAACCTCGATTTGATGAGCGATTTTGAAAGGTTGTAAACCTTTTGGTTTAGGAGAAAATGGGTATTTGAGTATTCTAACGAGTAAATTTGAAACATTGTCGTTTCAACGTTTTATTTTGCAAGTGTGAAACTTTGGTGTAAATATCCCGTGATGGGAATTTTGGAAAATTATTTATCTAAATATAGAGTGCATGAAACTATTGATGTTTTGGAACACTAATGCACATTGTTTGTACGAGCCGACATTCGAAGTCGATTTAAACCATTTTTAGTGTCAACCAATTACAAACGCTTATTTTCTCCCACGTTTTGGGAAGACACGTCAAGGTGTGGGCACGGTCAAAAAAATGTTTTACTCTTATGTCATTATATGACTAGATGAGAAAATTTTGAACATTAATTTAAAGAATTTCATCTTTTTGAAATTTGTTACGCATGATTTGATACATGTAACTTCGTTTCAAGAAAACTAATAAGAGAGGGTTACAAGTTCGCGTGCATACTCCAATTTGAGAGTTCTTCTTGACGTTTTAGTCAATATCTGCGAACGATGAACACGTAGTGATTTTGTTTTAGACTTGGAACTAGCACAAATCGTTTTATGTTTTAACCAAAGTGCAATTATGGAAATGTTTCACCGTCTTTGTGAGATAAACTGACGTGTGCGAATTCTATTGGGGGATTTTGATTCACTGTCAATTCATGGTTAAAAAGAAATTTTGGAGTCGGTTGTCGTTTAAATTCCTTTTGAAGTATGTGCAAACTATTTTGATTGCACCTTATTTAAAGTATGAGAATTTCTTTGGGCGCATGATCTAAATAAATCTATGCTAAGATCGTGGCGGTCCATTTCATAAGATTGTTGAGCATACTTTCACGCCTTGTCGATAACTTGAATTTTGGTGAAATGGTTTTCAAGATGATTTTTCATACCTGGGACGAGTGTGTCCATTTTTACGCAACTACCTAACTGATAGTGGTAGTTTTTATGCGTGCGGTTAACTTGATATGAAAATCCTGGTATTGAAAAGTTTTTATAAACATTTTTGATTTGGCATATTTGTTAAATATTTCTCTTGAGAAGCCTTGAACTCATAAGAACTTTGGAAGGGTTAAGTAACCCCGTTAAGAGTAAGTGTGTGTAGCACTTCGACGGAGGAAGGTTGAGTATTCCACGCATGATAGTACTGTAGGCCGAGTGGTATCGGTTGCGGGGATGATGCACTTTGTAACTAAAAGATTTAATTCGCGGTATCTTATATTGAGGTTGGTGGTAACCGCCCTGTTGGCAATCTTATTTTGGGGTCTTGGTCAATTTTCGTATGTGGGACCCTTTAGACATCGTATCAATAACTTTGGTTTTGTAAGGATGCTCGACGAGTGAAACTCGGGTGTTGAGTCTGTTGTGACTCAAAGCTTGGTGGTATGACTAGGTGTCAACTTTTGGGCTTGAGGCCAAACACCGTTAGTGTTGAGTCTCGTACCACTTGCCATTCTGTTGATTCAGACAAGGTTAATATACATAAAAGCACATACCCCATATAACAAGGTATTCCAGTTCAACATGTACCTGTAAGATCACAATTACACTGGCCAGGTGTAAATCTGAAATTACCTTACATGATGTTCCTTCTACCTTTTTATATTTAACATCCCCAGGTTCTACAATAATAGGGACATCCTACTTCACATGCAGTTTAAGTCTAGGTACATATACTAATACCTAAATCCCTTAAACTAGGTCTCTGATACCATCTGTAACGACCTGAAATCCCATACATAGTTCATATAGCATACATTGCATAACGTCGTTAAAACAAGAGATACATTTTATAACAAATACGGTCCCCTAGTCTTTTACAAATATCCAGTACATCATTACAACCATTTACATAGAAGATTACATCATTACTAACAACATGCTATCTCTACTAAACATGTCATAGTCTTCAACTACATAGTCCTCCAAAAGCTATTCACGGTATAACCTCCTTATTTGCTCTTACTCGATCCACGACCTGGAATACATATTTTTAAAACAAAATGAGGGTTAGACCTTGAGGTCTAGTGAGAAAATCCCCGTTAGTTGAAAACTATTTGCACAACATCATATACGTAATTCACATAAGAATACCAATTAAGACTCATGCATCATATATCTTTCCATCTCGTTCTCTTGGCCATATTAATTGGTTGTGAGCCAACTAATCAATTTACACCACTGTACTAAATACAGCCAACACCACTGTCCCTCTATACAGCCAACTTTCACCGGTCCTAAGCCCGGCCAACTAGCACCCATGCAGTGTAATACTCATAAAAACACCATATGCACATTATTACACTCATTCACATACATGTATTCCAGTTAGAAAACATTTTAAGTAAAAACTCACTTGTTTGCTTATCCAAAACTCTTTCCACAAAGAACTCGGCTTTCACCTTCGATTCACAGTATCTGAAACAAATATATACAGATATCTTTTTACCATATAAAACACATAAGTCTTACTAAAGCTAAGAACTCTAAGGAACTCAAATCCTCAATTGTTACCCCCAAACCCGAACTTAAGTCGAGTCCACAGTACATTTAGTTCTCATTCATTCCCTATTCAATAACTAACAAAACACAGGCTACTAGATACTCAAAAGCATCTAAACTCACCAATTTGACCAAACAGCAAAAGTATCCGGATACCTCAAATTATCCGGACAACACAACTTTTTCGGACAACGTGACTTTTCCGGACAACCTATACAACCCGGACGTCATCCGGACACCAAAGTAATCCGGATGCTATCCGGTATCTAATTCTATCCGGAAAACTTAAGGAAAACAGGAACTTACTCTGTTAATCGATTCATCCGGATACCTGCAAGAAAACTACCGGACACTAACAACACATTATCCGGACACTACCCAAGAAACTACCCGGATACCTTCTTATCATCCGGAAACCACTGACTGTTTATCCCATTTTCACCCAGAAATCGACTGAATCATCAACAGTTATGTAATTGACTATTCTAGTCCGATAGAAACCTTCTAATAACAATTACAAACATAAAATACAAAGGAAACATACCTCAAATCCCTTTTTAAGCCAACCAATTTGATGTCTTAGCCAAAAACCTTTTCTTTCTTCTTCTTACTCTCTCAAACGCACACACATACACCCTAGAATATTTCTGGATATTTTTAGAATTAGGAAATATCTGATTTCATCAAAAGGGATATTATCAAATCAAAATACCACTTTAGTCCCTATACTATCCATAAATGACCAAACTACCTTTTACTTATAATTTAATCCAAACTTACCCTAAACATCAATTATAAGGTTAAATAGATTTAACGAAACTAATATTTAACTAACGAACTTACCCGGGGTATTACATCATCTCCCCCTTAAAATAATTCCGTCCCGGAATTCGGTTTAAGCAAAAACGTGTGGGTACTTAGTTCTCATTTCTGATTCCGATTCCCATGTAGCATCCTGACCTCTATGATGTCGCCACTGTACTTTCACTTGTCTGATCTCTTTGTTCCGCAACACTTTAACTTTGTGGTCAACTATGGCTTCAGGTTCCTCCACATAATTCATCTTTTCATCAACTTGTATATCTGGTAGAGAAACTGCCTGATCCGGCGTAATCAAACACTTTCGGAAATTCGATACATGAAACGCGTTATGAATCTTGCTTAACTCTGGAGGGAGATCCAATTTGTAGGCTACTTCACCAATCCTTTCTGTAATTGCAAACGGTCCAATGTACCTCAGGCTCAGTTTACCTTGTTTCCCAAATTGGATGACTCCTTTCCAAGGCGAGACTTTTAACATCACAAAATCTCCAACTTGGAATTCTAACGGTTTTCGGCGTCGGTCGGCGTAGCTTTTCTGTCTGTCTTGAGCCACTTTCAAACGTTCCCGAATCTGAGTAATCTTATCTGCTGTTAACTGTACTATATCTGGTCCTGCTAACTGTTTCTCTCCCACTTCGTTCCAACACAGAGGCGTTCGACATTTTCTACCATACAGTACTTCAAACGGTGCTGCTTGAATGCTGGAATGATAACTGTTGTTGTAGGCAAATTCGATCAACGGTAAATGTTTATCCCACGATCCCCCAAAGTCAACAATGCAAGCCCGGAGCATATCTTCTAATGTCTGAATCGTTCGTTCACTCTGACCGTCAGTTTGAGGATGATATGATGTACTTAACTTTATCTGCGTTCCCATCTCCTTTTGAAAACTTCTCCAGAACCTTGAAGTAAAACGACTATCCCGATCAGAAATAATCGAGATTGGAACCCCATGTCGAGTTACTATTTCGTCAATGTATAACTTGGCTAAACGTTCCTGTTGGTCCCGAAAGGCCTAAACAAGTTTGTAGAAGGGGGGGTTGAATACAAACACACTATTTTACTTTTCTAAATTGTTTATTGATAAATCATTAACAATTTACAGCTTGTTGCGGAAACAAGATTAAGGATAAACCTAAATCTAAACAAGTTGGAACACTAAGGTTTCTTGCACTAAGAAAGATATGGAGATTACTAATAAAATCCTACCTTGAGAGAGATTTGAACTTGTCCAGAGTTAGCAAGTTACTTCAAATGAAGTGAGTTCATCTCTTTATATACTGCATGCATTTAATGCAATTCAGTATACACTTTACACGTGTCATCAGCGGATTGGTTGCATGTCATTGACCTTTGTTGACAACCTTAGTAGCCGCATGAATGAACAGTGTAGTATCAGAGTGGTTGTACGATTTCAGATTTTCGGAGGTTATTTTCTGACATTTCGTACGGTGGCGTGCAAGGGAGGTTAAGACAAAAGTACTTTGTACGGAGGACTTCATGATCAGCTTTCGTTGATTCAGCGATTATCATTTACTATTCAGCGAATGATAAAGTTCAGCGATAGCTAAAGTCTTGTACTTGATACTTCACGTTGAGTGGACAAATCTGAGTCTTCGCTGATCCGCATCAGTTCATTAGGAGACTTGTCGCTGGTTCTTGAGCTTGATCTTCGACTTCAGCGTAGAACCTTTGTTGACGTGAATCTTGTCTTCAGGGAGCATAAGTAAACAACTAACTTATCAGCGATCACCATAAGGACTGAACAGACTCAGCGATATGGTGAACAGTGTTCGCTGAATGTTTAATCTAAAAGAGCGAGAGTTCCTATCAGCAGTACTGTAAGATCTTAGTACTTATCAGCGATAGTGAAACTCTGATACATATTGTTTACTTACAATTTTCACTAAGTATTTAAAGATAGGGTCATTATCAAATCACTGAGGGTTTGGATCAACAATCTCCCCCTATTTGATTATGACATAGCAACAAAGAAAATTGCTATTTAATGAAAACATAAGGATAAAAAGAACTCATAAAATATTTGTCCCTTTTACTGTTTTCTGGGATCTTTTCAGTACTGATGGAGTAAAGTACATTCGCTGAAATCTTTCTTTAAATCTTTGAATCAGGTTACAATATGAATAAGAAAGATTACAAGTACAAGCGAAATAAATTACAAGTACTGAAGGATGACTGATACAATAGAGAAAGTGGTGATTGTTGTCAGCCTTCAAAGGGTTCTTCCTTAATGAGAAGTTCATCAAGGGTTGTCTTTTCAGTTGGAATCATCCAGTCAGGAACCTTTTCTCCTTTATTCTTTAGCTTCAGAGCAGCTTCAAAAATCAAGGGTTTTAGGTGTCGTGCCTGAATGTCTTTTCTGAAGTCGCACCAGTAGATGAGATCTCTGAGTTGTTCGATTGGAGTGATTGGAAGCTCAGCGATCCGTTGAAAGCATTTACGTCCATCGTAGTCAAGAAAGAATATTCCATAAGGATTACTGATGACTTTACCAGGGACGAAAAGTTCACATGGTGGCAAAGAGATGTCAAGGGCAGATAGATCAGGATCAGGACCAAGTACTTCAGCGCGAGAGAAACCAATTCCAGTTTCATTTCGTATGACAGGACCTGAGTTTGAATCTTGACGTTTCTTCTTTGGAGAGCCCCTTTTTCTTTTCGGCTTTAGATCAGGAACAGGAGGAATATCCACACAAGAAGATATCAAATCGATCTGTCTGTTTATCAGCTTTTCGAAATGATCCTTGTACTTAGATTGTGATGGTTGGATAGCTAACCTCATCTCCAGCCATTCAGAGAGACCATACCTTTTTACAGTGTCAGCACGAAAGGTTTCAGATGAGCCATCTTCTCTGAACAGTTTGATGTCAACAATAGGTACTCCGATGGAGGTTCTTCCAGAGATGAATACCTTGTTGATCTTCACTGGACGATATCTGAAGTGGATTTTCTCTTTACACCAGATCAGGGTGGTCTGAGAAACTTCAGCTTTCTTTTCCACGATCTTCTGGGCTTGTTCCCAAAGCTTTCGTTGGATTTGAATGGGAATACGCTTCAGCTTGGGGTCTTTGACAAATTCTTGAGTGAGCTTGATGGCGTATTCTCTGTCTTTATCTTCAGCTTCCTTCCTTTCAGCGATGAGGCGTTCAGCTCTGAGATGATCCTGGAATTCAGCTTTTGAAATTCTGAACTTAGGAGGAACTGAAGGTAGTTGATCGTGCCTTAGAATGATTCGCTGATCCTCGAATCGCTTTATCATTTCTTCTCTCCTCTTTTGATCTTCTTCACTCAGCTTTTGAGGATCTGAGGAAGGTCTGTTTCTGTGCGAGAGAGGTTGTTCTTCTGGTTCATCAGTCTCAGAGATTAAATCTAAGACTGGGATTATGTCTTCAGCGGTAGCTGGAATTATTGGTGAAGTCACAATAGTAGATCCTTCAGCGATATCCTCAAACAGGGGAGAGGACTAGCTGAAACGCAGCGATCTTACAAATAAGAACTGGGTAGAAGAACTTGGGTAGAAAAGATAGAAAAAATAATGTGGATGTGTATGGTGTTTGTGGAATGGATAACTGATTGTTCAGAGATGATCAGGGAAGGAAAAATAAGTTTAGTGTACCTGACAAATCGGCTTTGCAAGTAGGATCGCCAGATTATCATCTTCAGCGATGCCTTTGTCTTTGCTTTTCTCAGCGCCAGAGGCTGTGTGCTTTGTCTTTGTTTTTGTCTTCTCCCCTGTGGATTCGGTTATCACGATCCCTTTAAGAGCTTTTCGAGGAGCATGTTTGACGACAAAGAATTCGTCATCTTCATCATCATCATCATCATCATCGTTCCTTGGAGAGGAGGATGGTTCAGCTTCAGGGATGTCGATGTCTTCGTCTTCTTCTGCTTCGGATTCCTCAGCATCTTCTTCGAGTTGCTCCCCCTCAGATACAGAGGCGAGGTTCTCGGTTCCCTCAGGGTTTTCATCTCCCTAAGGTCCAGTAATCAGATCTTCATTACCCTCTCCCCTGATAGATTCATCATGGGAAAGGTCTTCAGCGCTCTTATTTTGATCTTCAACGCTCTTCTCCTGTTCAGCGCTCTTCTCCCCCTCTTTCTCATGATGGGCGGGGGAGGAATGGGTAGATTCAGCATTGGTGTTGTCTCTGTCTTCTGGGCCAGAGACTTTCACACAACCTTCAAGCTTAGCTATTCTGTCTTCTAGGCCAGAAATAGCAGGCGTGATTTTCTTCAGCTCTTGGCGATCCTCTGCGGTGAATGAGTCCAAAATAGGTGCAGGGGCCGGAGCAGGAGCTGGATTGTTTGCCTTGTTCACCAGCGTCTCGATCATTGTCTTGACAGAACTAAGGCCGGTCTTCACTGAGCCCAAGTCGGTCTTGACCACTGACATATCACCTTCGAGTGTACCAACCGATTTCTTCAGCGTTGTAACCTCGCTGGAAACGGTGGAAACTGACGATTTGAGGTTGGTGTAGTCAGTGTAGATGTCGGAGAGCACTTTGGCAAAGTCGGCGAGAGTTTTATCAAGGTCTTTGATGTCATCAGAGGAGGCCTTCTTTTCCACCACAGCAGTCAGCTTCGTCAGATTCTCTCCAGCGTTTGTTACAGCTGTAGAGTTATTTGATAGACCGGTGGTGAGATCTGTAAGTTTCATCTCCATGGACTTCAGAGACTGGTTGATGTCTCCCAAATAAGGACCTGTAACATATAAGTACTTGTGAACAAAGGAAAGCTCAGAAGTTTCAGGTTTAGTTACAGTGTTTAAGGTGGGATCTGTACCTGCAGGAGCGTTGACGAACTCATCAAAGTTTCGAGTCCCTCCATAGTGTTCCATATCTCCCTCAAAAGTTCCGTGAGGGATGGAGATCTCTGCAGGTCCTTTCTTCGTCATTCGCTGAGAAGCTTCAACGGCTTCTTGAATGATGGCATCTCCAGCTTTAACTGGAGGAGTGTCCAAAGAAGTAGAGGGAGGATCGAAGGATAAGAATTGGGGTTGGGTTGCAAGTTCAGCGTTGGATTCGCTGAGAAGTACTTCATCAGTCTTTTGAGAGACTGAAGAAGGTAGGGTAGATTCCAAAGTTCTAACCTCAGCGTGTAAGGACGCTGAAGTAGGTTTAGAAGGGATGGCTTGAATTGGTGTGGCAGAGCGTACCACGGAACTTTCCTTCAGCTCTTCAGAATGAGCTGAGGAGTCTTCAGCATGGAGTTGCTGGGGTTGCTCCTTGGTTTTCTTAATCCTTTTGGAATCAAGATGGGTAAGAGATTGTTTCCTTTTCTTAGAAGGAATGGATTTTGTGGCCTGGGAATCAGCGAGGGGTATTGTCGCTGAAGGAGCCACAGAAAGCGGAGAATTAAGTAGAGTGAGAAGGGTAGAGAGACGTACCTCGTTGGCGACAGGCTTGAAGTCGAGAACTTTAGGGCCAATCTGAGAGAGTTTCAGATCACCCTCTTCAGGATAGCTGTCCTTCAGGCCATATTGAAAGATAGCGCTGATGAATCGTGGGTAAGGGACCCATGCTGGTCGGTCAGCGGCAGAATCAACACGTTGAATGAGGTCTTCATAGATGATGGAGGCCCAGTCAATGTTGAGACCTTTCAGCAGTGCGTAACCCATGGCCTGCTGAGGTTGAGCGGCTTGATCAGAAGATCCGGATTTCGCTGTCATGCAGCTGATCAGGTGAGCGAAGATGAAGTTCATCTCGCTGGGCATCTTGGATTTCTTTATCAGCGTCAGCTTCTTCTCAGGTAGCTTGTCTCTTCCAGTCTCCCAGATGTAACCCATCGCATCAAGGAAAACAATGATTTCTTCCCTGTCAGCGTGCTTCTTGTGGTCAGGTAATGGAATGAAAGGATTTTCTGAGGTAGCGTTAGGGAATTTCAGAGCTTTGCGGATTATTGCGGGGGTTATCTTGATGGTGCCATACTCAGTATCGCTGAGTATGCAGTCGATGGTTTTAGATGGATCTTTGGCGGAGGGTAGGTCGGTGTGTCTGGCAGAGTACCAGAATTGGGATAATAGACGCTGACTGGCAGGAGGTGAGATTGTCAGTGCTGTGTAGATGGGGCTATTCTTCAAAAAATTTACAGCGTCGTCTAGATGGGATACCTGCTTCCGAGGAGGAAACTCGAGAAGCGCTGAGAGGTTGTTTGCCTTTGTCCAGTCTAGTTGATCCAGCTCAAACTTAACCTGAGGAGCTTTGGTGATTTCCAGTTCCTCAGAATCAGCGGAGATGGACTCAGCGGTAACATTCAGCTTTGAAGTTGCCATTTCACTGTATTATCAGTTCAACCAAAGATGTTAACAAATAAGAAATATCTTAATGTGGAAAGAAAATTTCCATTAAGATTTTTCGAATTTTGTCCATTTCATTCAGACAAAAAAGTCTTAATGAAGATTAGGGTTTTTCTTGTTTTTTTTTAAAAAAACGAATATAACACCCATAAGCCTTGTATTCCAGTTTCTTAAAAGAATGGATACGAAAGAAGAACAAGTTTAAGATTTTAGATTTAAAACTTGAAGAACAACCATGAAATGGTTGTGTTTATAAAACCATGAAAGAAAATGATTTTATTTTAGAGTTCTTTTGTTTGATCTTGTGTAAAACAATGATAAGATCGAAAACAAGTTATTCGCATTTGATAATAGATAAGAACATATTAACCTTGAGTTTGATGAAGAAGATGATGAACAATTCTTGAAGATTGAGAGCACAAAATGCAACAGTGTTCTTTTCTTGCGGAGAAAGATTGATTCGCGTAAAAGACAAATATAAACTTTGAGAGTGTTTATATAGGAAGAGAGTAGAGAGAGAAAAACTTGAGCGGGAAAGTTTTTCATCATGACACGGACACGTGTTTGCATTTGATTGGATAGACAACGAAACGTGCAAACGTGTGTCAGAAAAAGAGCGTGCCTGGTGTTATCCGTTGCAATGACGTCACAACTGTCCTTTCACATTCTTTCGTTGTCTCTGAGGTTTTGAAAGAAAAACTCAGGGACTCTTTGGAAAATATGAAGCACTGAATAGAAATATCAGTGAGGGTTTTAAGAAATTTCAAAATATCGCTGTTAAGGAAGAGATATTCAGCGATGAAAGAATTTGAAATCTTGCATTTTCATGCGTTTTGTCAGAGAGAGAAAACATACCTTGATATCAGTTTAACCAAATTTATTCAGAGAGAAGATGATGAAATGGATTGTACAAGTTTATTTTATCCGAGAGCCTATACAAGAGTGTATAAACGTATCGCTGATTTAATGTGAACCGCTGAAGATTTATCCTTCAAAGTTCAGCATTCCAAGCTCGATGTACCCTTAAGATATCGAAAGATTCGCTTTACAGCTTTCATATGGGATATCTTAGGTTCAGCTTGATATCGTGCGCACAGACATGTTGCAAACATAATATCGGGTCGGCTAGCTGTAAGATACAGTAGTGAGCCGATCATCCCACGGTACAGCGTGACATTGACAGGAACACCCTTTGTGTCCTTATCAAGTATCAGCGGTGGTGCCATAGGGGTTTTCATAGCTGAACTTTCAGTTAAGTCGAATTTCTTCAGCATATCTTTAACATACTTTCCCTGATTTATAAAAGTTCCTTTTTCAGTTTGCTTAATCTGAAGACCAAGGAAATATGTTAGTTCACCCATCATACTCATTTTATACTCATCTTTCATTCTATCAGCGAAACGAGTACAAAGCTCAGGGTTAGTAGAACCAAATATAATGTCATCAACATATATTTGAACTAAAATGATATGACCTTTTATTTTTCTAAAAAACAAAGTTTTGTCAATCTTACCTCTCTCAAATTTTTCAAGGTGGAGATAAGTAGAAAGAGTGTCATACCATGCACGAGGAGCTTGCTTCAAGCCATAAAGTGCCTTATCCAGCTTATAAACATAACCTGGACGCTTAGGATCTGAGAATCCTGGAGGTTGTTCCACATAAACTTCTTCATTCAGCTTTCCATTTAGAAACGCTGACTTAACATCCATTTGATGTACAGTGAAGTTTTTGTGTACAACATATGCTAAGAAAAGACGAATAGATTCAAGTCTTGCTACTGGAGCAAAGGTTTCGTCATAATCTATGCCTTCCTCTTGTCTGTATCCCTGAGCAACAAGACGAGCTTTGTTGCGAGTTACAGTACCATGTTCGTCCAACTTGTTTCGATAGACCCACTTAGTGCCTATCACTGTTTTGTCAGTTGGTCTCCGAACAAGTTTCCAAACTTTGTTTCTTTCGAATTCAGTCAGCTCTTCTTGCATAGCGCTGACCCAGTTTGGATCTCTGAGGGCATCATCTATTTTCTTTGGTTCAGTTAGAGAAATAAAGTTAACAAATAAACAAATATTACCTGCACTTCTACGAGTCTGAATACCAGCGTTGGGATCACCAAGAGATGAGGCTTCAGCTACTTCTGGATTATCAGCTAAGAGAGGAATGCTTGCATTTGTCACTTCATTCACTGATTGCTGAGAAATAGATGGAATTTCTGAGACATTTGGATCAACTGCGGGTATAGTGTTTATAGGAACAGCTGAGACCCAAGATGTTTCAGCTTCACTATTCTGCATATTGGGAATGATAGTAGGACCATCATTTTCAGTTGTATGAGCATGAGTAGTGGGAACATCTTCTGAATCACCAAGATGAGAAAACATCCATTGATTCAGTTCTTCTGTATCAGCGTTCGGTTTAGAGTTCGCTGAACGGGATTCGTCAAACGTGACGTGAATAGTTTCTTCTACAGTTTGTCTTCTTCGATTGAAGACTCTGAAGGCTTTGGAAACTGAGGAGTATCCAAGAAAGATTCCATCATCAGCCTTAGGATCAAACTTTCCAAGGGCATCTCTGTTGTTCAGTATGAAACACTGACAACCAAAGATGTGAAGAAAGCTGATTGAAGGCTTTCTCCCATGAAAAAGTTCATAGGCTGTCTTTTTGAATCTTTTGACTATCAGCGACCTGTTTTGCGTAAAACAAGCCGTGTTGACAGCTTCTGCCCAAAACTGAGTAGGCAGGTGAGAATCGCTGAGCATTGAACGTGCAGCTTCAATAATTGTTCTATTTCTTCTTTCAGCGACTCCGTTTTGTTGTGGTGTTCTCACTGACGAAAAGTTGTGAGAAATACCCTTGCTCTCAAGGAAGGAATCAAGAGAACTGTTTTTGAATTCAGTTCCATGATCACTCCTTATTGAGCGAACAGTCATATTGTTCAGAGTTTCCATCTTCCGAACAAAGGTGATGAGTTCTTCAGGGGTGTCACTCTTAGAACGGAGAAACATTACCCATGTGTAACGAGAGAATTCATCAACTATGACCAGCGTATATTTCTTTCCAGCGATGGATTGTTTGTTAACGGGGCCAAACAAATCCATATGGAGTAGTTGAAGAGGAGATGACACTGAGGAAACTTGCTTGGACTTAAAGCTTGCCTTGGTCTGCTTCCCTTTTTCACACGCTGAACATAAGGATTCTTTGGCGTATGAATGTTGAGGTAGACCAGTGATTAACTCTTTGGATGAAAGAGTATTCAGTGTCTTGAAGTTGAGATGTGAGAGCCTCTTGTGCCATAGCCAGTTGACATCAGAAGATGCCTTTGAGAAGAAACAGGAGTTCTCAGTGGTTGTTGAGTCCATGTTTATAACGTAAACATTTTCCAAACGATAACCGCTGAGAGCTATCTTCTCCTTTTTGTCAGAGACAAAGCAGGATTCCTTAGTGAAAATCACTTTGTTATCCATGTCGCAAAGCTGACTGATGCTCAGAAGATTATGCTTCAGCCCTTCAACATATGCGACTCTTCTGAAGGATGTTGTACCATTTGAAAGTACACCATACCCTCGGGTGTGTCCTTTTCCATTTCCACCGAAAGTCACAGAGGGACCCTTCTCTTCCTTGTATTCAGCGAGCAGGCTTTTCTTTCCAGTCATGTGTCTAGAGCATCCGCTATCGAGATACCAGATACCCTTCTTAACCTGCAATACAAAGGAATATTAGTTTTGCTTGGGTACCCACTTCGCCATGTATACGTGTTTGTCAGTGGAAGAGGTTTGAATGGGTTCAGCAGTCTTCGCAGCATTTGAAGATTCAACTTTGTCTTTCTTCACTTTGGTCAATTTCTTGACCTCAGAGGTAGGAGTCACCTTGACCTGACTTGCAACTGGTTTGGTCTTCTTGGGTGCTATCTTCACCTTAGCTATCTTATCAGCTTTGGTGGCTGTGGGACACTTACTTGCAATATGATCGGTAAGTCCACAGTGATAACATTTCCTATAACTAAAATTAGTTCTAGGACCACTTGAGTTCTGAGCTTTTAATTTGGAATTAGAAGTGCCAGCACCAAGTACACTATTGGTTTTTGAAATAGGACGAACATTCAGTTCTTCAGATTTCTTACCAAGGACATCTACTCTGAGTCTAGGAGTAGGTCGCTGAACTGATCCAGAGGTCTGATTTCTAGAACCAGATGAATGAATCACCAAGGCTTTAGAAGCATTCAGCTTAGGTACTAAAGTACCCTTCTGAGGATTTTGATAAATAACAATTCCTTTACCTTTGTCTTTAGAGACAGAGGTAGGTTTTGAATAAACCATTTTCTCCTTACCTTTTGAGGTAGGAGTTTCCTCAGGGATTGGTGTAACCGACGAGGAGTACTGAGATGAAGAAGTGTCATCTATTGAGGATACGAACGTTCCAAATTTAAGCATTGAACGTTCAGTGGTTGGTATTGGAGTATCATATTTATAACCCAGACCACGTTTATCACTCAGAGGAATCTGAGCCTTAATTATCTCAGTGATCTTTGTTGAAGAATTACACCATCCTTCAACAGTAGCTTGTTCACCTTTTAATGCAGCGATAGCTTCCGCTCGTTCGATTTTGACTAGCTGATTTAAATGGACTTGATCTTTAAAATCTTCTTCAAATTTAGAAAGCTTTTCTATTTGAAGGTGGCAATTTTTAAGCTTTTCAGCGAGATCAAGATTTTGGTTTTCAACCACAGCCTTGCCGTTCATGGCTTCGTATAAACTTCTAGTCAGTAGTTCGATTTTACGGAGACTATCAGCTTCATCAATATTTACAATATTGGTAAAGAAGGAAGGTGATACCTGAATGGCAGATGTTGAAGTGGAGGGAATGTCTGAACTTTCTTCCTCTTCTTCAATCTTGGCCATGAGACATTGATTTGCTTCATCATCTTCAGAATCAGATGATGAGGCTTCTTCATCAGAAGCAGCCCAATCATAGTCAGCCATCAGGCCTTTTCCTTTCTTCTTAAAGCTTTTCAGCTTTGCATACTTCTCCTTCAGCTTTTGATACCTGTCATCTCTATACCTGGGGTTAGAGGATTCTTTAGGAAAAGTTGAGATTAGGGTTTAGGGTTAGAGAAATATCTTAGATTAGATCTTGTTTATGAGATTAAACAAATCTGCTCTGATACCACTTGTTGGTCCCGAAAGGCCTAAACAAGTTTGTAGAAGGGGGGGGGGGGGGGGGGGGGTTGAATACAAACACACTATTTTACTTTTCTAAATTGTTTATTGATAAATCATTAACAATTTACAGCTTGTTGCGGAAACAAGATTAAGGATAAACCTAAATCTAAACAAGTTGGAACACTAAGGTTTCTTGCACTAAGAAAGATATGGAGATTACTAATAAAATCCTATCTTGAGAGAGATTTGAACTTGTCCAGAGTTAGCAAGTTACTTCAAATGAAGTAAGTTCATCTCTTTATTTACTGCATGCATTTAATGCAATTCAGTATACACTTTACACGTGTCATCAGCGGATTGGTTGCATGTCATTGACCTTTGTTGACAACCTTAGTAGCCGCATGAATGAACAGTGTAGTATCAGAGTGGTTGTACGATTTCAGATTTTCGGAGGTTCTTTTCTGACATTTCGTACGGTGGCGTGCAAGGGAGGTTAAGACAAAAGTACTTTGTACGGAGGACTTCATGATCAGCTTTCGTTGATTCAGCGATTATCATTTACTATTCAGCGAATGATAAAGTTCAGCGATAGCTAAAGTCTTGTACTTGATACTTCACGTTGAGTGGACAAATCTGAGTCTTCGCTGATCCGCATCAGTTCATTAGGAGACTTGTCGCTGGTTCTTGAGCTTGATCTTCGACTTCAGCGTAGAACCTTTGTTGACGTGAATCTTGTCTTCAGGGAGCATAAGTAAACAACTAACTTATCAGCGATCACCATAAGGACTGAACAGACTCAGCGATATGGTGAACAGTGTTCGCTGAATGTTTAATCTAAAAGAGCGAGAGTTCCTATCAGCAGTACTGTAAGATCTTAGTACTTATCAGCGATAGTGAAACTCTGATACATATTGTTTACTTACAATTTTCACTAAGTATTTAAAGATAGGGTCATTATCAAATCACTGAGGGTTTGGATCAACAGTTCCATCGAATCAGTTTCCTTTATTGGTAAGAAGTGAGCAGATTTCGTCAATCTATCAACAATCACCCAAATAGAATCGAATCCCTTCGGAGTCCTTGGTAACTTCGTGATGAAATCTGTAGTAATTTGATCCCATTTCCACATCGGTATTTCTAAACGCTGTAATTGCCCAAACGGATTCTGATGTTCAATCTTTACCTTCTTACAAGTAGTACAACCTTCCACATACTGAGCAATACTCCTTTTTATTCCCGGCCACCAATAAAATTGTTTCAGATCTGTATACATCTTATTCGTACCTGGGTGAATAGAAAAACGAGATTGATGAGCTTCTTGTAGTACCCGATCACGTAAACCACCCAAACGAGGCACCCAAATTCTGTTCCCCAGACACAACAATCCACGATCATCTTTTACAAGCAATGCTGATATACCTACTAACCGTTATGGTTTCAAGTGTTCTTCTTGAAAAGCTTCTATTTGACACTTCTGCAATTCGTCAAAGATGTTAGGTAGGAGTTCGGCTCGTAGTGAAATAGCTTTTATTGTTCCACTCCTTTCTTGACGACTTAGTGCATCAGCTACCACATTCGCCTTTCCCGGATGATAAATGATTTCACAGTCGTAATCATTTACCAATTCTAGCCATCTTCTTTGCCTCATATTTAGTTCCTTCTGATCGAAAAGATGTTGGAGACTCTTATGATCAGTATAGATTTGACATTTAGAGCCATAAAGGTAATGTCTCCAAATCTTCAACGCGAATACAACTGCTGCCAATTCCATGTCGTGTGTAGGATACTGTCTTTCATGATCTTTTAACTGACGAGAGGCATAAGCAATAACCTTTCCACGTTGCATTAGTACACATTTCAATCCTAGTTTGGAAGCATCACTGTAGACAACGAAGTCTTCAGAACCTTCAGGTAGCGACAAAATCGGCGCGCTGCACAGTTTCTCTTTCAATATCCGGAATGCTCCATCCTGTTCTGCTTTCCATTCAAACTTTAGATTCTTTCGAGTCAGTTTAGTCAAAGGCGTCGCGATACGAGAGAAGTCTTTTATAAACTTTCGATAGTAGCCGGCTAAACCCAGAAAACTTCGTACTTCCGTTGCTGTCTTCGGCGGTTCCCACTTTTCAACTGCTTCCACTTTCATCGGATCAACTTGTATACCTTTTTCGGAAACTACATGCCCCAGAAACTGAACTTCCCGTAGCCAGAATTCACATTTAGAGAACTTAGCGTATAACTGTTCCTTCTTCAACAATTCCAAAATTAACCGAAGATGTTGTGCGTGATCCTCTTTGGACCGGGAGTAGATAAGGATATCATCGATAAACACAATAACGAATTTATCGAGATATGGCTTACATACTCGATTCATTAAATCCATAAAAGCAGTTGGGGCGTTCGTCAATCCAAAAGGCATCACTAAGAATTCATAGTGACCATACCGAGTGCGAAAAGCAGTTTTCAGAACGTCTTCTTCTTTAACCTTTAGCTGATGATAACCAGATCTCAGATCAATCTTGGAGAAATAGCAAGCTCCAACTAGTTGATCAAAGAGGTCATCAATTCTAGGAAGCGGATACTTGTTCTTGATTGTGCGCTTATTCAGTTCCCGATAATCAATACACATCCTCATCGAACCATCCTTCTTTTTCACAAACAGAACCGGTGCTCCCCACGACGAAGAACTGGGTCTGATGAAGCCTTTATCTGAAAGGTCCTGCAGTTGAGTCATCATCTCTTTCATCTCTGTAGGTGCCAAACGATACGGTGCACGGGCAACAGGAGCAGCTCCAGGAACCAGATCTATACCAAACTCTACTTGTCTAACGGGCGGAAGGCTAGTCAGATCTTCTGGAAAAACTTCCGGAAATTCACGAACAACCGGAATATCTCCCAACTTATTCTTTTTTAGCTTAATATCTATCATATAAGCTAAGTAACTTGAGCAGCCTTTATTGATACACTTACGAGCTTTCAACAAAGAGATAAGGCAAGACTGATGATTTCTACGGTCACCATAAATCACTACTGGTCCCTTCTCAGGTAAGACAACATTTATCAACTTCTTATTACAAACTATATTAGCCCGGTTCTCGGCTAACCAATCCATTCCCACTACCACATCAAACTCGATCAAGGCTATAGGAAATAACTGAATAGGCACTCCACACCCATCTATGTTTATCACACAACTATCAAAAACCTCACTAACCGGTACTTGATTATCATTAGCAGTATCTACCATTAACGCATGATCTAACACTTTAGGCTTTAAATGCATATAGGCAGCAAAAGAAGGCGACACAAATGATCGGTTTGCACCGGAATCAAATAACACTTTAGCACGTGTGGAATTTATTAAGAATGTACCTGTAACCATATCGGGAGTCTCATCTGCTTCTTGCTCTGTCATCTGGAAAGCACGGCCCCTTGCTCTTGGTACTTCTGGCCTTGGTACTACCGGTCTAACACCCGTTAGTCTTACTGACGTACCACCCGTTTGTATTCTCTCCAGTGGACAATCGGACTGAAGGTGATCAGGAGAATTGCACGAGTAACAAAATCTAACTACTCGACAGTCTTTAGCAATATGACCGATCTTTCCACACTTATAACAGTTTCTAGGATCCACTTGACAACTTCCTCTCGAAAGAGACTTATTGGCATATGATATGTTGTTATATGCTTTACACATGTACGTTGGACTCTGCTTTCTATATTGATCTTTAGCTGAAAGACCCGATCCTTTCTCCTGTTCCTGAAACGAATGAGTGTCTTGTGATTCGCTTTCACATTCGGTAAAATGGCACATTCAGAAAGTGTGAAATTGGCCAGTGTTTTCCCTTTCTCTTTTGGTTCAAAGAAAGAATAGAAAATTGCATACGAGAAGAAGGGTTCGTAGACAGCCCGAAAGAAGGAAGAAGAATCTAATGATTTCCCTAATTCTGTGAGAAAGAAAAACCAGTTTGTTAGAGCTGGGGCAGAGAAGCAATCAACAGAATGGGTCCCTGTTGTTCACAAGTGAAGGCACTGAACGGATCAAGATCTCGTAAAACGGACACGGTCTTTCCGCTGGTCGGAAAGGCGGGAGATTATCGAATATTTGAAACCTGGACTTTTTCGGATCATACTGAGGTCCTTCCCATTTCCTCTTTCCCATACTCTTATCACCGGCATCCCTCTTATTATCCCGCTCCACATTTTTTGCGGCATTTACTGCTGCTGAGAAGGTATCAAGTCTCGTTGCAGTCGCCAACTTTCGAATTTCCGAATTCAATCCGAATATGAACCTTTCCATCTTCATTTTCTTCGTGGAAACATAATACTCTCCAAAACGCGACTTCTCTAGGAAACGGGCAGTATAGTCTCTGACTGATAAATTCCCTTGTTGTAGGCTCAGGAATTCCTCCTCCAATTGTCTGACAGCTGCTTGAGGACAAAACTGTTCTTTGAATGCCCTTGAGAATTCGCCCCAAGTAAAGGTTGAGTATACATCAGATCCCTTAGAGTCAATAAGGGCCTCCCATCAATACAAAGCATCTGCCTTCAACATTGCAGTTCCGTATAACACATTATCCTCTTCCGCACATTTGCTGGTTTTAAATACAGCTTCAATTTCCTTCAGCCACCGCATCGCCTTCACTGGATCTCTATCCCCTCCATAAGTTGGTGGTTTACAGCTTAAAAACATCTTATAGTCACACCTTCTTAGTACTGATACGACAATAGGTGTGATAGGCATCTCGTCTTCCAAGTTAGGATATGGTCTTTCCGTTTCAGTATAAACCGCGGGACAAACCGCGCAACTCTCTAGAGTCTATCAAGTCGCGAACTTTCAACCCCAAACTTCAAACCTTCATAACTTTCTCACCACAACTCCGATTTTGATGATTCAAGTGGCTATGGTTTCGTTTTTGGGAGCTCTTCAAGGATCTAGAAAGAGTTTTGAAGTATCATGAATGATCCAAGAGTATTTGGTGGTGGTTGAGGTAAGCTTCTCACTATTCTTCATCTAAGAAGCTAGGGTTTTGATATCTTTGGTGTTTTTGGATGATTTATGTTGGGGGAAACATATATAAGTGTGTGGGAATGATTATTTATGGTTGGAAACTTGTGGATTTAGGTTTTGAAAGTTTTGAGCTCGAAGATTCGTGTTTCTTCAAAGGAGCTTACGTTTGGGGGAAAACCTAGATTTAGCCTAAATCTAGCAAGGTGAGTTCAAGTTACTTTGCGAAAACTTTGTACATGCCAAAATGTTATTTTTCCAAGCAATTATGTGTTTTACCTGAAAATTATTAATGTTGAGTTATTTGGTGGATTTTACCTTTTGAGGTATTAATTGTGGTAAACATTGTAAAACACTACTTTTGGATATTTTGGAAAAATGGGATAGATAAATCTTATATGAAAATGGGTTATTGATTTATATGAAATATGGAGTCTAATTGTTATGAAAATGCATTTTTGGGTATTTAGAAATATGCATATAGTACATCATGAGATGTTTTGAAATGTAAAGGTTGAGTCCTTTTTGGAAATGAGGGTTATCCCGATCCAAGGTTTTATTTCGGGTTTCATGAATTAGAAGTATTTACTGACAACCGATGTGTGTTGTTATATTTAATGTCATTTTATGACTTTTATGAATTATCTTTTGAGTTAGTTGAGTTTGTGGCTCGGTGTTGAACTTTATCAAGTTTTGGGAACATTTGTCCAGTTTTGATAGCTCAAGTGAGTTTTGAGCATGATTTACGTTTTTGGGAAATTGCATGTTTGAATGCACTTGTTTATTCATTTGGGGTCGTGTAATGTTTTAGACCTTGTTAGCTATGGATCCATAGGCATTTGAGTTTCCCTTAGTCTCGCGGGCAAGAGGTCGGAATCGATTGAGCTCAGTTTACGAGACGTTAGTTTATTTTGTAGCACGGAATAGGCATCGAGTTCCATGATAAGTAAGGCGTGGACCTAGATGGTCGGACGTCGTATCATGGGCAGTAAGGTGTTATTCCATATATGTGCTTAGCACGGGATAGGCATCGGGATCTATGATAAGTAAGGCGTGGACCGAGCTGGTCGAGCGTCGTCTCATGGACAGTAAGGTGTAATCCCTAATGTGCCGTTGTGGATTTGGTGACCCAATGTATAGACCTGGAGTGGTTGAAGTTGGGGGCATCCTAGTCTCGTGGGCAATAGATCTGGAGTGATTGAGCTCAGTTTTCCGAGAGTAATCCACGTGGGTGTTTTTATTACATAGTAAGTGACCCACTTTAGTGTTCCGTCACGTGCGATGTATATGGGTCTCCCCCGTCACCGAAAGGTGTTGTTTTGGGTAATTGTTGCTACTCATATTTTCGGTGACGTGTTATATTTATATGGATTGTTTTCCATGGTATGTAAGTTGTGGTTTATATCTCATCCGTGTGTGATGTTTTGAGTATTTGCGTTTATCCATGCTTTCGGTAATGTATCATATTTACGAGAATTGCATTTCCATGTTATATGAGTTATGGATTATGTTTTACCCGTGTTTGGGATGTTTTTGGAATAATGACAAATTGAATTATGGATTTAATTGTTTTGAGTATCAAATGGTATTTCACCCTATCACGTGGATTTTGGGAATGAATCTATTTTGGAAATCATATTGCATTAAAGATTTCAGTTATGGGAACTGTGCGAATTGGAAAATGGGTGATGTGCATTTAAAGTAAACTCTTTTGGAATCATGACTAAAAACTACACTCCTCTCGATTTATGAATTTATATAGTCATGATAAAATGATTGAACTCACTAGGCGTTAGCCTAACCCTTTTTATTTGTCGGCATGTGCAACAGGCTCAGGTTGGGAGTAGCTTTAGCTACACTGTGAAGTGACGAGTGCTAGTAGAGTGCACGAGAGATGATTTCAATTTAGTGAATCTTCCGCATATATTTGGGACTAGCAACTTGTGTTGTGATAAGTAACGCCCGTCTTAAGTTATTAGTTGTGGAAAATTATAATGTTTAAATTCCGAGGTATTTTGAGGAATGAATTGTAGAAATGAATTTATCTAATTTTGGGTTATTTTATTGACATTTTATTTAGTTGCTCGTTCGAAATTTGAGGGTGTTACAGTTTTTAAGAGTTTTTCATAAATGCTTTATAATAGAGTATACATAAATCCGCCAAGTTGAAACCAAACTTGAGTTTTCAAAGGTATAGGTAAAATAGTAATTTAAATCATTCACAAAAATAAACGATTTAATCCATAAATGACTTGATGAAAAAGAAAAAGAACATCACATAAGGCTTGTGTGGATGAACCTAGAAGGTTCTCGAACATGTTCTTAGAGGATGTCCTCGCTCCTATAACGTTGTGTTCTTGAAACTCCTTTTAGGAGGGAAATGGGTGGAAAGTAAAAAAAAACTTGTGTTCTCGAAATGTTTTTAGGAAAGAAAGGAAAGGAAACGAAAGAAAAATAATGATAAGTTTCTTTCCAAAGCTTTCCTCCCAAATGTGGGAGGAAAGGGAAGGAAAGAAATTAAAAACATTTTAAAAAATTACTGAAATTATTAAAATTACAAAACTACCCGATATTTTCTTATAAAAAATATATTTTAAGGGTATATTAGTAAAAATGATGGTTTTCCTTTCCTTTCTCTCATGTTCAAGAACATGAAAAAATATTTCATTTCATTTCTTTTCCTTCCCTTTCGAGAGCACAAATGAAAAAATGATTTTCCTTTCTTTTCTATCAATTTCCTTTCTTTTCTTTTCTTTTCTCTCCGGATTAGAGAACACAACGTAAGAGAAGAGGCCTCAATCGTTCATAGACATCCAAGTTTTGAAGTTATAAAGCATAAACAACGATCTACAAAGAATATATCCTTGATGGCTTTCTAATGAAGAGTTCCAATAAGGCCAACTCAACTCAACTAAAAAATGTCACTACAATCAAAGTCAAAACTTTGGCACAAGTTGAGGTTAACTGAGTGGTCATGCTTTTCAATGGTTAGTCCTATGCCTTCTAGTGTATTCTTTTCAATAAATTTGTCAAATGTGTCGTCCTCCTTCAAAAAAATGAAGCCAAGTACAAGTAGAATCGAAGCCGACCTATCTAGAAACACTATAAAACAAATGACGTTAACCCACAAAAATCACTCTGGGAAATATCCATCGGTGATTCTTGACGGATCACCCAGAAAATACCAATGATTCGGTAGAATCCAATGTTTTTCGAGAAAATACCATGGATCATCCAGAGAATCCCTGGGTAATATGTCACTGATTTGAATTACCCACCAACTTTTGTGACGAATCACCCTTTAGCGACAAATTTCTCAAGGAAGTGTCCGTAGACAAAAGTCTTCATTTAGTAGTGAAACTAAAATCAAATCTAGGACGTGCTAACAATCTGATAATCATTTAGGGTCATTTGGTTTGCGGATTTGATGGGATTTGGAATTGGATTCCATTACAATCTCGGGTTTGGTTTAAAAAAAAAGTCTGGATTGAAATCCCAAGATGTCAATGAAATCCCATAAACATGGGATTTATAAATCCAATGGGGTAGTTGATATTTCGTGAGATTTCATAGAATTTGTTTTTAGTAGTGTTTTAAATATGTTAAATATACTTCATTTTGTACAAATCAATTAATTAAAATGTAATTTGATTGGTTTTTATATCACGATTATAAAAAAATTGAATTCAATTCCATTCCCAATCCCAATCCCACAAACCAAAAATACCAAAGATTTCAAATTCTTCGGATTCCAAATCCTCCTTTCACGAAATCTAAATTCCTCAAAAACATTCCGTTAAACCAAGCGGACCTAAGAGTATTTACTTCTAAGATGGTGTACCCAAAAAGTTAGGCTGGACAACATTTATACATAATTTCTTCTACAATTTCAGCTTTGAAATGCTAATGGATTGGCTTTTCAATTGCTATGATTAATTTCTTTGATTCCTTGATTTAGCATAATTGTATATAGAGGAGTTGAGAAATCAGAGTATCATGAGGTTTAGTAGAGAGCAAACAGTAACAAGAATATTATAGGGCTATAAATAATCATACTGCAAGCAGATGATATAGAATGAGCGCCAACCAAATGTACCGATCCGGTGACTTCATCCCTCAGCATGATGCTTGAAGAGCCTGAAGATAGTAAAGAAAAACGATAAATATCTAATCAAATCAAGATAAATTTCAGTAGAAGTAGCATGTTGAAAACACAAGACTCACAATTATACTCGGTCCATCCAATTGTCTGGTTTTCAAGATCATACAAGACCAACTTATTCGATAGTACCAGATCTGCAAAATTAAATGAAAAAACAATGCAAGGTTAATCAGATTTGGTCAAATATTGAGTGCGTTTAACAGACACAGTTGGAGATGACTAGTTGTCTGTATGGTGTTCGGTACAAATAGGACAAGTGTTTGGTAAGTTGGACAAGACAAAACAAAATGTTAAATGTGCATATTGCGACTGTTGATTTGTTTACTTTATTTTACATTAAGCTCTGTATGGGTTAAGTTGTTTGTATGGATGAATTTGTCATTCTTAGGGACGGGGGACCAATGAGTTTGAGAAGTCAAAGAGAGAGGGTTGGTTTATTTATGGTATTAATTTGTTTGGGGTGGCTTAATGGTGACAAGTGAGGGGTCCTGGCTTATTCCATATGGCCATTTAAACTTAATTGCTTAGCAATTAAGCCGCAAGGGTGCGTTTGGTACGCAAATAGTATAGAACAGGACAGGATGGGACAAGACAGAAAGCGTTTGGTAGACAGAACTGGATAGAACATAATGGATAAGATTAGATAAAATACAATAAATAAAATTTAAAGAATGAATAAAATATAAAATAGAACGTGTATTTGATGTTTTAGAGGAGAATTAGATTTTATTTTAAGGTTATATTGGTAAAACATAAGTCATTTCCAGCTTGTTCCATGGGGTGGGGGTGGAACAGGCCTGTTCCACTTTGTTCCACCTTGTTCCACATAAAAATCTTGTCAAACATGGGACAGTGATCTCTGTTCTGTCCTGTTCAGTGTACCAAACGCACCCTAAAGAAACACTCATGTATGGTTGAACGAATAAGCCACCCAGATCATTAAGCTCATTAAGTTGCAAGTAAACAGCCCCTAAGATGGCTGTTGTAACTCTAAATTAATTAATATGGGTCATTCGTTTGCTCCTAAAGAACATTAGTGATGGTTAATATAGCTGCATAGCTTAAAACCTTTCATAAATTTGATCCATTTTAGAGATATACACCACTGTTTGTTCCAATGGTACATGTGGTGCAACTTATTCACTTATAATCATAAAAATAACCTTACTAATGCAATAATTAAGTGGTTACCTCCCAATACAATTGTGTCCCTTGAACCTATGGACTCGACGTCATTATTTTGCCAGCCAAAACACAAGAAATCTTCCTGCAAGATTTTTATGCAGTACTAAACTTTATTAGAATATAAACAGCATAAGAAGAAAAATCATGCATATTGCTTAATAATTCATGTTATTACATGTTGTGCATATTATCTGTTAGTATCAGAACTCAGGGCTTATGCAAGATTGACATAATTCCTATGGATCATGGTCGCAAATAAAAGTGTCCATAGAAGATGGTGCAAGCAATCACTTAATTAAAATTTATGATTAAACAATAGAAAGGTCCATAAACTGTTGTCCAACATATTCTGGAAACTTCATGAGTAGCTAAGGATTAAGACTAACAAACTATTTTCTGACATTTCTTCTCAACTTAAATGAGTTTTACTTCAGATATTTTTTAGGCATGTTTTATGCCCTGCACTTGTAACACTGAGGCAAGACTATAAAGATGCTTGCTAATAACGCATTTCTTTTTTATGGTTCACCAAATTAAATCTGATTAAGCCACGTCTACCTATTAAGTTGACCTGTTGGATCCCAACAGCGGGCACCTTTTTCTCTTTCATTTTTTCATTTCTTTTTCCAAGTTTAGACAAGAAAAAAGAAGAAAAACGTGACAGGAACAAAAACACATGCATATATAACTAGAAACAAATAAATTAACTAAAAACTCAAATATAAAATGGGAAAAATATAAAGTTATTTTTCACAAAAACCAATTGAAATGTTTTTGCATCATAAATATAAAATCATAACCACAGGGTTGTGGCGTAGTGGATAAGGCCCTCGGGGATGTGGTGGAATATCCCATCTGCCCAAGGTTCAAATCCAGACGTACACAACAATTGTGGTCATTGAGTTTAATCAGGAATTCAGGATTGATGTCTTGCAGTCATAATTTGCCAAGGGATTAGTCTAGGCATAGCCTAGGACACCCTTCAAAATATATATATAAATATATATATATATATAATCATTTGGCAACAAGAATTGTTTGATGGTAAGTGAATGAATTAATGATTATACTATTTACTAAAGACTATTCTATTAAACATTTTGAGCCAAATAAATGTTGGTTTACTACTGAATTTAACAAGCTATTTCAAATTCAGAATAAATTTTGCACTACTAGTTAGTTACAGAAAGTTTTATTACTTGTTAAAATTGTACAATTCACAATGATAATAATGATTATGATGCTGCTTTAGTAAAATTAAATTAATGCGAAAATGTTCAACTTGAGAATCAATTTTGATTAAGAGTTAAGATAATTGTATTGCCCAATTGTTACCCATAATTTTATCCATTTGACCAATGTCTATTAATGCATTATTTATTTGATATCCCATTTGACCCGCAATTATAATATTTTCTTAATAAGGATCCACAATTAATATTACTTAAACCATACAGTCCATCTTTTAAAATTAACATGCCAAATTGGCCAATTTCCATTGAATTGGCTGCTGCTTTTGCCACCTTTAGTTAAAACCTACACTTTTAGTTTTGAGTTACTAAAAGCATGCTATAATCAAATTTAGGATCTAACTAACCTAAGGATGATTCAATGCATGCCATAACAACCAGAAACATGAAACAGAACGGTGAAGCAGCAACATTAAATCAGTTAAAGTTCTAGATATAATAAATGGTCAAGCTCTAAAGGGTTGCAAGACAGAAGATACTTACATATGGAAATAAATAATCATGAGGATAAACCTTCAAGGAAAGTGAATTTTCAAAATAGAATGTCACTGCAGGAAATCCATCATCAAGACTGCAAGCATAGCATCAACCCTTAATTAGACGTCTACTTATAACTTTTGGAAAGATAAAAGACTATATATATCAAAAGGCTAATATCTAAAGGAAAAGAACGAAAAATTAACAAGCATGCATGCATGCATGCATGCAAAAAGTTCCATAAAAGACGGTGTACCTTTCAGAGGGTTTAAAGCATGTATACTGGTTGTCAAGATAACTTAATCTCATATCAGACTGTCCTTCAACTATCTACAGGAAAAGAATAAAAAAGTACAAGCAAATAAAAGATGCAACTTGCAAATAAGCAACACTATCCAATTGAAACAACAACAAAAAATGAATGAAAGAAAGATTGAAAGTTCACCTTTTTCAGCAATGGTTTGTAGATAACTTCTGGAAGATATGCCAAAGTTGTACCACTATCTATTATTGCCCTTTTCTTCTTTGCTTTTCCATACTGATCTGTTGAATATAGATACTCTGTACCAACTTCAATTCCCGTGACATTGACAACGTAATGTGGCCTATAAATTTAGAAGCAACAAACTTTAGTTGAATGTATATAATAACTTTAAGGGGTCTTAACTCTGATTTGATTAATCAACTAATCAGCTACAGTGGCAGACAAGAGAAGTTGCATCAATAAATTTGCTGATTAGTTGATTATCATGAAATCTTTTGAAGGAATCAACAGAACCGTCTAACTATAAGCAAAAGAACAGACGCACAAATCAGAATGCAAAAACAAATAATCATCACGTGAAACCAACTCAATGCCATTTGAAGAGACTCCAATTACAATCATTAAACAAGCATATAGATGATACTTGGAAAAGAGAGCACTAACTCATGCGCGTCTTGGATCAAACGCGTTGAATTAACTTTCGGCTGAACAACATCCCCAATTGCAAAGATGCCACCACCATTATCACCATCTAAACAATGTGCAAACATCTTTTTCACTTTCCCAGAAGAAGCCAGTTGTGAGATGACGGATGCATTTGATTTCCCAAAACCTAGAATCCCATCAAATGCCTCCTCAGAAGAACCTAGGTTGCCAGTTTCGTTAGCACTACACCTGATTAGAACCAATAATATTACAAAAGAATGAGATAGATAGACAAAAATAACAAACAAATACAAGCATCAGTTATCAGAATTTCAGCAAACAATTTTGAATACAACCAATTTTGAATAAGAATTATCAAAAATATTGACTGACGCAAACTGCACATAAGAGTAAGATGTACATACAGTATAAGGGAATGAATAAAGTAGCCTCATCCACTTTTAGAAATCTTGGTGCTGCAATACGTGAATAATGGACAAATGAAAGAACATATACAAGATGAATGAACTTCTAAACAAGATAAGCAAAAAGAGACAACGAGACAAAAGATCGAGTATTCACTTAGTGTGATCTTATTTCAGAAGTCCAGGTGGTGGAACTTTCTGCTCAAGAGATAAAATGCAAATGCTTGTAACTAAAACCTTTTTGAAGATAAAAGAAAAGAAGGAAACATGGCTTAATCTACCAAGCCTTTTTGCTTTGCTATTTGCATTGGGTAAAAATATCATATTTTTTTCCTGGGAGACAATAACTACAACTCCAATCAAATTACTCTCTACTAGCTAGCAGGACAATAAAAAGGCAACATATACAAGCCACTCTCAAATTAATTGTGTAATGGTCTCATGTGTTGATATCTCTAGTGCCGATTGCACACAACAGGATGAACAGCTACTCCAGTCCCTTGGTCAATGCAGATTAACAGATGAATATATGGAAGGTAAAATTGTACGACTCAAGAGGCAAATTTGTGTGAACAAAAACAATAAAGTGCAAAAAGACAAAACCCAAAATTCCTCTAGTGTTGAGAAATATATTAATTCACAGGATATAATAGAACAAAACAATTGTTCAGCGTTTGCCAAGACGAGGATAGAAGAGCGAACTAACATATATATGAAAATTGATAAACGTGAACGTGAACGTGAACTAAGAACGGAAATCTACATGCTCAAAGAGATGCAAGCCTTTCGCCATGTTTAGGTTGGTTAGGATCAAGAACCCCTTTGAAAACCTTCAGCATGAAACTTCTATTTTGCTGATTGACTGTAAATTATGCTGGGACAAGAGGTTTTGGCCATTTACTTAAAAGATCACAAGCATGTTATACCAACCAAAAGTATAGTTGTAGGGGGCATAGAATTGTTCAAAGCCTAATAAAATAATTTCCTAATATTAACAAAAACCCAAAATTACATTATTTAAAAACGTGACCAAACTATTCACGAAGAGGCAGAGTTTCCTGTATGCATGTGTCAAGATCCAGACCATTAGACATTAGCTTGTTCTCATAACAGTATTCCGTATTCTAAGTCTGCATGGCCTTCTACTCTACATGGATTCAATTGCTAGTGTGCTATACTATGTCTTAGTAATATTTCTCTTAGGTGTTTGTGCATCTTTTAATTGTTATTTAGTAACTTCTTCGAGCCTTTATAGTTCTGCAAGGGATAAATAGCGAGAGAGAAAGAGACTGATTTAGGACTTCAGAGACAACTTGCACCACAGTATTAATGGAGATATATATGTACCCAAAAGTAACACTTCCGGTTGCCAGCTTAGTTTCCAAGTCACCGGACACACTGTCATATTGGAGGACATCCTTGACAAAGGAACCAGTACTCTCACTCCCATCTGCATAAAGCTCGGTAAACAGACAAGATGCATTTGCCTTGCAACCGGTAACTGTACCCCCATTAATCTCTGTGCAAAACTCTTCATCACATGTCACCAATTTTCCAGTCAATGATAACTCTGGATCATATAGTGTAAGGTCCATCTGTCAGAAATACAACAGGTTAAAAAAAATGTTTCGCTTTTATCATACTATAGGGGAATATGCTTTTGCTTATAATGATCTTGAAAGCGTTAAAAGTGCACTAAAACCCAGAATCATATGCAACATCATCCTGAAAAAGGACCAAGTAATTCTGGTGAATAGTTGCAGATGAAAAATAAAACAAGAAATACAGAATATCAAGAAAGAAATACCCCATGATAGCCTTTCTTAGGGCAATCTTGGCAATCTATGCAATTGACCCACGTTATATCACATCCAGTATCTACTTGCACATAGTAGTCCCTTGGTGGTGTTCCAATTCCAATCTTGGCATAGTAAAGCCTGTGAAAATTAGGTTTACATATCAGACACTTGCAAAACCAATATACACGAAAGGAACACTAACACCACATCAATCCCATTTTTGAACCAGTGGATCCCCCCAATTCCACCCCTCCGGTTTCATTTGTCTACAGTTCACTAATTCCCATGAGACACAAATGTCACATCACATCATCTGGTTCTCACTGTACATTAAACTAATAAGGGGCTGTTTGTTTACCTCTTAATATTTCATTATAAGGCAACCTCTGAATCACTCAGAGGTGAATCTTGTTTGGCAAAAAAAAAAGTCTGCCTCTTAATGGTTCTAAAACACTGAATGATTTAGCACCATGGGCCTTCCTTAACCATTCAGCACCCTGATTTCATTCTAAACAAATACCAAACAACCATATTTCATTTTGCACGAAATCATAAAAACTTCTTAATCATTCTGACCACTTAATCATTCTGCACCAAACCATTCAGCAACTGCCAAAACAAAGCAAATTAAGAAAGTATCATGTAATTGCTAAGCCAAATTAAGTATTCCACACATTTCAAATCAACTACTGTGCAAACTATCACCGAATCAATACGCAACTTAAATACACCTCTATACAGGCCCTAGTTCTCAATAACCTTCAAAAATACGTTTTCATAAACCTAAATTTCATATCTGATCACGGAAACTCCAAATATGTAAAGCATGATTGCAATCTTAATAAGAGACAATGAAGATAACAGAGTTTAGGTGCGTAAATACCCGACGGCATCAGAACCAAAACGACCGCTTCCACCAATAGAGATTTGGACGCCGGTGGCTCGACTTTGTTGCCATTGAAGGTGACGGATACTATCATGAGCTTTAAGAACACTAAGTGACCGCTGGTTTCCATATAATTTAGAATTCACGCTGAAAACTGCACCGCCAAAATCACGATCCTCACTTGCAACCAAATAAATAGAGATCAAGGCCACAAATAGCAACGATGCGAAGCTGGAAACAGCGACGACAGCCATGCTGATGATCGTATACGATTATAGTCTATACAAGCTAGTGAGCATATAAACGATACGATACGATACGACACGCAACACTACGACGACGACGGATGCAGAGGCGCCGGCGACGACGAGAAGGAGACTTCGGACACCACTCAGAACCCCAAACTCTTGAACTTGCTCCGAGTTCCACTACACTATCAATATATGATGGAGGGGTAACTTTTGATTTGAAAATTTGGTACCTAAACAATTTACAATCTTACAGTTGTGGTCCCTATACTTTAATTTTTCAGTTAAATCAAATCAAATCAAACCAAACAGACAAGCAGGGTATGATTGTTAGTTGTTTAATAAGCTTAAGAACTATTTGGTTGTTTTCCATTAAGTCTTGTATGAATAAAGTTTTATGTGTGCATTAATGTGTCTGTATAGATTGGAAAGGTTTTTGTTTGGGAGAGTGTTTTTATAGTTGGAACTTGGAAGGATCATGTTTTTTAATTGGAAGAGACTGGTTTGAACAAAACTTGGCTTTCTGCATAAAACTTCCTCCTAAAAGCTTAATAAATATGTCACTTCCTATATCATTAAGTCACTACCAAACAGTCATGTATAGCTGACTAAATAAATATGAGTCCCATTAAGCTCATTAAGCTGCTAACATACAGGCCCTTAATGAGACTCACATGTTATTGATGAGCTATATATATATATTTGTTAGTGGCTTAATGATATAGAAAGTGACTTATTCAATAAGTTTTTATGGAAGTTTTATGCAAAAACCCAAGTTTTTAACAAACATGTCTCTCATGGTTAAAAAAAAACATGTTTCTTCCATCTATGAAAAAACTCTCTCAAACAAAACTTAAATTTCACCTAAATAGGGTTTGAAGGTAAGATGTATGTAGATCTTTACTCTGATATAAGAAATAGAGAGGTTGTTTGTATAAATACTTCAGTTTATTTAACAAATACGGGAAAAAAAAACTTATATACGATAACATTGATATTTCTAAATATATAAATTTTCCTAACTTTTAAAATTTTGAAATCATATTTCAATTGTAAATTGCAAAATGAGAGCATTTATCAATTTTGTAAGCTAATTAGTAATTAGTCTCATGAAAACATAATTAGCTGTACATTTGATTTACATTTTAAAAACGTAAATAAAAAGCAAAAAACGGATATAATTAAGAAAAAGAATTCAAGAAACAAACCTTTTTTTGCATCTTCAGCCGTTGGACGTTACCGTCCATCATTTATTGTGAAATTAATTTTTATAATATCATGATTTTGGACTTCAATATCATTTTTATATAAGGCTATGTTTGGCAAAGTAGCTGATAAGCTAGCTGTTGACTCATAAGTTAGTTGATGAAGAAGTCATTTTTATATGGAGAAGGTTTGGTTAGTTTAGAAGATGATATATCTTGATTAGCAAATATAAGTTTAGTTTATATAGGAGATGATATGCATACTTAAGTTTTTTTTTATAAAAACAATGACTTTTAAAATTCCGGTTCGGTTTCGGTATTTTCGGGAAAATTCCGGTACCGAATACCGAAATACCGAATACCGAATTTGGAGATTATATGGAATCGAATACATGGTACCGGTTCGGTTCGGGAAATCGGTCCGATTTGCTCATCCCTACATGTATGTACTGCATGTGTGCATGTGGTATGTATTGGGCTCAGTAAGACCACTAATAAGTCACCGTTGGTGTTATTGGCCCTTAATAAGTCATAAAAGATCCAACCAAGTTCATTAATAGATCTAAACCCCATCAAGACCCAACCCAATATTGTACACGATAGCAAAATTACACTGATAATAAATGTCAAAAAAAGGTATTTAGTAATTACTACCAACCCAGTAATATTAAAAAAAATGTACATATGAGTAAATCTCAATAAGATGAGTATAAAACATCAGGAAAATCAAAACAAATCTCACCACAAAACGAAACCATTTCTCAGCCACTATTTGTTCCTTCACATTCATTATAATCTCAATTATTAGGTTGTTATGTTTTTATCGAATTTTAGCTACACTTTTGAAGGGGAGATAGGTTTATCGGCCTCCCCGGCCAATGCAAGCTCAAATTGTTGCAAAGAAACCGGAGGAAAAGGAAGAGTTTCCGGTAGTTGATTACAATCCCAATTTTTGTCGGGGTCAGTAGTCATAGATCCATCGGCACCTATGTGTGTGACATGCTTCACGTTTGTTGGGAATCCTATTTCCATCTCCGTCTCAATCTTGTTGTCCTCCATATCTTTGTAAGCTGAAAATATAAACGTGACACCAAAATAAACCATGTTTTATGTGTCAAAAGCTACCATTAAACAATTTAGAGTCAGACGTTGACTCTTTTTTCAGACAAAAGGGTATTTCGACCATTTGTATGTTACAAGATAGAGTGAATATGCGCCATCAATTGACATTACCATCAAACTCAAAATTTATGGGAACGTGACGTGACTACGTGAGTGTGCAGGGACGATCCAAAAAGATTTTTGAGCAGTGATAAAGCAACTAACGTAATATAAAACACAAAAATTAATTATAAAAAATACGGTTTAATTAAAAATGATATACATTGGGTATTACTAACCCTTTTTTGTTGCTATTACCAAGAAATTAGAAAAGACAAAAGGTTGAAACCTGTAGTGTCACATGCAATAACACTACTGGTAAGCTACAACCACTTTTTGTTAATTAAAAAAAACATCAAAATAAAGCGATTACACTTGGGTGGTGTTTTTTTTAAATAAGCTCTTAATTGCCATTTATGTCTGATTCGATCAGACATAAAATAATTCAGACCGTTTGTTTTTTCTTTCTTTTCAGAGTCTCTTAACACTTAATGTCCTCTGAATAATTAAGTGATAACCCAGACACTTAATTACTTCTTATTTATGTCCAACATCATTCTTTCGATTTCAACGTCGATTTTAGCCCAGATGCACCCTGAATTTGCAAAAATACAAAAGACGAATATTGTAGATTTGTGTGTTGTCTTTTCAAAACATCTTGAATCGCTTAAATCGACGCTTTGGTGTTTGAGATATGATTAAAACTCCACAACCTCGCAAATATGTCAGCATCCTTTTTTTTGTTTTTTGTTTTCCGTTCCGTCTTTCGATCATTGATGCTCACTTCAATTGACGTATTTAAGTTGAATTTTTGAGGGATAAAATAGACAATTATGCATATTTAGACGTTTGTCAGTTTACAAAAACAAACAGTGTTATTGATTCAGATTTCAGATTTCAGCACCACCTCTTAAAAATCAGAAGTGAAATCAGACTTCAGCACCTCTTGTAAAACAAACACCACCTTAGAGTTAGAATCCATGCTTTTTTTCCATTGCATCTAGACGATAGAACGGGCACAGACACCCCATGAAATTAATCCGTCTCTACGAGCACGATTACATGTAAAGATAGCGCGTAGATTCGACCACTAAAAGGTCAAATATTGACTTTTCCATGAACCATTTTCCATATTATGATACACCAATAAAGAAAAGATTATGGGATTTTTCACTTACCAAATATTTGAGTAAAACTTTTGAATGTGATCCTGATTAGCCTATCCATGGCCTTGGAGATGTTAGATCTATTTGGAGTAGCAAGATTCCAAGATTTCTTGATTTCCACCATTGATGATGAGCTTCCTTCCTCCATGGCCATACTTGTAGCAACTTGATTCAATTTGGGTTTTGATTTATTCAAACTGGTTGGATCGAATTCGCCCGTGGTTGAATGAGACAAACATCCAATATAAAAAGGAAGAACAAGAAATCTTGAAATCATCACTTTCTTAGAATCTTTGGCACCAATCCAGAATCAATTGCCTATATAATGGCTACAAAGAATAGATGAAAGAGGAGGTTGTTGGTATCAGAGAAAACACTAACACCTTTCCAATTTGTCCCTTTGGAAGCAAGCTTCCATCATTTAACCTTTACCAGAGCAGGAATGGCTAAGTCATGAGTAATGAAGCTATAGTGACTTGTACATCATTGGCTGAAAGATGTACATTGCCTTGGATTTAGCATTTTTGGGTCTGGAAGAAGGGGATGGGTTGGCACTGGTAAGTTGGTTAAGATGTACAATTCAACCTACTGGGTTGTGATTGCTGGTCTAATTGGGGAATGAGTTCTTTGAGCCCACAAATCGAACCATGGTTGTTGCTAAAACTCGATCTGGTGTGATTCGGTCCATATTTTTATCCGATCGGATCCTGAAAAGGACCGGCATTTTATTTGGTCTGCTTTAAAGAACTTTGGACGGCATGAACCCCTTTTGGGTTAAATCAGAGCTCTGAAAAATATAAAAAGTGACATTTGATGTTGATTATGCTAAATAAGAATTATAGACATTGATTCAAATTATACACATGTTAGGTTCATTTAGGGCATCTTCAATAGATTTTTCAAAATAGAGAAAATAAAGATTTTGGGAATATTTTGCTGTAACAAATTTTCCAAAACATTCTTGAAGAAAGTAAAAGAAAAGGCAAGTTTTTCCAAATTGAGAGAACTGCTAAAAAATGATTACTATAAAGATAAAAAATAATTCCTACTAATAAAGACCTTGAAATTAAGCATTTATGAAAGAATAATAATATATTGTTATATGTATAAAATATTTTAATAATATAATCTACTAAATAAAAAAGAGTTGATGTATTTTTCTTGTGAGATGCTCTTAGAATCATTTGAACCATTTGCAACTAGTGCTATACCCGTCCGGTGACCGGGTACACGACATAACTTTAATCTAAAATCAGTTATTTGAATGGTTCATTTTTAACTAATACTACTGAAACAATTAAGGCATTGCAAAACTAAAATATTACAATAATACAGATATTCATTAAGTTTTCAAATTATTTCTTAAACAAAATAGATTACATAAACATTTATAAAAAGATAAAGATAAAACAAAAGTATATTGATAAGATAATAAGACATATTTTGCCAAAAAGATATACATGAAGGCTATCATTGGCCTAATCAGCTAAACCCAAAACATACTCTATCATTTTGGCACCTCTTAATCCGTTATAACACCAAGCCGACTTATAAGGCCCAAAAAAACTAAATCGATTCGAGACTTGAACGTTTGGCACATGGTCCTGTAAAATGAATAAGCCCACTCAAAATAGTTCACGATGTTGCCTCTTGAAAAATAGGAAGCCCAAAAATGAAAGCCTAAATTTCATGTGATGGATTAATTATCATCCTCCATCCAGTACAATCCAATATCTAAACCAATCTTCCTCAGCATTGCACTGCAGCTCCAGGGCAAATTCTAGGAACCAAAACCGTGAAAAACGACCCATGGAGGAGCATCAAATTCTCCTTCGATTTAAAACAGACTGTGTGTGGCAAAAACAGAGACAACCAATTTAGAAGCATACTGAATTGGTACCCTTACCATTTAACTTTTTCTGGAGACTCTCTTTCAAGCTTGCACCAGCATCTTGTGGAAGCATGACTGTAGGGATGCGAATATCCACATCAGATTCATCGGCTTCGTACACCATCTTGAAGAGTTATGTGGAAAGGATATCATGTTAGCTTCCACATAATAAGAATCTTTTTCATTTATATTTTGAACATATAATTAAAAAAATGAGGAAATGGTATGTGAAAGCACGTACCTGTAGTCCTGTACATGGTCGAAGCTGGATACAAAATTCTACACCCTCTGTCCCATTAGAACTTCCATAATTTTCATATTAAGATGTTCCATACTGGATACAACATTTATTTTATCATTGGAGGACTAATATTTTACTAATTTCTTTGTAATCAATAATAGGAATATTGACTGTATTGGATTTGGTAGATAACTTTTCACTAACACCGTCAGTATCGAAGGGTATTTATAACTCTTGACCAATACCCGTCCGTTGATCGGGTACATTTTTTTTTTGAAAAGGCAAACCATTAAATTTTATTACCACCAGAAAATATAGAGTACAGACGACAACCAAAACAGGAACACCCCGACAAAACCAACAATAAGAACAACCCAAGGCACACACGAAACGAAACGTATACGATGCAAAACAGCACACTGACAGGTTGCGAGGAACAAACCGCCACCTTAACACCAAAAGCCACTTGATACAGCACCTGCCATACAGTGGCTGCCCCGAACAGCAATCAAGGGCGTCCCAAACAGCCCTATTCAGCCCTGCACAAACCAAAACAGCGCCAAACAGCTGCTGTTTGCAGCCTATTGCCAACTTAATTCAAACAGATGATCTCCCTTAGCTTACCCAGCAGCGAACAACATCCCCCCTCTTTAAACTGCGTCTGAATAGCAACAGCGTCTTGACCCAATCAGACCCGCCCTTGGGCAGCCTTACTGCACAATCGCCTGTATGTGGACTGCCACAATCGACTGCCCAGAAGTATTTGTTCTTCACAACCCATTACCATATTCGACGCATAGCAACGGCATCCTAGACATTATTTTTGAAAGAAGAACTTAGTTTTTCTTTCCCATGACTAATTCACATCTTAGGGGTTGTTTGGCAGTTGTTGAATGGTTTGGTGCAGAATGATTAAGTGGTCAAAATGATTGAGAGGCCCTTATGATATAGTGCAAAATAAAATATGGTTGTTTGGTAATTGTTCAGAATGAAATTAGGGCACTGAATGGTTAAGAGAGACCCAAGATACAAAATCATTCAGAGGATTTAAGAACCATTAAGAGGCAGACTTTTTTTGCCAAACAAAATTCACCTCTTAACGATTCAGAGACTGCCTCTTAATGGAACTATTAAGGTAAACAAACAGCCCCTTAGTGTCTTCACCAATAACCTCTATTGATGCAAGCCACTCCACTTGTTATAGCATTTAACATCCATGTTAGAAAGTACATTACATAAAAAATCTAAAAACTACTCGCATGTTGCTTTTCTGAACCAATTCATTTAACTAATAACATCAGTGACACTGAGTAAGTAGTGGCATTAGGTGGTCACTCCAGAGAAGAATCCATGAGCGATAATCGATAAAAAGCAAAGAGTTGTACCTGAAGAATGGTCTTAGCTGTCCATGGCACCGTCCATGGTTCTGCTCTAAATATACCATCTACAACTTGAAAAACAACATGCAAGTATTCAACAAAATGAAGCACAAGGGGTTGAGCAAGTTTCACCTTTACTGCATAAATATAAGGAGTTGAGCAACTTTTATCTCTCTCCAACAAATTCAACAAAATTAAAAGAATAATAAGAAGATAAACAATGGTATTACATCTCAACAACACATGTTCTTGTTTCCTCTTACACTTGCACAATCATCATCGTCATTGAAATGCTTCTCTTGATTATCATGGAAAGCATACTTAGATGGTGTTTGTTTTTAAGAGGTGTTGAAATCTGAAGTCTTATTTCACTTCTGATCGACAAGAGGTGGTGTTGAAGTATGAATGAATCAAATCAATAAGGTTGTTTGTTTTTGTAAATCGATAAATGTCTCAATTTGTTAAATTATCAATTTGACCCATTATAGTAAATTGATTTTTATTATAATCCAAGTGAACTGATTAAGAGAAAAAACTTATTAAGGTTAATTCATTGAGAACAATAAGAGACAAATAAGAGGTTGGTTTACGTTTTACCAGATAAGAGGATGATTACACATACGTGGCTCTGAAAATTTGGAAAAACAGTCTGAATGGCCCTACGGTTCAGATCCATTTCTCACGTTAACCTCAACTTCTCACATGATACTGCCTATATATATATATATATATATATATATATATATATGTATATATATATATGTATATATATGTATATATGTATATATATGTATATATGTATATATATTTGAAGAACTTGGGGAGAAATCTCTAGTGTATCAGGAAAGTGGAAACCTGAAATGTATGAATGAATGTACCTCAGAGAACTTTGAAGTCAGTATATTCGCAACCATTTCTTCGGCGGCATTATCATCAACCTGGAATGTATTGTTTCAGTCATAAGATTCTTCAGCACCTACTTTCTAGGAAACCGCCAACCATAGCATGTTTAAAATGTTTATTGGCAGGCTCTGCAAAGTGAAACATGAAATGAATGAGATCTCACAAAAATGAAGAATTCATTCAGGGTATGAAGGCACATGTTGAACTTGATTCTCGTTTGGTTATAACGCGATGGAATCAAGTTTTCTGTAACCAACTTATGTACCCAATAGTATGAAGACTTTAGGGTGGTAATTCTGAATCGGGGTATGGAACTAAGGTGGCAACGGGGTCTAGGATACCAATCCCTGGTCCCCGTTGGGGAATAAGATTCCATTCCCATCCAAACTGGGGATAATCCGGTGATTTTTTCCAGAATTTTATTATAGACGATGTATCGTACTAAAATTTAATCAACCAAATTTTAACTGTTGTAATTATATAAGATTAACATCAAGCAGATCTAATTCAAGTTGAAGTATCAATTACAACACTTAATCATTGAATTTCATACATCCAGATTGTTATCTCACCAAAAAGATTAATCCACGAATAATCAAAACCAATATTGTAATCCCCTTTACATCCCATCATCAAATATTAATTATATTTATCTATATTTTATATACTCCTTGGGTTCATTTTTTATTTAAACTTATTATATATATACTCCCTCCATCCCAAAATGATCAATGTGGTATCTCGACAAGCATCAAACATATCACAAACCTTTATCAAATGCATAACATGCAACGATTTAATCACAACATTTAAATACTAAATGATATCAATTTAGCTCAAAAACATGTCCATGGATAATGAGCGACTGCCCAAAAGCTTCGTCCCTTCTTTCGTGGGTATGTGTTTGACCCAAATACATTTTCCTCTCCAAAAGTTTAGATTATTCTGTGTGATAAGGGTGTTCTCATGTTTTCATAAAATAATGTTCTCATTTGATCTTTCACCTATGTGTGTGTGTGTGTATATATATATATATCAACTGTTTTCATTGACTGAAACTTTAATAAAATAATGTATGTGAAATTGATGTCTGTCCAGATTCTAGATGATACAGAATTTGAATTCAGAAAGCTTAACTTTACATTCTGAACGTTATGTTAATTTTCTCTTTAATATATTCTTTTTAAAGACCGGAAAGTATATCTAAACTTCATGTGTGTGTGTACGTATAAATGAAGATTTAAAGAACGGAAAGGAGTACCTTCTTAAGGACATTCTCAAAACTTGCTCTGAAGAGAAAGCCAACACAAAATCAAAAGAATCAAAAACGAATCTTCACCAAACTCATTAAAAAGCGTCGGGTGGAAGGCTTGAAATACAGATTTCCTTGCCATCCATATATTATAACCAGGTCTAGAAATCGAACACCACAGCTAGAAATTGTAAACCAACAGCCCCCCCCCCCCCCCCCCCTTAATCTGCTAAATTCTTCTTGACCTAATATCAAAAACAATTTTTTATGGTTAGAAATAAAAAAAGTAAACCATAAAACAGTTCAAAAACTTAAAAATAACGATAAAATTGGATCTTTAATCAAATACCAGTAGTATCCCAAAGTCCCAAATTCACAATATTTCCATCCACAGCCACATTGGCACTGAAATTCTAAAAAACGGCTGGAATATAGTCCTGCAAATAAACCCTAAATGTGAGAGAAAAACCCCAAAGATACAAACTTTAGATTCAAGAATCTAAATATTATAATAACCATGTTCTAGAAAAAGAAGATGAACCAAAATTGATAGTATCAAATTCATCATGGGGGACACCATTTTCAGCATCATCAACTGACTCCGAAGAGGAAAGTTTGTCTTCATTCACCATCTTTGGTAGGGTTTTTATTTCTGCATTTCAGATGGTAACAAACCCACATAAGAAATCAATACCAAATTAGGGTTTAAGAGGGCCTTTTCTAAAAAAAATAGGGTTTAAGAATTTTCAAATACCCACGAAAAAGCATCCACTGTCTATGGATTGTAGAACACATTCAGAGAACTTGCCAGAAGGAGAATTGAAATCGGTGATATTAAAAGAAGGGCCATCGTCTTCCTCCTCCCGCTCCCGATTCTTCAAATTATCGAATCTGTTAGAAGATGAAGATCGGAGAAATCGAACAACAGACAATTATCGAACCTGGATAAAACAACAGCAGTTAAAAATCAACGCACGAATTGCTTCCTGGAAAGAAGCCTGTTTGTCATGAACTTCCTTGTACGAATTGGGAGAAGAAGGTTTTCTCAGTGGTTAATGGATGAATCGTCGATTTCATCCCCAAATTTGAAAATAGATTCGTAGAGAGTTCTCCTTTCATCGATTAGGGTTCATCATTCTAATCGATTAGGGTTCATCCTTCTCCAGAAAAGCTTACAAATGTTCAGTTGTGGAAGAGCTGAGGGTGTGAGAATGAAGCACAAAAACCACAATTTGAGCACCCCAATGGAGTTCTTGTTTGGATTTGGAACTTCGGAAGAGAAAGAGGGTATTATTTCTTCTGAATCTAAAAACAGATGTTGCAATTCTCTGTGTATGCGTATATATACACACATCGGTTCATGTCACAAACTCGAAATTAGGAGGACGTGGGGAAGAGTTAGGACGTGGGAACTTTATACACATTTAAATATATATATATATATATATATATATATATATATGTGGTATATATAATTAACTCTTAGTGGGTTTATGTTCTCCTATATGAGAGCTTCAAAACGATATATAATGCGTCGAAAACGGAGTATGTGTGAATGAGATATCGATACTCAAAGTTAAGTAAAAACCATGAAATTAGCAAAAATCAAGTTGGGTGTGGGAATGTGTCCCACATAGGTAGAAGAAATAAACTTTCATTGGTTTATAAGCAAAGAAGTGAGAGGAGTTGACAAGCTCCTTGCATGGTTTTACTCCAACACCTACCCGCGCGCAGTGGGGGTCCCGATTGACGATTTCGCAAGCTAAAATCGTCGAACTTGTGTGCGAGCGCGACCTGCGGACACGAATTCAGCTAGCTTTGCTAAAATTTCTTTTGAACAGTTTGTATTTTTTTTACTGAACAAAGACACAAAAAACAGGGACCAAAAATGTAAAAAAAATTTGCCCTATCGCGGGCTGCGATCGCGGGCAGAGACGAAACTTGCCAACGCAGGCAAAGTTGGGGGGCTTCGCGGGGCTTTTGGCCGAAACAGTTTGCCACGTGGGCCTGGGCCCGCAATCGCGGGGCCCATCGCGGATTTTTTGGGTAGTTTTGTAAACTGAGAGAGATTTGTGGTATTTCAGTAACTCGAAGTTGGACTTGGGGTATTTTAATTAATTTCCCAACATTAATTATTATTAATATGTTTATTAAATTTAATTCATTTATTAGTTTATTTGAACATTATTTTTTTTAATATTTTTATTAAAATTTTTACCCATGCTTTATTTTAAAAAATGATATTTTTATGCAATGTTTTTTATTTAAACTGCTAAATTATATTTACACAAAATATAATAAAAGAAAACAAAACTAAAATTTTAGTTATCTATATTTTATAATTAATTTATTAGTTATATTATAATTATTTATATTATTTATATTATAATTTATTAGTTTAGAAAGAAGTTTGATCTTGCATGCGTGTGGAAAGTGTTATTGCAATGACACTTGTGAAAGGAGTAATGTCTCGCAAGTGTGTGGATAGTGTTAGGTTAGTATGTCACATCACCATCTTTTTGCATATGGTTAATCAAGTGGTTTTATTCTTAATCAACTATAGTCATGGGAAGAAACCAAATGACTTTGACCATGTATCAAGACTAATGAGTATCTCTAACATAAGTTTCAGATAATCAAAAGAATAAAATCTTTTAAAAAATTATGTTTTTTTAAGTAGTAAATTTATTAAGAAAATCTTATAAATAGATACCAGAGACCAACCCCACAACGAACTTTTTCTTCAAGGAATAAACACAAAAGCAAAGGAAAACATCAGATCAAAACCGGATGGAAGCCATAAAACAAAAGACAATGAAAAAGACTTTAACGAAGGCACAAACCGTCTTGAACGGGATGAGGCTTAACCACCTAGACAACCATCTCGCTTGCAAAAATGATATTCATTCTTTCACAAAATATACCAATTAAAATTGTACAATTTCATTACTAATTCCGAAACATTCAAAAATTATGTCTAAAACTTAAATAGATACATACAAAAATTATATTCATTCTTTCACAGAATATACCAAAAAATAACGCTCATTCTTTCACAAAATATTAAAAAAACGTCTACCTCTTTACAAGTTAGTAATGAAAATAATATAATTTTCTCCGTTTAATTGGTTCATTTTATATTATATGTTCAAGAAAAAGTTTGGGATTTATTTAAAAAAATTCAAGAATATATTTGATAGAAAAATTTCGAAAAGGGTTTATAAATTTATTTGTTAAAAGATATTAAGGACTTCATCATTTAAAATTAGGTAGTTTATCGGATTTTTTCTAGACTTTTTTCAAATTTGTATTATATTAATATTTTTTAGAGTAAATTACGTTTTTCGTCCTTGTGGTTTGCTAAAAATTGCGAATTCCGTCCCTGTGGTTTCTAAATTTTGATTTTAGTCCTTATGGTTTGCAATTCATTTCTATTTTCATCCCTAAGGCCAAAACACTACTTTTAAGTATGAATGACTAAAATAGAAATGAATTGTAAACCATAGGGATGGAAATAGCAATAAAATTTAAATCATGAAGATGGATAAAATGATGAGTTATAAACCATAAGGATGAAAATCGCAATTTCAAAACCATAAGGATGAAAATAGAAATTTCCAATAAATCACAAGGACTAAAAATGTAATTTACTCTATTTTTTATAAAGATGTATTTAATGGTTTTAAAATTTTTATTATTTAAAAATCAAATAATTTGTTATTGTGATTTTTGGTGAAGCCCTGTTGGATGCTCAATAACCGAACCGCAAAACTCCCGGCAGATGCTGTCTATCTGTTCGTACAAATGCGTACAAAAACACAAACTTACGGGGGAACACATTTGGATTCTTGGAGCCTCGTATCCTGCGTTTTCCCTTCGATCTCTCAGTTTTCGAAAGTTTCCAACCTTTCTCCTCGACATCCAACTCCAGAATCAGTCACTCAATGAAACCCATTGCCGAATTGCCAATTTTCAGTAATATAATGATTGACTTCAAAGTGTTCGATGAAATGCCGCAAAGTATTCGGTGTTGGAGACACCGATGGGAGCGTTTCCGACGATGTTCTGGTGGATTAGGCGGAATTCAATTTAGATAAAGAAAATATTACGCTTGGATTTTGGATATTGATATTGCTTGGCTACTCAATTCTACTGGTTTTGGTAAAGTTTTATCGACTCGATTTAGGGTTCAGATAGCTCTGAGTTTAGTTCTTGTGTCTTGTTTTACATTTAAGGAGTTGCATGATTTTCTTGCTCAAGATTATGAGGCATCACATCAGTTTTCTGAATGTAAATACCCTTAATGTCATGTTACAAGCTTACCATCATTGATCCATGTGAAAAAACTGTGAGATGTATGTCAAATGTTAGTTAACTGATGCTAAATTCTATTTTTATTGAATAATGTACATGTCACTGTTAGAACATGTTTAATTACCTATCAGAATTTGACATATTGATTGAAGGCATGGGATCATGTTAGAAGTGTCATTTTTGGTGAGAAGTGTGAGAAGTGATTTTAAACCGTTGATCACTTTTAATCAAATACCCTCCAATGAATTGCGGCTTAAAAGAGAATTGATCTGGTGCATCTCAGTGCATCTTATCGGTGCATCTCATCCTAATGTTCGTCCATTTCTCATCCAACGGTTGGTAACCACTTCTCACGCTTCTCACCAATTTGGCACTTCTCACCGGAACCCAACCCTTGATTGAATTAATAAATGCAAGTTATTTAAGTCAGAAGTGTACAAACTCCCTCATTCTGGTTTATTAGCATCGCATAACCTGGTTGAGATTTAAGGCAACATATGATGCACTAAGACTCTGATGATCGGGGAAGGAACTATTTATGTGTATCACTTTTCTTGCATTTTACAAAGGACTAAGGAGCTGTTTAGGTGACTTGAAGCTGTTACTTTGTGGCCACAAAGGAGTTACCTTTTTATGAAGTATCTAATATTTATATACGGCAAAGCAAACTCACACACACTTCTCAGCTTTGGTGAGAGTGTGAGACTTGAAACCCTTACATACAGGAAGGTGGGCTTCATCGTGTATCACAAGCTTGAGTCAAGTTCCCTTCTGTATGCTTATCCCGAGTTGATGCGACTTCAGAATTTCTAATATCTCGCCCTAGATTAGCCCACATGAAAGAATATAGGAAGGATCCAAAGTTATGTGATGCTTGCTCTCAATTGATTTGAAGTATTTTAATAATATGTCAGATTTTTAATAGTATCAGTATGTGAATTCACAGCTTACATTTAACATTAAAGCCTGGGCATGAGGTGTAGGTACCACCATTCAGACCATCTCCAATGGGGTCACTAAATCTTACACTAAACACTAAATTTGGTGTAAATGACACTATTCACATCTTTAATGGGGTCTCTATTTTTCACACTAAATTTAGTGTAATGAATGGTATTACACTATATTTGGTGTAACACTATTCATTTACACTACTTTTTACACTACTTTTAAAATATAATGTTACCCATTGGAGAAGATTACTATTAACACTAAAATTTACACTATTTTTTACACTGTTTTTGAAATTTGGTGTAAAATATAGTGTGACCCATTGGAGATGCCCTCATGCATGAAGTACAATCAAGAACTAGGGGTACTAAAATTAGTTTCAAAGTATACAACTCGTCCTATATACTGTGGCTCATTCCGGAACTTACCAGTCATTGTCAAATTTTGGGTTATTGACTTTTTGTAGCATACAAGCTATCGTTCTTGCAAAAATGCAATCCATACACTACAATTTGCGTGAATTGGTTATTTTGAACAAAAAATTATGTTGCAAAATGATTTTTTTTTCTTTTTTGCATTTAACCTTTCAACAACTTGTTTGTATTGCTGACTTGTTCAATGTGCAAAATGATAGTGTTCTTTCGCATTTTTGAAAGATCGCTGGTTAGTTTGCGACAAAAAAACCAAGGATGATGGTTCAAAAAGCCAATCACGTGTTGAACTTGGGCTCTTTCAATATAAATATTTATATACAGAGAAAGAAACCCTTCTACCTCAAACATACTACTCCATAAGTCCAATCAGGGTATAGGGGTCCCTGCATGTTTGGATAAAACAAGTCACATGAAACTGAGGGTATCTTTGTCTCCTGTGTTAGTTACCAAACAAACTGCAATTAATGCCCATGCTTTATGCTTTACTCTTGAACCATTAATGTAAAATGCCATTGATTGATAGTATCTTGGGCTCTTTTATGGTTTAAGTTTGTTACCAAAGAGCGTAAAATGATGACCAACTGTTACAGTCGTGTTAGAGCATTAATTTATGAAAGTATAAGCTGTAAACTGACAACACCTAACACTAACCATTGTGAAATGGAAATCTTACTTTAAATACTTTGTTTGACATATGTTGTTATCGTATGTCTTTTGTCTTCATATTATGAACACTCATGGATCAATTCTTCCCCCTCTTTGGTTTTCCCACGGCCATTTGCTTCATTTAGAGACCTAGCAAGATGTAATACAGCATTGTGATAGGCAAAGAGATTATCATTCCAAATATCACCCTGCAGAGAAACGAACTACATTAGTATTGTTGTAAGATCAATCTACTCCCTCCATGTTTCTATTTTAGTTTGTCCCAAAATAAGTGTCTACTTTCCAGTTCTACCCTATAAGATAGAGAAATTCATTACTACCTCTATTCTTAAGGGTAAAATTGTCATTTACTTAATTAAAAAGCTTACACGTCCCTAAAACTGTGTGTTTTTTTATTATGGACATTTATTTTGGAACGGAGTGAAACACTAGGGATATAGGGACTTACGCTGTGCTCAAAACGTCAGGATGTAGGTTGTATTCCCGAGAGAACACAAAAGGCACAATCCCTTGTGGTAAAGAAGCTTGTACAATAGAAACTTGTAGGATCGTGCCTTTTAAACCGACAGCTATAGATGCAACTGCCATCACAGCTGGTCCGGCTACAAACCTTGCTACCATTCCATATGCTGCTAATCTGTTCCCACAGGCTATAAGCTTTGGTTGTGAAGCCATGAACAAACCTTGAACACCATTGATAGCAGTTTTATGTTAAAGAAATCTTGAAGAACACGATTCATGTAGCATAATACTAGGTTTTTCAATTTTCATTCTTACCTAGACTAAACATAGCCATCCCTAGGCCTGCGTCCGAGAGAATGGTAACTGAATTTTCTAGAATCTGTGGCTTCTTTATTCCCCATCTGAATATATCGTAGCAAACAGAAACAAAAGTTAAAAAAGTTTCGATCTTGATCTTTAAATCATTACACAAACGCTTGTGGATCAAGTTACCTGCAAGAAGCGAGAGCCCAGCTCAGACCAAGAATGCTTGCATATGAATTCGGGTTTTTCACCAGCTTAAAGCACACCATTTTCAAGATTTTCTTTAACATTTCTGGTGATCCCGGAGACTCGATGGTATTTGGTTCTTCAATACTCTCTGTTTTCTCGTTCCCTCTGCTGCATACTTCTATCGACTGTTCGCATACACCTGTTCAGTTCATGTATCAACTCATTTTGTTATGTTTTTTTAAAGTAAATAATATTTATACACAGCAAATACGAAGATTTACCGGTAACCCAGATACCACCGGGCCAATTAACCTTGGGTAATTTGTTTATAATCTTACCTGGAGAAGTGCAGCACCTGCATCTCCAAATGAACAGATGCAACTCTCTTTTATCATCTTCTACTGCACTTGCAAGCGCAGGTGCTACCCTATTGAGATTATGAATCACATTGACGATATCTTCCTCATTACAGGTACTTCTCTCGACCCTTTCTTGACCTTCTCGGAAGCTTCCTTCGTTTCTTTGGCCATTACTGTTATTACTACTGCTAAAACTACCATTGCTGCTATCTTTTTCGTATGCTGTTAGTATCAAATTCTTAGCTTCTCTATATTCAAACAAGAACAGAAGCAACGTATACCAAATTATACACTGCAAAACGACAGCTTGTACCATTATCGATTCTTTATCATCCCCATACATGGATTTTAGAAGTGGGATTCCCATAACTAGTGTGTTTGGGAGTGTAGATAGCGAAAACATCGTGATAGCCCAATCTAAGCTTCCTTTTTTCGACAAATTTGCCCATAGAAACAAGGCTATTAGTGTCGAAACCTTTGAAACACAATCAGCTGCTATGAATTTGAGGTTCATTTTGTAAGGATTGATTCTAGAAATGAACTCGAAGGAGAGAAGAGGGACGGCGAAAATGGCTACGAATCTGTTGATGCCTCCACACTGCTGTGGTGAGAAAATGTTCCATTTTACGGAGGCGTAAGCCAAGAACATGGTAACGTAAAGAGGTACAACTGCAGTTAGCACACTGTACAAGTCACCAAAGTTGATCATGTTAGCTAGCTTCTTTAGTATTTGGAGGGAAAATGGGATGTTTTGGAGGAGTATGGTTGAGTTAGCATGGATTTTGATGTCTTAAAAGGGCTTAGGAATGCATAGTTGGGTTGTACGGTACAACCAACAACATGCCATGCCTTTGGTATGCGGGACAGGACAGCATGGGATAGGAGGGACAAAAATTCAAATTTTTTCTGCACCACCAAAATAGGTGGAACAAAAATAAGGGAGATGAGACAAGATTGGTAAATTAATAAACTACCTCACTCTCGTCTATCCAGTCTTGTCTGCATACCAAACGCACTTGCCGATGTACAAGTCACCAAAGCTGATAATTCTCTTGGCTTTTTAACTTTTAGGAGGGAAAAAGGAGTTGTTTTGAGGGGTTTCTTGTGGTTGAGGGAGATGGATTATGAAGCCTCAATATTGCATTATTGAGACTATAAGTAACAACAAAATACTCAGAGAAGCATATATGACATTTTTGTCAACATATTGTAACACATTTATATAGGACGAACCATTGTTTGACCCTATAAAAATAAGTCCTATAAAAGAATTTATTATGACATTTAGACATATATAACGTGTTATAAAACCGATTCTTTTTGTAGTGGTTCAATTTGTGAAGGGTAGTGAGCCCAACATGCAAGTTTTACAGTACAAGTAAGTGAAGTAACAACAATGTACCAATGGCAACCTTGACTATGGTTCGAATCTCTTTCTCAACCGACCGACTGTACCATCATACGGAAATCAACATGGGCTAACGGGCTAGGTTAGCCCGGGTCGGTCCACCATGGAATGTGGAGTAACATGGTGTTGAAGGTGTGGGGCAGGGATGGAAGAATTGAAAATGAAGAAGGGGAAGAAGACAGATTTAGAAATAAATGAGGGTTTGCTTTGATTATTAAAGATTTTCAAAACAATGTGAAATGGTCAATAAATTGCACAGATTTTTGCAAGGTTGGTGGTTGGCATATACATGTGGGTGTGACACTGGTTGTTTTTTGCAAACACATGGCCCCCAGAGGCTCTTGTATCTTTTTGTCATCAACCATCTACCATAAAATTGGAGCAAAAAGGTTGTTTAACCGGCAACCTCAAACCGGCTCACAATCGGCTGGTAATTCCATAATGTGGGGGGCATACCTGACTCACTCAGCGGCAAGGCGATTGCGAGGGGGCCCCGAGCCCGTCTCCCGCAGGATTCGAACTCGTGACCAACGGCCTATTGGAGCAAACATCTCCTCGCCCCTTAACCAACTGAGCTACACGCCATTGGCATCTACCATAAAATTACCTTTCATTGTTTAATATAAAAAATGTATAATGAAGTTTGATTTTTTTCTTAATTAGTGTAACAAACGTTTAACTTGTTTTATTTATATATATTTTGAACGGTAACAGGTAAATCTTATAACTACTGATAATATGGATGCCAAGTTGTCAAGTTATATTGTAATTACTGATTATGTGACAAATCAAACCAAACGAAATAAATATATTCCATGGGGAAGGTTGGTGAGAAGGGTATAATGTAGAGATGTTTTTTTTTGTGAAAACATCCGGCTTGTGAGAGGCTCATATCATAATCGATCGAGGTTAGGTAAGCTGAAGACCTGTTTATCGGTAAAACGGATACGAAATAGGAACAATTGAATGTTTGTTAAACTAACTTAAAAAAATTATCATTATATTAATATTATTATTATTATTATTTTTAAATGTATTTTGCTTTTTATGGATTTAAAACATGTTTTGCACTTTTTTTTAATGTATGTTGGATCCTCCTCATAGATTAGCTATTGAAATTTTTATGAGATCTCAGATTCGAGGTACACATAAACTACTAAATAATCACGGTTAACAAATAATAATAATAATAATAATAATAATAATAATAATAATAAGAGCATCTCCAATGGAGATTCTTATAAGAACCTTCTTTTTGTACTTTTTGGTGCCAACTCATTTCCACCTCATTAATTTAAAAATTCACATAAAAGTCCACAATGGTAGTTCTTATAAGAACCTCGTTTTTGTGGGTCTCATGTATTTGTCTACATCAATAATTATTTTATATTTATAAATAAATAAATATCAAATATTAAATTTAAGTACCAATAGAAATAAGGATATTGACATTTTATACAAACTTCATGGTAAAAACCAAGGTTCTTAAATAAGAACCCAAAGGGGATGAGGTTCTTATAAGAAACTCTCTACAATGATAGTATCTACAAGCCACATCACTTTTTTGCTTATAATAACCTTGTATTTGAGATGCTATAAATAAACTTTTGTAGTGGACCAACATAAATGGATGCAGTGGGGTTGTCTCATTTGGTTATGTGAGGGGTAAGGTACGTTGTAATTTGTCTAGAGAAGACATGACCTGCAAAAAGATCATAAAAGAAGATATCATAAATGAATTTTTATGGTTTTAAAAGAGCTAAACATTCTTCCAGTTTTATAAATAAATAAATAAGAATTAGTAAAGTTGTGATATTTATTTTGTATTTAAACATTGAACTCAAACATATTAATAAATTAGAGGGTTCAGGAGAAAACACTAAATAAATAAAAAATCAAAAAATATCATATTGACTATTAGATTAATTGATCTAATGGATGTGATTAAAGATGTAGTTACAACATTATTTTTAAATAAAAATGTATCTCCCACCCTCTATTTTTTAAATTGAAAGAATACTAAATATAATTAAAATTCGAATGAAACAAATTACACCAAAAAAACGATCATATTTTTCTTGTTAATTTGACATCCTTATTGATATACTTTTTATTTATTTTTTCGTGGTTTTGAAGTTTTCCATTTATTTAGCATTTTTCCAAAAGTTGACCTTAATAAGTTATATAGACGTGAGACCATCTCCAATGAACCCTTTGTTTTACTCTCTATCTCTATTTTACTCTCTAAATCCTCTCCAATGAACCCTCTATTTTACTCTCTATTTTTTCTAACCTTTTGATAATTACAAAATGATCCTTCAACTTTTTAGATTCTTGTATTTTTATTTTATTTATTGTCTAATACCAATTTTAATAAACTAGAATTATATTTATCTTAAGTTTTAATATGATAGAGTTAATAAATATAAGGTTATTGTGAAAATAAAAAATATAAGGATGCAATTTATAAAGTTAATAAATATAAAGGTATTATTGAAAATATATGTAATCAAAATAAAAGAGAATATATTTGGAATATTCTCTTTTAGAGTAGAAAATATAGTAATACATTGGAGAAGATATAACGCACTCTAATTTTTTACTCTATAATAGAGAGTAAAATAGAGAAATACATTGGAGATGCCCTAATAATAAGTTGTAAATATTGTATACAAGACACATTCTTTTATTAACCAAGTAAATAAGATTAACTTTGTTAACCGATCTGAGTTTTTTTTTTTTAAACTATTATGATTAAATGGAAAATTATAATCCAAGAAAAAAAGAAAATAAATTAAATGGTATTAAATAAGAACTTTTTTGGAACAAATTGTTTTATATTTTTAAAAGATAATTAATAATAATATTTAAACTATTTTTTTATTTTTTTAGGAAAATGATCAAATATTTAAATTATTTTTGTTTAAATGTAAAGCTAGAAAGCTCATAGATGAAACCAAAATATACAATAATGATTTTTGCTCAAAGTTTATAGGTGAAACCAGATAATCAAAGTTCACAGATGAAATCAGAGTTCATTTGTAAAACAATGATTTATTTTTAGAGTTCATAGAGAAAACATTTATTTTTGTTAGAAAGTTCATAGATGAAATAATGATTTGTGTTTCGTGTATGAAATTTGGTTGTTCCAATTTTTATTTTTTTATCAAAGTTTATATGTGAAACAGAAATTGAAGAAGATAATTAAGGAAATTTAAACAAGTTGATACCAGAAACTTCATAGATGAAAAATAAAATAAAAAAACTTTAAGTGATATCCTTTAATATATATATGATAAGTAAGGAATGTTATAAATAATTGAAAAACCCAAATATTTAAGAAATGTGATATTGATATATGAAAAAGACGAAAATAACATTAATTGTTTGGTTTAAAAAAAAAGTGGACTCTATTACATAATATAGTAAAATTATTGTATACTTCAAAAAATTAATATAAGTTTCCAAAAGTCCTTCAAAATCACATTCCTAAGAACCATGAGTGAAAGTAAATTAAACATAAGAGGAGGACCATGAGTGAAATTAAATTAAACATAGAAGAACCATGTGTGAAAGTAGATTAAAAACTTAGGGACCACCACCGTAGATAGTGTACTTTAGGGACCAAATCCAAAATTTGGGTAAACCACGGGGACCATCATTGTAATTCACTCGGTTATAATTTAACCGGTCCAGGTCTAGGTCCAATTTGTTTTTCTACCAAGGTAATTCAACCAATTCTACTGGTAAGGGTTCAAACGAGAACATATTCATTCTACGGAAACATGTTCATTTTACGGGGGAAAAAACGACATGTTACTACAGACCATTACATGTGATACTCAATCAGAGATGCGTTGGGCCAAGTCACCCGCACACCAAGGGGTGTTAACGAGTCGAGCTTTTAACGAGCTACTCGAGCTCGAGCCTAATAGTTGTCGAGCTCGAGTCGATCTCGAACACAAAATAAAGCTCGCTTAAGTTAACGAGTCGAGCTCTATAACACCGATGTTCGACTCGACTCGTCGATTAAGCTTTACGAATCGAGTCGAGTCGAGCCAAGCCATTCGAGCATACACTTTTTCGAGCCTGACATATTTATATGTTTACAAATTATATAATCAAAATATAAAAATTATCGATCTTGACTACATAAACGAGTTAATCGATCTCGATTTCGATCTCATAAACGAGCATCGAGCTCGAGCTCGAACATTGAAAAAATATTTGAGCTCGAGCTCGAGCCCGACTTTGAAAAATTAATCGAGCTCGAGCCTGGTATTATTTTTTCGAGCTCGGCTCGAATAACCTGCTACTCGACTCGACTCGGCTCGTTAACACCCCTACGCACACCACCAGGTCTCCTCACGAGTATTATCACATGTGATAAGAGTGTTCTCACATTTTCGTAAAATAAAGGTGTCTTCATTTAAAACTCCACGGTGTTCATATTACACAAGTACAAAATGGAACTTCCGGATACTCTTTGAAAGGTGATTCAATCAAAAAACCTTAGATGCATAATTTCATATCTTATTAACGACTTAACACGAAAAACCAATTGAACGCGCACGACAAACCTTTCTTGTTTTGTCGGTTTCTCGCGCTGTGTCAACAAGATGACATAGTATAATCGTTTTAACAAATGGTTTTCTTCTAAAATGCAATAAGCAATTGCAAGAAAACCAAGTTAGTCAATTCATTAAATCAGATCAAATCAAATAATCTTACTTGGAAACTGGAGGGTTGACCCGACAAACCTCAGCATTGAAGCCTGAATCCGTTAAAAACAGAAGCCATGCACGTTGTTGTTCAGAAAGACGATCCCTTGGCCCTTTAACTTCCACAAGCTTAGCCTCCCCACTATAATCTCCATGAAAACGCCACAACAGTAGATCCGGCATGCCACTAGACCAACTCCGATAATCTTGCGCTAGGTGTCGGCAGATCGAAGCCAAACAACGGCCACCAATACATGTCACAATTGCTCGAAGCTCGGTCAACGAGTGCCTGTTCCAGTCAACTCCTCGACACGCTATTCCCAAATGAGATTCCCATGAAGTTATGAGCATCTCCTCACCCATTCCTTCCTCAATCTTTACCAACACAGGTTCTATGATGCTTTTCCTAGATTCGTAAAAGTGATCCGTGTCCAAATCTAAGGGTGAAGTCTGCCAATATTAATATACATCTTAGGTCACTGGTTGCAAATATCTTCGAATGACATTATTTTATTCAAGTACCTGAAATCTGGTGAGGAAGACGTTTGCCACATCAGCAAAGATCACATCCCACATAAGAATCCCGAAAACAGTCAGCCAAATGCCACTTTCTGAATGGACACCTTGCCAACCACCTCCTTCTCCCGCGTAATACTGCAAAGCAAGCTGCTCTACACCACATTGTTCTCCATCTTCGCCATAAAACCTGCTCTTTGTTCCAGTTTTGCAGTTAAGTGGCCTACCATGAACTTGAACCTAAAAGATACTTGCGCAAAGAGGCTTGTTAAGTAAACTGATGATGAATCACTAATTAAAAAATACATGAAGAGAAGGTTATACTAAAAAGTAGCAACCTCGGGGATCTTCCTTTTGAGAGATTCTGAATAATTAGGAACTTTCCACCGTCTTGGCGGCTTTCCCAAGCGAAGTACCCGCATTTGCAATGATATTCTTGAACCAGCACGAACCCACGAATCATCTAACCCGGATTCAGCAACACACAAGCTCTCATTGACACGGCCCAAATGCTCCAAATCAATGGATAGTCTCAATGTCCAATATCCTCTTCTTCTATCGTTAGCAAAATTAAGCAGTAGGTTCTTGAGTAAATTGATTGCATCATCGTACCTGAGCAAATATAAAGCATTTCATCCCTTGCAATCTGTAACACCCCAAATTTCCGGGTAAACTTCCGAGTTATTTATCAAGTCTTATTTCGAATTCTTAGCATCCTCTTTATTTTTCCTTCGACCTCCCTCCTCACGGCCAGCCTAGTGTGAGTGTTTGTAGAGGTGTGTGTGTGTGTGTGCATGTAAGTATGCATGCATGTGTATTGCATCCACGTGTCCATGCAATCATTGTTCATTAATTCAATAATGGGGTTTTAAGATTTATTCAGACCATCGCAGCAAACCTTTCCGATTTGCCATCTTCTCGTGGGTCCTTCTGCAACTGAGTTTGTGCTCTCGGTACAAGGAAGGCGAGAGTGCCATGGCGAGAATGCCATGGGCACTCTCGCGTGGTCATTATCGCGCTGGAGGAGATGGCTGCACGAGGGGACTTGCGGTACACTTTCAGCGGAAGTGACCGGCGAGTATGCCGTGTCACAACCGCGATGTCATTATCGCCGGGGACGGGAAATTTAGGGTTAAAAGGCAGCGACTAGTTCCCATTTTAGAGGATATCTGATTTCTTTTGGAGGCCGATCTCTCTCTCTCTCTCTTAGGGCGATTCTCATTCATCATTTTCTCACTCCATTAAATGCTAGGGTTCTATCATTTATGTAAAAGTTTCATCAAAACTCTACTCTCAACCACCATTCATTAAGCTTCTACAAGGGATTTTAAGCATCAAGGGGTCAAGATCCAAGTGTTCACATCCTCTCTCTAGAGTTTCCATTTTTACTAGGGCTTTCCTACAAACTCTTGGGTAAGGTATTTTGGTATTAAATGCCCATTTCAAGTTATGACTTCTTCTATGGTGGGAACTAACCATGGATTTCTATAAAATCTAGGGTTCTTCAGGATTTGGGGTTTCCACTTTACAAACCCTACTGGGTGAGTAATTTTTACTCTTATCTAACCTATTTAGTTTCTTTTGTTAAAAATGAAGATTTACTCACATGTATGACCTAGTCCGAGAAACTAAGGTTTACCTAATTGATTGGGGTTAGGTTCATGCATATTTATGTACATACTTGTAATCATCTTGGAGTATAAATGTGTTCTTGTATACGTGTTTATATGCATATCTTATACCCCTATGTGTATAGATATATGTACGAACATATATATATATATATATGTACATAGGCATACTTATATTCATTATTGAATAAAAATGTGTGTGTGGATGTATATATATATATATACCTACATATATATACCTATATATATATAATATTGAATGGTTAGACGTGTTTATGCAAATGTTGGTCTCAAAACGTATACTTGTAGAGGTATCGACAACTTTGTAGATTACGAGAGTTCAAGTATGAGGCACGTATATGGAATCACCATAATTAAATGTGTTAGCTACATGCCTTGGATGAGTGGTTAAATTAGGGTGATGAGGAAATGGAATATGTTATATTATGTACCGCATCATGTTGGGAATCTTAGCATGTTATAATTGTTATAAATGTGTTAAATGCATTATAATCATGTTATGGGAAATGTTTAGTATAACTCCTTGTGCACGAGGATTTAGACCTTTATGGACTAATTGTTCATCTTATTGTTGGGCGTATTGGGTCACTAGCGAGTAGGCATTAAAAAAAGTAAACAACTTTGCTGACAATTACATATTTTTTGTTTGGTTAGAAGAGTCCTCCGAATATTTTGGTCTTGGATTAGTGATTCCTTTTGATATTTTGATTTCGGGGACGTTGGGGTCCTTGAGGTGTAACTCGTCTAGTTCGGATATGCAATGTGGTCCCGTAAGTCCTTGAGGTGTAACTTGACGGAGTAGGCACTAAAGGCATGATAATGAGATGGTTTGAGGTTGTGATGTCTTTATGGCATGGGAACTAGGACCGGGACTCGAGGTGCAATCCGATAACGTCGTGGGTGACTCCATTCCCGTGTTCTTGTCACCCCGATGGTAACGGGTTTCCCCCGTATTTTGTTGTTAAAGAAAAGTTTCTCGATTATATAAATATGTTCAGATGGGAACACTTAACGAGCTGATCGGTGGTAATTTTAGATCGCATGGAGCCGGTAACATTATTTTATGTCTTTTTGTCGCAATTATATAAATGTGCATTTCATGTAATCTCACTAGACTTTTGTCTAACACTTGATGCTGCATGTTTATGGATTACAGGTCCCACTAGCGGTGTCTAGATCTTGTTGAGTTGCCGACCATGCTAGGAGCTTGGAGGGTCGGGCTTTTGGGAATTCGAGATGAGAGACTTTTTGGAGATATAGTGACACCTGGATTAATCTAGCTTACTTTAATTCTAGATTAATAGGTTGTTGTGTTTTATGTCTCAATACTCCTATGTTTAATCATTGTCCAAACTATCCCATTGCATTTAAGGGTTATAGTTGCCTTATATTTTGAAGTTTAAATTTACCCATTTTCCGGAAATCCCCTATATTTATTGTTTAAATTTTAGGGTGTTGCACTCTCGCCAATAACAAACCTGCTATTTAGTTTGACAAGTCATGAAAGCAGTAAAAGATAAGAGAGTGCCAGCACACATACCTACGTTCAGACTCGAGAAAAGAAACACCTAACAGAACCACCTTGGAGTAGATCCATAAAGCTGAAAAGCATGGAAAGGGTGCAGCCAATTGTATTGTTCTTGCAGCAGAATTGGATATGCTGGAGTCGGATATTGCAATGCATCTCAAGACCATTGATGAATCATTTTCTTCTAGAGATTCATCCATGATTTGTGCCACTTCAAGTGCCTATTGACAGCTTACCATCAGAATACTTGGTAAAGACAGCAGTATACCTAAAAATAAGCAAGGATGTATCGGCATTACCTCCTCGTAAGATATTAGATCATTTCGACTAGAAAATATCTGGTCAGTGACAACACAATTGTAAGTCGGATACTTCACAATTCCCAAATCCACAAGTAAAAATGCTGACAGGTCTTGCTCTCCGTTACAGAAGAAAAGCCTCTGCACATACATAAAAAGAGGTATATAAGAGATCTATGTATCTTGGATATGTAAACTTAATGCAAAGGCATATAGATTACCTCAACACGCCAAATTAGGGAGTCAGCTGCGGAAGAAATACGTATACAGGATCCTGCTTTTTCCAAGACTGCTTTTTGTAGAAATGAGCTGCAGCATACATGATTGTGGTTAAGAGAAGAAAGAAACTGAACACTATTGGAGTGAAGAACTTGGGAAAATCGCAACACCTAGATCCATCCACATATGCAGAAAGAAGTGAAGAAATGTATTCCTGCTTGCGTGAACTATGACTGCATTTCTGAAAAAATGATAAGATTTATCAGAAAAAATTTAAACTTGGGAAATGATAGAATAACCTTTGGGGGAGCTAAACTCCATTATAATGAAGTTTAAAATATAGAACAGAAGAAGAAAGGGACAAAGGGCCAGCATATTGGATATAAAATTCTTGATGAAGATATTCAAGTTTAAAGCTGAGTTGGTAAGATATTCATCATCTACATGTCCTTCCAAGGAGAGCTATATAATTTAAACATATAATTTCAGAAATAGTTCATCTTAACCAATTGGCAATTAAAAGGCATAACGATCACACAAAGAAAAACAACCCACAATTAGCAATTAAAGGGCACTAATGATCACACAAGGATCCTCCAAAAGAGTTTATGCCATCTTCAAAAAGAGTTTAATGAAAATTGATAATGGTGGAAGGGAGGGTTCATGCCATCAATTTTTTCAACTTTAATATCTTGCACAAGTCTAGTAGTGTAAGCATTTTTCTGTAGAACAAGATGAAAAGCATGCAATATTAAATTATTGCAATGTATGGCCCGTATCTGTCCACACAATAGTTCTCTTCTTGCGTGGTCATCAGAAGCCAATAGGTAACTTTGGGAGCACAACTACAGTATCAACCAAATTTAGGAGGACCCCTCCGGATGCTCCATCAGTGTATACTACCTCAAAAATAAACTGAATGGTAGCTTCTCTGTTCTATGCAATGAAAATGCTTTCAACCAGTCATCTGATGAAGTTTCATAGCCATAAAATTTCAAAAGTTTAGTGATCTCATGCAATGCAGACCTTATTAATCACACATAAGATTTCCCGCAGCTCACCAACAGTAAGTATGTTCAAGATCCCTTCCAGATCATCTTTATGTAACTCACTTATGGTTTCGATGGCACAAACATAACCTGCTTCTGCGATACACAACCTCATTAAAGTCATATAAATTTGAATTATAGCCTTAAGAATATAGGCAAAGGTAATAAGCTGTAATTATTTTGTATATAAAATTAGATTACCAGAGAGTTCCTTCACCGCATGTTGGCAGTCCAATATTTCAGCATAGGAGATATTAGACATCCGAAACCATGGACCTGAAGTAAGAAACATACATTTATACTATATCGGCACTGTTTACAGATTGCTGAAAACTATAAGAATTACTCTTCCAAAAAGAAATCTTGACTCGCTGACTATCATATGCAAACACACATCAATTACATTATATTATACACTACCAAGTACAAAAATAAAACTAACCAGAAACAATAAGACATGATGATCTAATGTCTAATAGAGAAAACTAACACCTTTTCTTGTATAAAGACGAATAAAGAGCCTCTGACTATCATCAGAAAGTAAAAGAATTTTTTCTGCAAACACGAAACATACATATTAGCATGAAATTCTACAGAAACAAGGACATATATAAATGACACTAAGTAAAATCTAGGCACCTAAGAAGATCTTTTCATCGTGTGTGAAGACATGAGGAGTCGTCTTTAAAACCTCTTGTAGCAACAGGCAAAAATTCTGTTGGTACTTCATTCTGCCAGGAGGAGATGCCTCACTTAACTTGACAATGCTTAAAACATGTCGACATAATGACTTGAAAACCTGAAAGTTTTCGCCTTCTAGTTCGCTAGAAGAAATCTTTTCTTGACACGAAATCTGAATTGGGACGACCGCATGAGTATGTTCAGGAACCGACATAATACGACCCTGCAATACAGCCCATTGTAAAATATCAAACTATTAGCATACGATCATTTTCAACATCATATCAGATGAGATGAAGTCAAGAATGCCATGAACATATTCTAACTTGTAGGTTGAACCTGAACACACTAAGGGTGAAGTATTTAATTCTTTGTTGTTAATTTAAGCTCGATAATACAGTCGAAACTAATATGGTTTGGTGTCATATTCACAGTGATAAATACATTATTTGGCATACAATTGCTTATGGGATAATGCAGCATAACTTTGTATCATATCGTAATTCATAGGTAAGCATACATACACAGTTAGACCCATCTGAATACACACATACATAGATAGAGAGAGGGCATGAAAAAGGTATAGTAAGTGCTGCTTCATAAACTAAAAGAAAAGCAGTAGCTCATTAATAGCTAAATTGGTAGTGTTCTAGATAGATGCTATTATACCTCAAAGCTCAAGCCGAAGGTGTCCATTAATTTTGATATATGTTCAGCTAGCTCTCGAGGTATATAACCAAGCACCTTACTGCATCCAGATTCTGCAGAAAGAACCTGAATCAAAGGCCATGTGATACTTTAACATTTGCAGAATAGTCCGTATCTAAATGTAAACTAGACATCAAATAGATTAACCTTGACAGCATTAGGGTCCTTGATATTTTCATGATCTCTACAAAGAAATATATTTGATCCTGTATGTAGTTCTCCTTCTTCACTAAACTTTCGGCCAACAACAAAGGTTGCGAGCAACTTTCCCGATATGTCATCATCAGAATTGACACTGTCATCTTCAGGGACCTCGGTCTCGGAAAGCAACGAAGGGGAGTCGACTCTTCCAACATTATTTACAGGGGACCCACCCCTGACACTGATTCTCTCGTTATTCACTGAAACTTCTGCAGAACCATCTGTATTCACTGGTGAAATATTGTCTGAACTTGAAGATGACTCGCATGTGATACTGTTGGTATCCTCAGTACCTACCCCGTTTAACACAGTTATATCCTTATCAAAACTATCCGGGTTAGACTTTGTATCATCCAAATTGGTCGAGTAAATTTGGACTTCTGATTTGGAGCAGAAGTTGAACTGAAGAAGCGTCTGCTGGCTTAATTTCCGCTTGGTCCCTCTTGCTAAACATGCATCTAAAACCAAAAGCGTCCATAAGTTTCAAGTGAACTTGCAAACAAATAAAACAAACTAACCCCTTAAAGACATAACTTTCCAGAATCACTGAAAGTCAGAAGCTTTTAATAGCAATACAAAAAACCAACAAACAAACACTATAATGCATATGCCAGGTATACAATTCATGAAACTTTGCTCTCTTCAGTATGCCTATGAGTGAATTAAACAAGACATCTTGATGTAAGAGAGTTAGCTACTCATGGTGTTCACTAAGCAAGACTATTGAGAAGAAGTGAGACACATAATTTCAAACAGGAACTAAATGCGATCATAAGAAAGTAAGGAACAACTATTCACGAAAGAACATGCTGATCCAAAAATACTAGGAAGAAAGCTGAACTCCAGATATACCTAAATGAGAGTTGATCATGTACTCTTCCCCTCGAACCTTATTCCCGCAAACCGGACAAGTAACCATATCAGAACCCGAAGTCCCAGCTAAATTTTCACTACGTTCCTCTAGCGACTCTTCTGCTCCATTTTCATCTTTGACGAGACTCGAATCTCTCTGAAAATCAAACAAACAAAATCCGATCTTATAAAATCGCATAAATTAGTCTACTGTAACCATCTGTATGTCTGGATATATAGAAAGAAAGAAAAAATATACCTGAATATGAGGTGACATAATAGATTGACGATTGGGGAGGAATCGGCGGCGCTTGCCGATTAATCTGATCAAGCTTTCTCGTCCGGTAAGCATCGTCCAATTACTGTTTGATTTTGACCTAATTCTCATCTTCTTCCCTCTTTTGGTAGAATTTGTAGCGTTTCTCCCGCCAAATGGAGGTGGTGTTCCGGTGGGTGGGTAGGGGCGTCTGCTTGTTTGAGTGTTACCGCTTTTTTTACCTTATATGTTTCTTTTCATTCTTCCTTTTGATTCAAAGTTTTTTTTAAGAAACTACATATTTGGTTCCTGTGGTTTCTTGAAAGTAACACTTCTTGTCGCTTCAGTTTTGAAATTCTAGTTTGGTCATTGTGGTATGTAAAAACGTACGTATTTGGTCCCTGCCTCTAACGATTGTTTAAAAAACTTGTTAAGTGAAGGAAGTTTTAGTCATTTCCCACTTTTGCATCATTTTTGTTTAATTTATAAATAGATATGTGTTGTAACTCATAATTTATGGGTATTGAGTGTCTCATTTAACACCATTATGAAGGACTTTATCTTTATGTATGAGTTAATGGTCATGTAACTCCCATTTTTCCATTATGTCTTGGCTCAACCCTTCCACTATATAAAGGGGTTGAGGCCTCACCATTGTATACACACTTCTCATTTCAATATAAGAGCTCTCTTGTTTTCTCTCTATAGTAGGCTAATTCCATTTACAACACGTTATCGGCACTTTCGCTCAAAGACGGAGGGATACAAGATTGTTTTCTCGTGTAGATCATCATTTCAACCCGGAGTAAGGTACAATTTACTATTAAAAACGTTGAATTTGTATGGTTAATCAAATATATATAGTCAAGAAAATAACATTCTTTCGGATGTATATTATCTTCAAACCTTTTTTTTAGCAATATGTTTTTTTTCAATGTTTAAAAAGTTTTTTTTGAGATGAAGTTTGTAGAACCATATATATACACATTTAAGTAGGAAATATTATGAAACAACTCCAAATAGGCTCACCTATTTGGATACGATGTCTAGGAAAGATATAGGCGGATATTTCTATTCTAATGAGGTCGGTTTTTAAAATGCTTTTGCGCTTACCACCCTCACCGTCTTTCCTGGTTGTGTTCGAGTAGAGCTACCGAAAGGGGTTGAGTAAATAATAGTTTTCCCCGAATGTGTTTATATACTATGTATATTCGCTGAATCGGTGTCTCACAATCGACCTGTCGATCGATCAAGGAGAACCATCCAGTCTTATAGCAAAACTTGTGTTTCTCGAACCTGTCGCTTCGAAACAAAGTTAGTGCTAAATAAAAAAAAACTAGTGTTTATCGAACCAGTCGTTTCGAAACATAGTTTATACTGATACAAAACCATAAACATATAAGCCCGTCGTTTTATATGATAACTAATCCAGTATTTTTCTCCCGTTGTAGAAAAAAAATGTCGATCAAACTTGAATTCCCGATCCTAGATGTCGTCGATAAGAACTATTTGGATTGGACTCAAGATATCCAAAACCATCTAGATGCCCAAGGCCTATTGGATGTTATTAATGATGAGGATGATCGCGAAGTTGAAGTTACCCGCGAAATGAATGCTAAGGCCATGATACTATTTCGTCGTCATTTATCAGATACAATGAAGTCTAAATTTATAGCAATCACCTCACCCAATGCATTATGGGACTCTTTGAAAGAGCGTTTCGACCATCAAAAGACCATATGGCTTCCCGAAGCCCGCCAAGATTGGCTAAATTTGCGATTCCAAGACTTTACTACCGTTACCGAGTATAATGTTGAAGTGTGTAGAATCCGTTCTCTTCTCCATTATTGTGGTGAACACTTGACTGATAATGATTTATTGGAGAAGAGATACACTACATTTCCTAGCTCTGACAACTTGCTTCAAAAGCAATATCGTCGATCCAAGTTCCAAACGTTCCCCGAGTTGATTACCCAATTATTATTGGATGAGAAAAATAGCATCGTTTTAATGAGAAATAACAACTCTCGTCCCGCTGGGACAAAGGCAATTCCAATTCTGGATGCTAATACTGTTCGTGGTCCTCACCTACGACATGGGAATCGAGACAAGGGTCAGTCGTCCCGAAAGCCAGTGAATCGTGGTGAGCATAAAACTCGCCATGCCAAGCGAGGTCCGGAAAATCATCCGTACCGACGACATGTGGCCCCCAAACAGTCTCGTGGTAGGAACAACAACAATAGGGCCAGTCGTCCCAAAGTGTAAGATCCCACATTGGTTGGGGAGGGGAACAAAGGTTGCCTTATAAGAGGGGCTTGATACCTCCCCTATCAGACGCGTTTTAAAATCGTGAGTCCAGGTGTGTGGACAAAATGGACAATATCTGATACGGTTGGCCTGAGATGTTACGGATGGTATCAGAGCCGGGAACCGGACTGGTGTGCCAGCGAGGACGTTGGGCTCCCAAGGGGGGTGGATTGTAAGATCCCACATTGGTTGGGGAGGGGAACAAAGGTTGCCTTGTAAGAGGGACTTGATACCTCCTCTATCAGACGCGTTTTAAAACCGTGAGTCCAGGTGTGTGGACAAAGCGGACAATATATGGTACGGTTGCCCTGGGATGTTACAGATGGTATCAGAGTCGGGAACCGAACTGGTGTGCCAGCGAGGACGCTGGGCTCCCAATGGGGGTGGATTGTAAGATCCCACATTGGTTGTGGAGGGGAAAAAAGGTTGCCTTATAAGAGGGGCTTGATACCTCCCCTGTCAGACGCGTTTTAAAACCGTGAGTCCAGGTGTGTGGACAAAACGGACAATATCTGATACGGTTGGCCTGAGATGTTACACAAAGCAAGAGATGATGTTAATGATAAAACTCTATGCTACAAATGTGGTGGTTATGGTCATATGCAACGGACTTGTAAGGCTACTCCCCAAGAAGTTGAAAACTATCATAAGGGAAGAAAAACCGAAGCAAATGTTGTCAAAGCGAACGGGAATAAAAGTCTTGAGACTCCTGATTTTGTGGCTCAAATAGAATAATAACTGTTGGGTCACCAAGGATTTGAAATTGACTCACCGATGTTTTTCCTAAAACTCTTACTTAGAATATTTTAGTTTGGTTCTTTAGATGACTTGTACAAAATATCAAATGTTCGGTGAAGTCGAAGATCAACCGAAACCAAGCTTGAAGACTCTCTACTTGTGGAAAATAGAAGACTCTTGGCAACATTCAAACAAGTCATCACCACCGAACTTCCTGGATAAATTCGGTGGCCTCTTCACCACCGAATTACCAGGACAGTTTCGGTGGACTCGTCATCCACCGAAGAGCCTTGCCATTTTCGGTGTTCAAGCTCCACCGAATTACCTGGACACTTTCGGTGGTCCTCCTCACCACCGAAATGTTCTTGCAATTTCGGTGGTCAGTCTTAATCTCGGTGGTAACTCCTTCGGTGCTAAAGTCTAAGACAGAAGATCATTTATTATGGGACAATATCCTCTAGCAGATAAAAGTGACAGTTTGTCTCTTTATCCACTTTCAGTTAAAGTCCCTTTTATCTGCATGAGCTACTCTGTCTGAACCTAGTGAAAAGTGACAAGGACTTCTCAACCCTCCAGAAGTCAACATCCTCTGCAAGTGTGAAGTTGACAAGTGTCCTTAGCATTTAATGCTTGGGCACTCCTTGGCACTATAAAAGGAGAAGACATCCCCTTGCAAAACACACGCTTTCAGAATTCTCTCAGTGCAAGAAATCTTCCTTTAAGCCTTAAAACTTTATAGCTTTGTTCTAAGTGTTCTTAGTTATTTTGTTAGTATACTTTGTGTAAGATTGTTAGAATAGTTTATCTGTTCTTTTCCGCAACAGTCTTAAGTTTTCTATGTGTAATTCTTGTTGAAAGATTTTCAATAATAGAATTAAAATTGTGAAAATTTTGAGCATTGTATTCACCCCCCCCCCCTTCTACAATACTTGTTATAGCCATCTGGGACTAACAATAACGATATGTTAGTTTATCTTATAATAATTGAGCTATTGTTTAGCTCCTGGATTTTTTTTCCTCCATTTGGATTATGTTTTCCATTTGGACACCGAATATTTCTTTTGGATTATGGTTTTGTTTCTCCGAATAAGTTTTCCTCGATATAATTTAAAGTTACTTCCTTATGAATATTTTTTAGTGTGACCTACTTTAAATTATTTTTTTACTTTTAGGCATGCATTGTGGGACAGTTGATTGTCTGGTTGACAGTGGTACTACCCACACTATCCTAAAAAATAAAAGTTATTTTATCAACTTTACGCCTAAAGTAACCTCATTGACAACAATTTCGGGCCCGTCGACCCTTGTTGAAGGCTTTGGTAAAGCCCAGTTCGTGTTGTCAAATGGTACAATTTTAACCATTTAAGAGGCCTTATATTCTCCAAGGTCCAGTCGCACATTGTTGAGTTTTAAGGATATTCGAGAAAACAAGTTTCACATTGAAACTGCTAGAGAAAATGGTATTGAATACCTGTACATTACCTCTAATCAATACGACCAAAAGGGTATATTGGAGAAGTTGAGATGTCTTTCAAGTGGTTTGTATGTTACCACGATCCAAAATATTGAAAGCAATCTAATAATTCGTCGGGCGCCGATTGATGAAAGCACTTATATGCTATGGCATGACCGGCTGGGACACCCGGGTCAAAATACGATGCTCCGAACAATGAACGCATCTCATGGGCATCCTCTTGGAGGAAAGAATTTTGTTATTAATCCAAAAAGCCTATGTCAAGCATGCTCAATTGGAAAGGCACATCTTAAACCACTACATGTAAAACCTATAAAAGTGGTTTCCCATTTCCTTGAGAGAATCCAAGGAGACATTTGTGGACCGGTCCAACCAACATGCGGACCATTTAAATATTTCATGGTTTTGGTTGATGCATCGACAAGATGGTCACATGTAGCATTGTTGTCCACAAGAAATGCAGCATTTCCTAAACTCCTAGCCTAGATCATTAAGTTGAGGGCTCATCATCCGGATTATCCAATAAAATCTATTAGACTTGATAATGCCGCGGAGTTCACATCGAAAACTTTCGATGATTATTGCATAACTTTGGGAATTGATGTTGAACATCCTGTAGCATATGTGCATACCCAAAATGGTCTTGCAGAAGCTCTTATTAAGAGATTACAGATAATTGCAAGAACTTTGGTCATGCGCACCAAACTTCCCATTTCTGTTTGGGGTTATGCAATACTACATGCTGCTACATTGGTTCGTCTGAGGCCCATGGCCACCCAACCATTTTCTGTGTACCAGCTGGTAACTGGATATGAGCCTGATGTCTCATATTTACGCGTGTTTGGGTGCTTAGTCAATGTTCCAATAGAGCCGCCAAAGCGTTCGAAATTTAGACCTCAGAAACGACGGGGAATATACGTCGGTTATGAATCCCCATCTATAATACGCTATTTAGAGCCCTTGACAGGCGATCTCTTCTCCGCTAGACATGCGGATTGTGACTTTGATGAGACAATCTTCCCGTCGTTAGGGGGAGATTTGCACGTTAACGTTGATGTGGAACGACGCGAATTAACGTGGCATGCACCCACTTTGTCTCATAAAGATCCCCCTACTGCACATAGTGATAAGGAAGTGCAGCGAATCCTAAGTCTACAAGATGTTGCTAATCAGCTACCAGACGCATTTAATGACTTAGCAAATGTCACGAGATCACATATACCTGCTGCAAATGTGCCTGCAAGGATAGACGTCCCTGTGAGACGCCATGTTCCTATTGAACATGTTGCACCAGTTGTACCAACCGTGCAAAGGACGCTACCATCGGCCGTCCAGTCCGCCGCTCTTCCCAAGAAAAGAGGAAGACCGGTTGGTTCCAAATATGTTCTGCCTCGAAAGAGGAGAAATCTTGTTGCATCTGTTTTGCCACACGAGATCATTAAGGATCACGAAGATGTATTAGAGGAACGTGTTCCCGAAGAAACACCAATTTCTCATCATCCTAATAACCTAGAAATATATGTCGAGTATGCTAGCTTAGACGATATTTTGAAGCGAAACGAGACTGTCATCGATGATGTGTTCATATACGCAGTGGCCACTGACATTATGAGCAATGATGACATGGAACCACGTACTATTGTTGAATGTCAACGTAGAACGGACTGGCCTCAATGGAAACAAGCAATCCAGGATGAGTTGGATTCCTTAACTGTAACGTCCCAAAAATTACAATAAATTTAAACTTTTAAAAATAACATTTTATTCAAATTAAACCATAAGTAATTAAATTCAGTCAAACGTTTATCCAAATCTCGTTAAGATAAATAACCGAATCAATTAACACAGCGGAAAAATGTAAATAGCGTAAACTTAATGTCTCGAAGTAAAATGATAAAAGACTCCACGACGCGCCAGTGTGTACCGTCACGCCTTGCTGCCACTCGTACCTGAAACAGTAATTTGTGGGGAAAGGGTAAGCACGAAGCTTAGTGAATTCAAACACATGCATATGATATCAATTATACCGACACCACCCCTATCAGTAGATAGTTATAACAACCAATACACGCAGTTTAATAATACAAGCAAACTCATTCAAGAATCCCTATGTATACATCATTCGGTCTCCCCGAACTCATACCACACTCGTGTAAACATCCCTCGGTCTCCCCGAGTTCATACCACACTCGTGTACGTATTCCTTGGTCTGCCCGAGTCCTCGGTCTCCCCGGGATTTATACGACACCCAAGATCTCATACTAGACACTAACTCGGCCTAGTTCAACACACAAACAAAACAATTAATACACACGAGCTATAGTAGCGCGCATGCAATCTCTATCCTACACAGTGAGTGAACTCACCTTAGACAACAATGTAGAACTCCACGAACAGCGACAAAGGACCCGTCAACTCCAACTCACTTCTTTCCACCGGGACACGGGCTTTACAACTCTCCCCCGCTTGAATTAGACTTCGTCCTCGAAGTCTATGTCCACGAATAGCTCCGGGTAGTTCTTCCGCATCTCAGTCTCGGGTTCCTAAGTCCACTCGGAACCCTTTCGGTGCTTCCACTGGACCTTCACCAAACCAATTACCTTGTTACGTGAGGCCCTAGTCTTCCTGTCAATAATGGCAATCGGCTTCTCTACGTAGTTAAGCCGCTCATCAATCTGAATATCCTTGAGAGGAATCACCGCAGACTCATCCACCACACACTTCCGCAACTGAGACACGTGGAATGTGTTGTGGATCAAGCTCGGCTCGTCCGGTAACTCTAAGCGATAAGCTACCTTTTCTACTCGAGCAATGATCTTGTAAGGTCCAATGTAACGGGGCCCCAACTTTCCCCGTTTACGAAACCGAATCACCCCTTTTCAGGGCGAAACCTTCAGCAAAACATAATCCCCCACCTGAAACTCCAAGTCTGATCGTCTCTTGTCGGCATAACTCTTTTGCCGACTATGTGCAGTAACTAAACGGTCCCGCACCATCTGTATCATCTCAGTCGTCTTCAGCACAATATCAGTGCTCCCCAATATTCGATGACCAACCTCGCCCCAGCAAATGGGCGTCCTGCACTTCCCACCATACAACCTCTCGTACGGCGACCTGCCAATACTTGAATGGAAGTTGTTGTTGTAGGAAAACTCCGCACTTCAGTGGGGGTCTTCGGCACCTCCCACCGCATTACTGTGGTAATCTTGGCCGGATCGACCATAATACCCTTCTGATTCACGACATGTCCTAGGAATTGGACCTCTCGTAACCAGAGCTCACACTTGGAGAACTTAGCATAAAGCTTCTCCCATCTCAAAACTTCCAAAACTTATCGCAAATGCGTCTCGTGCTTCTTCCTTCGACTTCGAATACACGAGAATGTCGTCGATGAACACAATCACCGACCGGTCCAGCATCGGGCTACACACCCTGTTCATGAAGTCCATGAACGCTGTTGGTGCATTGGTGAGCCCGAAAGGCATCACCACAAACTCGTAATGGCCATAACGTGTACGAAAGGTCGTCTTCTCCGTATCCTCACTTCTCACCCGCATTTGATGATACCCCGATCTCAAATCAATCTTAGAGAACCACGAAGCTCCCTGTAGCTGGTCGAACAAGTCATTGATCCTTGGAAGAGGATAACGATTCTTCACCGTAAGCTTATTTAACTCACGGTAGTCTATACACATCCGCTGGGACCCGTCCTTCTTCTTTACGAACAGAATCGGGGCTCCCCACGGTGAACAACTCGGCCTGATGAACTCCTTCTTGAGAAGTTCCTGCAACTGGGCATACAACTCCTTCATTTCCGGTGGAGCCAGGCGGTAAGGTGCCTTGGCCACCGGAGCAGCACCCGGAATCAAGTCAATGCGGAACTCTACCTGTCGTTCGGGAGGTATTCCCGGTAAATCATCGGGAAATACGTCGGCAAACTCCCGTACAACTGGCACATCCTCCGCAGTCTTCTTCTCTCCGTCGTCGCGCGTGTCTATCACATATGCTAAATATCCCTGGCCACTGTGCTGTAAATACCTACGAGCCCTCGCAGCCGAACATATTGCTGAGGTCCGCCCGGGCGAGTCGCCTTGAACTAGCAGTTCTCCCCCGCTTGGGGTTCGAACTCGTACTTGTTTACGACGGCAAACAATCTCTGCATCGAAAGCATCCATCCAATCCATGCCCACAATCACGCACAACTCACGCATAACGATCGGAATCAGCTCAATAAGGAATCTCACTCCAGAGATTTCCAAAGTACATCCACGATACACATCGGTAACCGTCAAGGTCCTATCATCAGCAACCTCAACCACAAGTGGACAGCCTAACCGTCCTACACTACGGCCCAAACGCTCACTAAAAGTGCGAGACACGAAAGAATGAGTAGCCCCGCTATCAAACATCACTACAGCAGGCACTGAGTTAACTAAGAACGTACCTGTCACCACTTTAGGCGTAGCCTGTGCCTCATCCACCTTCAGTTGATGCACTCTACCTCGGGCCGCCTCGGTTCCAGCTTGACCCACACGACCATCAGTAATACGCAAAGGAGCAGTCGCAGGAGCTTTTTGTGCCCCACTCCCATCCGCAACCCTCGGATTCGGGCAGTTGGCCTTCACGTGGCCCGTCTGCTTGCAGTTAAAGCAGACCATCAGTGGTACTCTGCAATCACGACCGTAGTGTCCCACCTGGCCGCACTTGAAACATTTATCATCTCTCCTTCCGTTACCATCCCTGGGTTTGAACCCTCCGCTCCTTTGACCCGAGCGCGAGTCCGAGAACTTCGTATTCTTCGGAACAGCTGAAACTGGTGCCACAGTCTGCACCGCCTTCCTCTTCTTTGCCTGCGTCTCTAGCTCCTGTTCCCGTCTCCGGGCAGCCTCCATCATCGCAGCAAGTGTGGCGTACTGCGCCGTACTCACGAACTCCCTGATCTCGGTACGTAACATGTCCTTGTACCGCGTCATCTTCATGTCCTCAGAAGCAGCATACTGAGGACAGAATAGTGCCATCTCCGTGAATTTCCGGTTCATCTCCTTTACGGTCTCCGTAGTCTAAGTGAGCTCCAAGAACTCCTTAGCAATCCTCTCCATCTCCACTAGAGGCACATACTCTGCATGAAACCGTACAACGAACTCCTCCCAGGTCAATGTAGTGCGCTCATTAAGTGTCAAAGCAGTAGCGCACCAGTCTTTCGCTCCATCTCGTAACAGGTTCACCGCGAAACGAACCTTCAGGTTCTCCGGACAACCACTAGTAAGGAATGCGCACTCCATGTCCGAGATCCAGCGCATACTGCCGATCGGATTCGAGTCTCCCTTGAACTCAGGAGGAGAACAAGCAGAGAGATCCCGATACTGAAACTCCCTCGCTCGGGGTTGCCCACCCACAGGGGGTGAAATCGCCGCGATACGCTCCTCCATCAATACTACTACCTCATCACGAATGGCGGTAATAATCTCGGGGATCGCCTCCCCAATAACATGCGTCACCTCAGCCGCAATCATCTCACGAATCTGCTCAGCAGTAATTCCAGTACTTGCACCTGGTTCAGCATTGTTGTTCCTTCTTGTGATGGCCATTCCGTGTAATTATTACAACGACTTATTAGCACACAATAAATCCTGCTATCTACGCACACGCTCAACTCCTCGGCTTCCCCGTGGCTTTCCCCGACCCGAGCACGGATCCTGTACTTCAGATAGTATGAGCTCTACTACTACCTTCCACACCTATCCTTACTCGTTTCGAGTCCCATCCCGAAGTGCCCAAGTAGTCCCTTGCCGACAGTTACACCCATATGCCTCCGTACCAGCATATGTAAACACTCTTCCTAGTTCACTAGGAATTTTCACCCCATTCCCTACCCTTTCTATGACGAAATCCCCACTAGTCATGACGAGTCGCCTCGCGAATGCACAATTGCATACAGTGTGAAATCAGATAGACATTCGAATAAAAGATTATATCCTACAACGGTTAGACTCAAACAAGAGTTGCGCAATAGAACTAAATCAAACATTCTAAGGCTACTTGATTCCTACTGCATACAACTTATAAGGCATTCACTTAACAACCTGTCAAGACTAGCATAAATTCCTACTAGCAAGTAATAACCATGCACTCATGCAGAACAGTGTAATAAGCACCAGACAATCTAGCATACATACTTCTATGTTCTAGAAAGCAATAAATTACACTAAGTACTTTACCTTTTCCCTTGGCATCGGTTGACTGTACACACTGCGCCTTCGATCACCGTCTCCAAAACGTACTTTTCCTTTCTTTTATTTTCTCAAAAAATTTAAAAGGAAACTCTATAGCCGCAAACTTGAGTTCAAACACACCGAAATGTGTTTGATTCGCTCAAGCTGTGCTCTGATACCAAGTTGTAACGTCCCGAAAATTACAATGAATTTGAACTTTTTAAAATACCGTTGTTAGGTGCATTTTATGCACCTAACTTTGTATATAATAGTTGCGTTTTCTTTATATTTTAGTGTTTAGTTTAGCTTTTTCATGCATAGTTATTCATTTCTTCTTATTTTCTTTAATCACGGTTGGAAATTCTTTTGGGAATGGTTTTTATGCTTTTGGTATTTATTTTGTGCAGATTATACGTCGTTTTAAAGGTGAGATGGGCGGAGGCATGCTTGTGAAGAAGAAGGAAGGAAAAGATGAAGTGTACGTGGACGAGGAAGCGGAGAACGAAGGAAAGAAGATGATTGGAGGCGAAGAAAACACTTGATTGGATGCTTGAAGTTTCTGCGGTACTTTCACGGGCGCGAAGGAATCTCCCCGGCCGTGAAAGTCATTTGGGCTTTTAATTTTCTGGACTTTTAATGTGATGGGCTTTTTAACATTGGACTTTTTGGGCTTTGTCTTTAAACTCCTTTAAGCCTTTGTTCCTAGTATATTAGGCAATTTTTATTTTAGAATTAGACTCACTCTACATCACACGACATTTCGGTTTCTAGGAAGTTTCTCTCAACTTTGAACAACTTCATTGAAGAATTGGAGAAGAAGATGAACTTGCAACAAGCTTAGGCCATTGGAATCCGACTTGCTACCGGGTTTCATACTAGTATCTTCTTCTCTATCTTCTTAAGTTATTTTGTTGTTAAATTCTAATTTTATTTGGTTGGAAACAATGTTTTGTTTATGAATTCATCTTTGTTCTTAATTGAAGTGTTAGATTTAGTTTCTCTTCATCTCTTTTGTGTTTATTGTATTTTCTCTACTCCTTTGCATCTCTATTTCTCATCTCTACCCTAATTTCTTCCACTCAATTTGAAATTCTGCACTTGATTAAATTCTGCACTTAATTTTAGGGTTAATTAATTTTCTGCACTCCAATTTTCTGCATAAAAATAGGTTAGATTAATTTTCTGCTCATGTTTGTTTAGTAGCTTAATGTTCATCTCTTGATTGTTAGTGTTAATTGTAATTAGATTGAGTCTAATGTAATTTCTTTGTTAGTCGAGGTTTAATTTTGATTTTTATTCCGTTAGAGTCTAATTAAGTAATGTGTGTTGGTCTCGTTTAAATAATTCGTTTAATTGGGTAATCATCGCCTTAGGATTGAAGTCTTGGTATTGATCAATTGTTCTTAAAACGGATGTTGAGTTTTAATCCACTTCGATTGTAACGAAAGTTGAATTGATTTAATTGGGTTTTAACAAATCATCTAGTTAATTCAATTGGTTGTTGATAAAAACGAAAGTTTAGTCTTCACTTGAGTCGAATTGATCAATGACAACGGTCTTAACATGTAAATAATTAGGGGCGTTGATTGGGAAATACATTCGTTTTAAACCTTAATGTTTCTTCCCAATGTATATGTGTTGCGAAAGTAAATACATATCTTGGTTAGAAAAGCTTTCTCACCTCGAGAGAGGGTTGAAGTATTTTAGAAAAATGAATTCCCACCATTACCAAAATCCGAGGTTGATATTACTCAATGTTCTTAGTTTTAGTCGTCTTTTATCTTACTTAGTTTTAGTCTTGATTGCTTCTTATTGTGTCTCTTTCCCTTAAACTCTTTTATTTTAAGTTCACTTAGGTAAAAATCAAATCAATTTATCTGATTCGCATAACTAGCCATGATTATTAAGTAGTTAATGTTTAGACCGTCACCTCCCCGTGATCGACCCGTATGCTACATAACCCGTACGCTTGCGGTATAAATTTAAAACACATCAACCGTTTTATTTAAATAAACCATAAGTGTTCAAGCCAATTAAAAGTTTATCAAAATCTCGTTAAGTTAAATAGCCAAATCCAAATAACACAGCGGAAAATGTAATAATCTAAATATAGTGTCTCAAAGTAAAAGTAATGGAAGTCTCCACAACGCGTCAGTGTGTACCGTCAAGCCTTTGTGCCACTCGTACCTGAAACAGTAATTTGTGGGGAAAGGGTAAGCACGAAGCTTAGTGAATTCAAACACATGCATATGATATCAATTATACCGACACCACCCCTATCAGCAGATAGTTATAACAACCAATATACGCAGTTTAATAATACAAGCAAACTCATTCAAGAATCCCTATGTATACATCATTCGGTCTCCCCGAACTCATACCACACTCGTGTAAACATCCATCGGTCTCCCCGAGTTCATACCACACTCGTGTACGTATTCCTCGGTCTCCCCGGGATTTATACGACACCCAAGATCTCATACTAGACACTAACTCGGCCTAGTTCAACACACAAACAAAACAATTAATACACACGAGCTATAGTAGCGCGCATACAATCTCTATCCTACACAGTGAGTGAACTCACCTTAGAAAGCAATGTAGAACTCCACGAACAGCGATAAAGGACCCGTCAACTCCAACTCACTTCTTTCCACCGGGACACGGGCTTTACATTAACGAAAAGAAGAGTGTGTGGACCTGTCGCTCCCACACCACCCAATGTAAAACCAATTGGTAATAAATGGGTTTTCGTAAGGAAGCGTAATGAGAATAATGAGATTGTCAGATACAAAGATCGCCTTGTGGCGCAAGGTTTCTCTCAACCCCCTAGTGTTGATTATGAGGAGACATATTCTCCCGTAATGGACATAATAACGTTCCGCTACTTAATCAGTTTAGTAGTTTCCAAAAATCTGAATATGCAGCTCATGGATGTGGTTACAACCTATCTCTATGGGGATCTGGACACAGAGGTATACATGAGAGTCCCTGATGGACTTGAGTTGCCTGAATCAAGTAGTTCCCAACCACGGAACTCGTTCTTGATTAAATTGAGACGATCACTATATGGATTAAAACAATCTGGACGGATGTGGTATAACCGTCTAAGTGAATACTTGATCGGCCTGGGATATTTGAATAACGATCTATGCCCGTGCGTGTTCATAAAGAAATTCACTTCAGGATACGCGATTATCGCAGTCTATGTAGATGATATGAATCTCATAGGAACCTCGAAAGAGTTGGTGGAAATTGTTGAAATCTTAAAAAAGGAATTCGAAATGAAGGATCTTGGGAAGACACGATATTGCCTCGGCCTGCAGATCGAGCACCGTAGAGATGGGATTTTAGTCCATCAAGAAAACTACACTCAAAAGGTGTTGAGACGGTTTAGTCATCATGATGCAAAATCGTAATCTACTCCCATGATCGTCCGTTCTCTAGATATTAAGAAGGACCCATTCCGTCCAAAAGAAGACGATGAAGAGATATTGAGCCCCGAGTGTTCATATATGGGTGCAATAGGCGCATTATTGTACTTGGCCTAATGTACTAGACCGGACATTTCATTTGATGTGAATTGTCTTGCTCGACATAGCAACGCGCCAACATGCCACCACTGGAATGGCATCAAAGACATTTTCCGTTACCTTAAGGGTACTACGGATATGGGTGTGTTCTATCCCTACGCGTCATCGAGTGAGGATACCGCAATCGGTACTCCAAACAACGCGACCCTTGTCGGCTACGCCGATGCAGGTTACTTATCAGACCCGCATAAGGGACGTTCTCAATCAGGTTATGTCTTTACCATTGGGAACACAGCGATATCCTGGAGATCTCGTAAGCAGACTCTAGTTGCTACTTCGACGAACCACTCTGAGTTACTCGCACTCTATGAGGCGACTAGAGAGTGTGTATGGCTTCGAGCAGTTATTGGCCATATTCGAAGTACATGTGATTTAGCTCATGATCCCGATGAACAAATTGTCATCTATGAGGACAACACCGCTGTTATTGATCAAGCGAAACACGGTTACATCAAAGGGGATACCACTAAACACATCTCGCCAAAGTTTTTTTTTACACATGAACAACAAGCACTTCAAAAGATTGAAGTACAACATATTGGATCAGAAAAGAATCATGCAGACTTGTTCAGCAAGTCATTGCCAAAGTATTCGTTCCAAAAACATGTCAAAGCAATTGGACTTAGGAAGTTCTCTGAGCTACCCTAAATGACATACCTTATTGTGTGCAAGTGAAGATTGCATCCTGATGAATGCTTAACACCATGTTGTGTGAATCTTCATTTCATATTGGATACATGTGAGGGGGAGCATCCCGATTGAAAGCTAGTGTATTCTTTTTATCTTTAGTTCAAGGGTTTGTCCCATTGGGTTTACCTTGACAAAGTTTTTTTTAACGAGACACAAACTTGGTCCCATTCTCACTAAGTATTATCGAAATCAGGGGGAGTATCCAGCAACATACTTCTAACCATGGTGCACTCTTTTGTCCTTCGTTTATAGTTTTTTTTCCCACTGGGTTTTCTCTAACAAGGTTTTAATGAGGCACACTGTGTATGGTTATTTCCCTCTCTACTACTGACTTTGTGTACTCTTTTGTCCTTCGACCAAGTTTTTTCCCACCGGGTTTTCTTGGCAAGGTTTTTAATGAGGAACATATTTCCTAGTCAGATGGCTCAAACACTTGTATAGTGTTTTGGCGCATACATTTATCCAATGCATGAAGAGCTAAAGACATCCATATCGTATTTTTTCCTTCGACCAGAGTCTTGTCCCAAAGGGTTTTTCTCTGGCAAAGGTTTTGACGAGGCGAATGTTTGATGGATTATCAGAAGATACAAGACATAGAAGTATAGATATGAGTTGGTGTAAATTAGGACACCCAAAGGGGGAGTGTTGTAACTCATAATTTATGGGTATTGAGTGTCTCATTTAACACCATTATGAAGGACTTTATGTATGAGTTAATGGCCATGTAACTCCTATTTTTCCATTATGTCTTGGCTCAACCCTTCCACTATATAAAGGGGTTGAGGTCTAACCATTGTATACACACTTCTCATTTCAATATAAGAGCTCTCTTGTTTTCTCTCTATAGTAGGCTAATTCCATTTACAACAATATGGAAGTTATAGGGACTATAAATGTAATTTGTTCTAAATATTAAACCATACTATATATGTAGGCGGAAGATTGTATGGAAAGTTGAGGTTAACTACGTGAGAAGTAGATCTGAATTGTTGATCACTTTTAATCAAATGTCCTATCATGAATTGCGCCTTAAAATGGCATTGATCTTGTAATACCCCGGGTAAGTTCGTTAGTTAAAATCCCTTTTTCCGTTAAGTAAAGTTAACTTTAAAGTTGGATTTTAGGGTAAGATTGGGTTAAATTATAAGTTAAGGGTGTTTAGGTCATTATTGAGAAGTTCAAGGACCAAATTGGTAATTAAGTTTGATATTATCTCTTAAGCATATCAAATATTTCACAACTCAGATATTATCCAGATTTCAGTTTAGTGTGTGTGTATGTTATGAGAGAGCAAGAAGGAGAAAAGAAGAAAAGCTAGGTTAAGGCTTCAATTGGTATGCTTGGAAGTGAATCTGAGGTATGTCTCTTTGTATTTTATGTTTGTAATTGCTTTTAGATAGTTTCTATCGGAGTAGAATAGTCAAAATCACATCTGTTAATGATTCAGTCGATTTCTGGGTGAAAATGGGATAAACAATCAGAGGTGTCCGGATGATATGAAGGTATCCGGGTAGTTTCTTGGGTGGTGTCCGGGTAGTTTATTGATACCGGATGAATTAGATACCGGATGACGTCCAGTCCAACATGACTCGGTTTTGGACTCAGTTAAGTCTTAAGAACTTTGACCCGATTTGATAAGCTTGACGTAGGCTTGGGGTTGAACTTGCATGAACGGTATTGTAAATTGAAGTTTATATGACGTGAATGCATTGGTTATCCTTTTGGGATCATGTATGAATGTTAAGTTTAAATCAGAAGCTTAAAAGTTGAAGGATCACTTTGTGGGATTGTTAGAACAGTGAAGGACTTTTGCTTTTAGATAAGTGTTTACTTACGATGTGGAAGATTTATAAAAGATGAAATACTAGAGATGAACAAAGGGGGTGTATAGATTGTGTTGATCTGTGAGGAATTGTACCATGTCTATGCAATGTATTGGAATCACAAAGAGCTAGTAAGAACGAATAAGTTCAAGTTAAATAGAAAATCGTGAGTGGTAGTTCAACTAAAGTTGGGGAGGAGATATTTAATGATATAGACTCGGGTATTTGGGCGAGAAAACAGGATTATAAAATTAATTATGTACGAATGACTATGAGAGACATGGTCTGTGGTAAATGTTATGGGTGGAGAATGTACGAACGAGTAGTGGCATTAATTGCCAAGATACATGTGTCATCTAGTATGAGACGTGATGTTAGAAAGAGGAAGTATCCGAATGGAAGTTCCGGGAATTCCGGTTGGAAAGTACTATTTGTCAATAAAGTTGATGGAGCATGTGGTTTGTAAGATAACTTGGTAATATGGCTTATATCGGAATAGAATGTCGGAGCAGTGGTGAGTGTTTATCCAAAGAGATGTTGGTTGTGTGAGTCGCTAGGTAAGTTTATGTTCTTGAATCATTGGAAGTTAACGAAGATGATGGTTATGTTAGTCAAAATGTGATGTAAAAGATGCAAAATCCTTAAGAAAGATGAGTTGCTTCTTATGTGTGAAAGGATTGTCCGAGAAAGTATTAGTTGCAGATTAAAGAATGTGTAGTAACTTGGGACGGTATGTCGTTTCAAGATAACTTAGTTGATTGCCTTAAGTTAGAATTTTGATACAACTGTTTGGTTATGTATAGTTATGAGAAAATGTTATCAGTATGTGGGAAAAGTTGGAAGAAAGAGACAAGTAATGTTTGGAGGGTAGTACTCCATGCTAACGTGGGAGGAGATGATAAAAAGATCAGACCTAAGAATGTAGTTATACTACAGGTCCAATGGAATTATCACCCTTGATATACAACACTTTAGGGTTTGGTTGCAATATGGTCGCATAATGCGATAGTGGTGTGAGGAAATGGTAGCACTTTGTACTAAAGAAACGTGTGAGTCATGGATGTAACAAAGGTTTGTCGTATTTATCGGAGTATTCAAAAGTGGTGAGTATACTCAATTTAAGGTGAGTATAGATTTTCAAGCAGTAGATGGTAATGTTATTTTGAGACCCGAAGATCGAGTTACGGTTAATGTCGGTATGGTAGACCAAGAAATAGTCGGGTAAAGATTTGGTGATGAACAGTGACTCTAAGGAGGTTTGCAAATCCAAGTTGGGGAGCGGATGCTAATGAAAGAGTTAAGGTTCAGAAAGTATGAAAGGATGAATTCTTGTTCTTTCTGGACTTTTAATTGTGGTTAAGTATGTAAGACTTAAGAGTCGGAAGAGAATATGATGGATAGGTATCCCCATCTGTTTACCTGATCTTGATTTCGAGGACGAAATCATTTTCAAGTTGGGGAGTATTGTAACATCCTAAATTTTCAATATTATTATTTTAATGAGAATTGGGATTTATTTGTATTTTGGTTTAAACCTTGAATTATATGGAAGTTTCATAATTCAAACAAGGTTAAAATAAAAGGGTTTAAGGTTTGGTGTCAATTGTGAAAATATTGAAACCTAGAGGTGTGTTTGGTCACATTTGGAAAGTGTATATAGATAAGGTAGCTGGAAATCATATTTTTATCTGATATCTTGTTTTGGGTCGGTCAAGAGAGAAGAAGAGAAAGAGGGAAAAAGGAGAAAAGAGAAAGAAAAAAAAGGAAACAAGGGTTTTGGTCATCAATTTGGTAAGAAATTAATCTGTGTTTTGATAAAGACTGTTGTAGCTATAGAATTGTAAACGAATCTGTGTTTTGGATCGATTTACAGAATCAGTAACATCAGATTTGGAGCAGCAATTTGAGATTAAAGTGGGTTTTCTTCCATTAGGTGAGTTCATTTGTTCCTTGCTTAAATCAGTGTTTTCATGTTAAATTTAACCTTGAAATAGCTGTATAAATTGGTTATGAACTGTATGGTATGGTTTGGAACGAGCTGAATCGAACAGATATGAAAGTGAATCGAATTTTAGGCTGCAGATCAGAGTTTTCCGGATAAACCGTTGTATCCGGATAACTCTGATGATGAATGTGTCCGGATGCAGCAAGATACCGGGTAAGTTCGAATTGCTTTAGTTTTCCGGATGAAAATAGTTACCGGATGGTATCCGGATGGTCTTAGTATCCGGATGTCGTCCGGATTAGAATAGTATCCGGTAAAGTATTTGTTATCCGGAAAAGTCCTTTTATCCGGAAAGTTTAGTTGTCCGGAAAACTCCTGTTGTCCGGAAACCTCTGTTGTCCGGACACTTTTGAGAAACTGAGAAAAACTAGGTTCTGATGGCTGGATGCAGTTCTGGATGTTTTGTCTGGTTTAGTTTCCTAAACATTTTTCTAGGGGCGCTGCCCCCAGACCCCGCAAGGGCGTTGCCCCTTGACCCCATCCGCTAACCGGGTAGCGGAACCCCCGTGCTAAGTCGCCAAGGGGGGGGGGGGGGCATTTGAGGATGAAGATACGATAGGTTATCTAGTATTCTTAGATTTGAGAATATGATATGAGCTGTAATATGTTGTTATGCATATACGTTAGTAAAGTGTAATGGATCCATAGGCACTAGTGTTTGGTAATCACATGGAATAGGCGTGTGGTAATAATCGTTATTCCAGTGATGTGTGTAGTACTAATGGTTATGTGCACGTGGAATAAATGAAGTTAGTCATTATTCTGATGTGTGTGAGAAACCCTGGAATAAACGTAATTCCCGGTTTCTAAGGAAGAAGAGGGATTGACATATGTAATTGTAATCTCTACTTCCTTTTCTAAGAAATGGGCATGTGTATATTGCGATTTCTTAGGTGGGAGCATTAATCTAGAATCTGAGAAAGATTCGTAGTGTGGCTCTGGAATAGGATGTGTACAGAAATGGGCATGCGTATATTGTGGTTTCTGGAATAGATGTGTACGGAACTGGGCATGTGTATATTGCGATTTCCGGAATAGAAACATTACTCTAGAATCAGTGCAGATTCGTAGTGTAGCTCTAAGACATGATATGATGATGGAATGTGTGTCAGTCATATTCATGGGATTGGATGAAAATCGTGTTAACGGAATAGAGTTACATGTATGGTAAGAAAAGGGTAATCAGGTTTGATATAACTTGTTTACATTGATTTTGCAAATATTATTATGGAAACGAATGTTCTCACTAGGCGTTGGCCTAATCGTTTCAAATGATGTTTTCTTACCAGGTACCGGCTCGGGAAAATAAGGGTTGTGGGACGAGCGTTTTGGAATATCAAGGAAGTCAATTAACAGAAGGAGATTTTGAGGGATTGCTTAGATAACTTAGTTAATCTGATTATAGTGACATAATTAGATTAATAAGTTATTTGTAGGATCCCGTATTTGTAAATGTACTCTTGATGATTAATTCACTTGCTATTTATGTAAGTTTGAAGTTTATATTATCATAGCTTGTGGAAATTTGAGGTTCAAATTAGCCCAGAATTTTGGTTTGTACAAATTGGACTTAGGAAGTTCTCTGAGCTACCCTAAATGACATACCTTATTGTGTGCAAGTGAAGATTGCATCCTGATGAATGCTTAACACCATGTTGTGTGAATCTTCATTTCATATTGGATACATGTGAGGGGGAGCATCCCGATTGAAAGCTAGTGTATTCTTTTTATCTTTAGTTCAAGGGTTTGTCCCATTGGGTTTACCTTGACAAAGTTTTTTTTAACGAGACACAAACTTGGTCCCATTCTCACTAAGTATTATCGAAATCAGGGGGAGTATCCAGCAACATACTTCTAACCATGGTGCCCTCTTTTGTCCTTCGTTTATAGTTTTTTTTCCACTGGGTTTTCTCTAACAAGGTTTTAATGAGGCACACTGTGTATGGTTATTTCCCTCTTTACAACTGACGTTGTGTACTCTTTTGTCCTTCGACCAAGTTTTTTCCCACCGGGTTTTCTTGGCAAGGTTTTTAATGAGGCACATATTTCCTAGTCAGATGGCTCAAACACTTGTATAGTGTTTTGGCGCATACATTTATCCAATGCATGAAGAGCTAAAGACATCCATATCGTATTTTTTCCTTCGACCAGAGTCTTGTCCCAAAGGGTTTTTCTCTGGCAAAGGTTTTGACGAGGCGAATGTTTGATGGATTATCAGAAGATACAAGACATAGAAGTATAGATATGAGTTGGTGTAAATTAGGACACCCAAAGGGGGAGCGTTGTAACTCATAATTTATGGGTATTTAGTGTCTCATTTAACACCATTATGAAGGACTTTATGTATGAGTTAATGGCCATGTAACTCCCATTTTTCCATTATGTCTTGGCTCAACCCTTCCACTATATAAAGGGGTTGAGGCCTAACCATTGTATACACACTTCTCATTTCAATATAAGAGCTCTCTTGTTTTCTCTCTATAGTAGGCTAATTCCATTTACAACAATATGGAAGTTATATGGACTATAAATGTAATTTGTTCTAAATATTAAACCATACTATATATGTAAGCGGAAGATTGTATGGAAAGTTGAGGTTAACTACGTGAGAAGTAGATCTGAATTGTTGATCACTTTTAATCAAATGTCCTATCATGAATTGCGCCTTAAAATGGCATTGATCTTGTAATACCCCGGGTAAGTTCGTTAGTTAAAATCCCTTTTTCCGTTAAGTAAAGTTAACTTTAAAGTTGGATTTTAGGGTAAGATTGGGTTAAATTATAAGTTAAGGGTGTTTAGGTCATTATTGAGAAGTTCAAGGACCAAATTGGTAATTAAGTTTGATATTATCTCTTAAGCATATCAAATATTTCACAACTCAGATATTATCCAGATTTCAGTTTAGTGTGTGTGTATGTTATGAGAGAGCAAGAAGGAGAAAATAAGAAAAGCTAGGTTAAGGCTTCAATTGGTATGCTTGGAAGTGAATCTGAGGTATGTCTCTTTGTATTTTATGTTTGTAATTGCTTTTAGATAGTTCCTATCGGAGTAGAATAGTCAAAATCACATCTGTTAATGATTCAGTCGATTTCTGGGTGAAAATGGGATAAACAATCAGAGGTGTCCGGATGATATGAAGGTATCCGGGTAGTTTCTTGGGTGGTGTCCGGGTAGTTTATTGATAGTGTCCGGATGATTTGTTTGATGATTTCCGGATGAATTAGATACCGGATGACGTCCGGATTACTTTGGTGTCCGGAAAAGTCGAGTTGTCCGGATTGGTCTGTGTTGTTCGGATAATTCATGTTATCCGGGTTAGTTATGCTGTCCGGAAATGTCGAGCTGTCCGGGTTGCTTTGGGCTGTCCGGAAACTATAGTTGTTTGGTTGTTTTGATGGCGAGAGTTAGGTAGATTTATCTAGAGTTCATGTGTTCAATTGGTAAGGGGATATTTGTATTTAATCTGTTTCAGATTCTGTGGATTTGGATTGAAAGACTGAATCTTTTGGAGAAAGGCTTAGAAGTGTTTTTGGATAAGCGATCGAGGTGAGTTTTACTTCAAAATATTTTTAACTGGAATACATATATGTGTGTGGAATGGATATATGATTAAGGTGTGAATATTTTGTGTTTATAATATAGTAAGTTATTATATTCCTATGTGCATTACACTACACATGTGCACATTAGTCGGGTTCCGGTGTGCGGACCGATGGGTAGCCGGGTTCCGGTGTGCGGACCGGTGAGTAGCCGGGTTCCGGTGTGCGGACCGGTAACGTTGATATTTATTAGTTGGCTTGCTACCAATTAGTATGGCCAGTTGTGGGGGAATAAGGTGGGATGAGATGTACGAGTCTTGAATGGTATTGATATACGTGTAATATATGGATGTATATGAAAAGTTTTATATGAATGGTTTTGATACAAAGGTTTACTAAACTGACAGGGATTATCTCACTAGACCTTTTGGTCTAACCCTCATTTTGTTTTCAAAAATATGTATTCCAGGTCAAGGATCTTTTGTTAGCAAAGGGAAGAATAAAGCATAGGAGGCGGTTGCTAGCTGGCGAAGATTAGGATATGTTTACGTTTCTTTTGTATTGTTTAGTTTTGAGACTTTGGGACCGAATGTGAATTATTATGTATTTTGTTATGAAAGTAACGAAGTTATGTATAATATGTTAATTGATGTATATTATGTATGTTAAGGGATACCGGGTCGTTACAGATGGTATCAGAGCCCTAGTTTAAGGGATTTAGGTATTTGTACCCGTACCTAAACTTAACCTGCATGTGAAGTAGGATGTCCTTGATATATTAGAACCTTGGAATGCTAAGTATAAAAGGTAGAAGGAACATCATGTAAGGTAATTTCAGATTACACCTGGCCAGTGTAATTGTGCTCTTACAGGTGCATGTTTGGACTGGAATACCTTATTATATGGGGTATGTGGTTATGTGTATATTAACTCTATAAAAATCAACAGAGTGGCAGATCGGACTCGACGTATGGATAGATATGAAGACAGGTATATTCCTATAAACACTATACGTTCTAAAGTGCTATATGACTTCGGTGCAAACTGATAATCTGTATTTCCGTGCTTTTGTTGCTTATCTGTGTTAGAGGTATAGATAGGTGTGGGATGTCTATTTAGTTATTTCCAATGGTTTTGATTGAGTTCGAGGTAGTAGTGGAAACTAAGTATTCATACCTTTTCGCTTAACCGAATTCCGGGACGGAATTCTTTTAAGGGGGAGATAATGTAATACCCCCGGGTAGGTTCGTTAGTTAAATTCCCCTTTTCCGTTAAGTAAAGTTAACTTTAAAGTATTTTAGGGTAAGATTGGGTTAAATTATAAGTTAAGGGTGTTTGGGTCATTATTGAGAAGTTCAAGGACCAAAGTGGTAATTAAGTTTGATATTATCTCTTAAGCATAGATATTTCACAACTCAGATATTATCCAGATTTCAGTTTAGTGTGTGTGTGTGTTATGAGAGAAGAAGAAGGAGAAAAGAAGAAAAGCTAGGTTAAGGCTTCAATTGGTATGCTTGGAAGTGAATCTGAGGTATGTCTCTTTGTATTTTATGTTTGTAATTGCTTTTAGATAGTTCCTATCGGAGTAGAATAGTCAAAATCACATCTGTTAATGATTCAGTCGATTTCTGGGTGAAAATGGGATAAACAGTCAGAGGTGTCCGGATGATATGAAGGTATCCGGGTAGTTTCTTGGGTGGTGTCCGGGTAGTTTATTGATAGTGTCCGGATGATTTGTTTGATGATTTCCGGATGAATTAGATACCGGATGACGTCCGGATTACTTTGGTGTCCGGAAAAGTCGAGTTGTCCGGATTGGTCTGTGTTGTTCGGATAATTCATGTTATCCGGGTTAGTTATGCTGTCCGGAAATGTCGAGCTGTCCGGGTTGCTTTGGGCTGTCCGGAAACTATAGTTGTTTGGTTGTTTTGATGGCGAGAGTTAGGTAGATTTATCTAGAGTTCATGTGTTCAATTGGTAAGGGGATATTTGTATTTAATATGTTTCAGATTCTGTGGATTTGGATTGAAAGACTGAATCTTTTGGAGAAAGGCTTGGAAGTGTTTTTGGATAAGCGATCGAGGTGAGTTTTACTTCAAAATATTTTTAACTGGAATACATATATGTGTGTGGAATGGATATATGATTAAGGCGTGAATATTTTGTGTTTATAATATAGTAAGTTATTATATTCCTATGTGCATTACACTACACAGGTGCACATTAGTCGGGTTCCGGTGTGCGGACCGATGGGTAGCCGGGTTCCGGTGTGCGGACCGGTGAGTAGCCGGGTTCCGGTGTGCGGACCGGTAACGTTGATATTTATTAGTTGGTTTGCTACCAATTAGTATGGCCAGTTGTGGGGGAATAAGGTGGGATGAGATGTACGAGTCTTGAATTGTATTGATATACGTGTAATATATGGATGTATATGAAAAGTTTTATATGAATGGTTTTGATACAAAGGTTTACTAAACTGACAGGGATTATCTCACTAGACCTTTTGGTCTAACCCTCATTTTGTTTTCAAAAATATGTATTCCAGGTCAAGGATCTTTTGTTAGCAAAGGGAAGAATAAAGCATAGGAGGCGGTTGCTATCTGACGAAGATTAGGATATGTTTACGTTTCTTTTGTATTGTTTAGTTTTGAGACTTTGGGACCGAATGTGAATTATTATGTATTTTGTTATGAAAGTAACGACGTTATGTATAATATGTTAATTGATGTATATTATGTATGTTAAGGGATACCGGGTCGTTACAGATCTGATGCATCTCGATGCATCTTACCTTGGTGAATCTCATTTTAATGTGCGTCAATTTCTCGTCCAACAGTTGATAACTACTTCTCACACTTCTCACATTAATGTCAACTTCTCACGGAAACCAACCACCACGACAAACATTTTTACCGGCCAAAACGTCAACGGTAACCACAAACTCACCATCGATCTCTATGATCCCCATTCCCCACCACCTCTTCTGACTACTTTACAGGCCACAAAACACGGTTGTCAACCCTTTACCTCATTCCTCCATATCCAGCAACACTCTACACAAGCCACAACTATTGAGCGCCCAACCCATTTCCCTCCTCCTCTACCTTCGACAAATTCAATGGCACAACCCACTGATCTCAAACGTTGCCCACCCCCCAAGAAATTTGAGACGATAACGCAAAGGAATTTTGATCTATTTTATGTTCGATCCGAAGGAAATCAACTTAAAGATTGTTTCCCGAATAGAAAGGTAAAACAAGAACTCCCAAATTTTATTGGAAACTCGTTTTTGTTCGGTACAAAAGAATCAACGTCGTTATAGCTCTTTGCCATTTGTCTTACTCGTCTTTTTTAATTTGATGTTTGTTCAATTTTAATTTTGGGTAAAAACCTACAGTTGGTCATCAAAGTCAAACTTTTATATTAGGGTTGTAGGTTTGGAATTTTCTGTAACACCCTCAAAATTTGAAGAGCAACTAAATAAAATTTCGATTAAATACACAAAAGACATATAATTCTTACTATGAACCCTCCTTGAAATCATATCAAAATTTTAAAACGTAGTAACCTCAACACTAATCGTAACTTAAGCAATACACAAAGACTACAAAGGTCGGGTGTTACTTAATACAAGAACAAGTTACTATCCCAAAATAAATGTGGAAGACTTCACCGAGCTAAATCCCTTCTCGTGCATACAACTAGCTCTCACCCCTTCACCGTGTCACTAGAACTATTCCCCAACCGGAACCTGTTGCACATGCCGACAAATAAAAAGGGTTAGGCTAACGCCTAGTGAGTTCAAGAGTTTTATCATGACCATATAATTCATAGAAACGAGAGAGATGCAATTTAAGTCATGAGTTCAAAAGAATTTACTTTAGATGCAAATCATTCATTTTTCCAACACACACAAATCCCGTGCTGGAAGCTTTAGTATAAAATGATTCTCAAAACGGACTCATCCCAAAACCCACTTGAAAAGTGAAATAGTATTTGATTTCTAAAATGATTGAAATCATGAAATAATCGCTATTATTCAAAATATCCCAAACACGGATGAGATATAACCAACAACTCACATACCATGGAAAACAATCCATATAAATATAATATGTCACCGAAAACATGGATAGAAATAAATACCCAAAGCAACACCTTTCGGTGACGGGGGAGGCCCGTTTACATCGCACGTGACGGAACACAAAAGTGGGTCACATAACCATGAAATAAAACAAACACGTGGACTATTCTCCCAAAATGACGAGCTCAATCACTCCAGATCTATTGCTCGTGGAGACTAGGGAGCCCCTAACTTCAACCACTCCAGGTCTATACATTGGGTCACTCAAAGTCCACAAAACAAGCACATTGGGATTACACCTTACTGTCCATTGGATGTTACCCGACCATATAGGCCCACACCTTACTTACCATGGAACCCGATGCCTATCACGTGCCAAGCACATCTGGAATTACACCTTACTGCCCATGGGACGATGCCCGACCATATAGGCCCACATCTTACTTACCATGGAACCCGATGTCTATTCCATGCTATAATAAGATAAACTAACGTATCATCATTGAACGTAAAACTCAAGCGCCTATGGATCCGTAGCAAATAAGGTCTAAAACATTACACGACCCCAAACGAATGAACAAACGCATTGAAAAACATGAAATTCCCCAATAACCATAAATCACGTCCAAAACTTGACTTTAAGCTATTAAAATTGGACAAGTGTCCTCAAGACTTGATAAAACCCATTACCGAGCCATAAGCTCGACTAACTCAAAAGATCAATCGTGAAAAGTCTTAAAACGAAATTAAACGTAGCAACACACACCTCTGCAAATAAATATTTCAAATCCATAAAAACCCGAAGTAAAACCTTGGGTTGGGACAACCCCCTTTTCCAAGGGACTCACACCGTTACATTTTCAAATCGTCCCATAACGTACTAAATGCATGTTTCCAAAATATACACAAAAATGAATTTTCATATCAAGTAGACTTCATTTATAAAATAAATCATCAACACGTTTTCATTTATGATTTTATCTATCAAATTTCCCAAAAATTCCAAATGTAAGTGTTTTACAATATTTACAACTATAAATACTTCAAAAGTTAAAACCCACCAAGTAACTCAACCATTGATAATTTTCATGTAAAACACATAAGTACTTGGAAAATAACATTTTGGCATGTACAAAGTTTTCACAAATCAACTTGAACTCACCTTGCTAGATTTAGGCTAAATCTAGATTTTCTCCAAACGTAAGCTCCTTTGAAGAAACACGATTCCTCAAGCCAAATCTTCCAAAAACCTAGATCCATAAGTTTTCAACCATAAATATTCACATCCAACCATAAAGAATCATTCCCCAAACATTTTACATCAAGATCTCAACTTATACTAAAACCCTAATTTCCATAGATGACGAGAAAAGAAGGTTACATTACCACAACTTGAATCCATCAACAAAACATCTCTGAGGTTACCAAAATAAAGGTTTGGGAAGTGAAGATGAACTCACAAATGGGTATTTAAAGAAAACCCCAAGATAGCTCAACAATGGTGGAAATGATGGAGAAGGTGAATATCTTGAAGCCTTGGAACCATAGAAGTTTGATTCATCAAACCCACTTTGGTGTTCTTGAAGAAAAAGGGAGATGGAAGAGAGAAAATGGAGGATTTAGGGTTTTGGGGAGGGAAAAATCGAGTGGGAGAGGATAGAGATCTGATTTGGGGTTGTGAAAAATAAGATGAGGGAAGAGAGTGGGAAAAGCCTTAAAAGCACACAATATCTCATCAAATGCATCGCGGACGTCCGGCTAGAAGCCATGCGGACGTCCGGCCTCAACCTGATCCGAACCCATCCAATTTCTGTTGCTTCCGTGGACGACGCGCTGACTTCCGCGCTGACGCAGACGTCCGACCTTGTGCCCATGCGGACGTCTGCAAGTCCCAAAATTCATTTTCTAATTTTTGGGGTGTTACATTTTCTCCTTGATCTATCAATATTTTAGGTTTTGATTTTAAATTTTTTTGGGTTTGATTTTAGTCATTGTTTGGCAAAAAAAACTAGTTTTTTTCCTGGGTACATAAGCTAGCTTATAAACTAACTTTTTAAAACGCTACTTGGAGTAGCTTTTCAGTATCTTTTTTTGAATATTCTAATATTACCCTCATTAACATTAATTATTATTTATTAACTATTATTATAAATAAATATTATATTTATATTTAATTAATTAATATTAATTGAAAATTATTAAATTAAATTTTAATTACACATTGATAAATTATTTAGAGTTATTGTTAATCATATAAATTATTTTTATATATTTTTTAATATAATCAATATTTTTAATTATCAATTACTATTATCTTTTTAATTATTATTTGATAATTTTTTCATATTATATGTAACAGTTTAGTTAAAATCATAGGTTGATATATATTTTTTCTAAAACTTGTTTTAACAAATTTAAAATTTATAGTATATATGTAATAATAAATTTTAAATTATTTCTTTTAACATGTTATATTATTTAATTTTTCTTTACTACATTGGTTGTCTCAATTTATATATTATATTGCTATAAATTTGTTTTAGTTATATAATTATATATAGTAATTGATAGTTTTTTGAAGATGTTATTTTTGGTCATTTTACATGCTTATAAGCTAGGTTTTGCCAAACGTGATTTTTCATCAGCCAGCTAGCTTATCAGTCAACAACTAGCTTATCAGCTACCGTTATCTTATAAGTCATCAGCTAGTGTTTTGAAACGAGATTTTGGATTTGATTTTTTATTTTGGTTCTAGTTTGCAAGTTGTGATTGTGTTGTTTAACGATTTTGCTCGATGTGAAGGAAGTAGTCTTAGGTTTAGAAAGGGTTGTGGAGGTGTTTGGAGAAATGGGTTTGGAGACCTTGACCGGAGAGGATGAGCGGAGCTTGATTGGTGAGGAGTTCATAGTAAGGTGAGGAAAGTTACCGGGCTCAGTTGTGTGTAACCCATGTCACTTGTTTATTGGACGACATAAAAAAAGAATTTTAGTTTTTAATAGAAAATAAAAGAAATCTAAAAAGACTAAAATACTCCTAACTTAACGGGTTCTTTATTATAAATTCAGGATATCAAACTGTTTATTGATATTGTGATTCAATACATATTGAAGAGAAAAAGAAACAACCCAAGATATATATACAAGAAAAGAAAACCTCTAAAGAGGGAGATCAATCAGGAGGGAAATATGGACCGACAGGGAGAATATGGACCGACAGAAGGAACTGAAAATTGAAATCCAATACTCCCCCTCAAGCTGGAGCGTGTAAATTGACAACGCCCAGCTTGTCCAGTAAGAAACGAAGTTGCGAAGCTCCAAGTCCTTTTGTGAGAAGGTCAGCAAGTTGAAGTTTTGAGTTGATGGACATAGGACAAATTTCCTTGGATTCAACACGTTCACGAACGAAGTAACAGTCCATCTCAACATGTTTAGTGCGTTCGTGAAAAACCGGATTGTTGGCGATATGCCGAGCTGCTTGGTTGTCGCAGAAAAGTGTGGTAGACCCAAGTTGTGGAAGGCCTAGCTCCTGTAAAAGCCATCGCAACCAGATCACTTCACTAACAGTTGCAGCCATGGCACGATATTCAGCTTCAGCGGATGAGCGTGAGACAACGGACTGCTTTTTGGTTTTCCACGAAATGGGAGCACCACCAAGAAGAACAAGGTAACCTGTTCGAGAACGCCTAGTAAGAGGGCAACCAAGCCAATCTGAATCAGTGTATGCAACCAAATTCGTGCCACCTTCTTTCGGTAAAAGTATGCCCTGACCGGGAGTAGCCTTGAGATATCGAAGAATTCTAAACACGGCATCCATATGATTCTGACGGGGGTCCGAAACAAACTGACTGAGAGTGTTAACCGAGTAGGCTATATCCGGACGAGTGGCCTGGAGGTAAAGAAGTCGCCCAATAAGACGTCGATATTTACTGGCATCAACCTTGGGTTCTTGATCATCCATAACAAGCTTTAGGTTTTGTTCAATAGGAAATGAGCTCGGGCGACATCCTTTCATGCCACTATCTTCTAATATATCAAGAGTGTATTTCCGTTGACTTAAAACAAGACCACGAGAAGTCCGTGCCACCTCTATCCCAAGGAAATATTTCAGATTCCCAAGATCCTTGATGCTGAACTTGTCATGCAGACATTGTTTGACTTCGTGTATCTTTTTGGAATCGTTTCCAACGATGATGACGTCATCAACGTAGATGAGAATGGAAAGGAATGTGTCATCATGTTTGTAGAGAAAAAGTGAATGATCTGCCTTGGATGAAGAGAAGCCGAGACCGAGGAGGGCAGTGGTAAACTTTTGATACCAGTTTCGAGAGGCCTGTTTGAGACCGTAGAGAGATTTTCGCAGACGGCAAACACGATCTTCTTTCTCCGTGAAAAAACCTTGCGGCATTTTCATATACACTTCTTCATCAAGGTCACCATGAAGAAAGGCGTTATTGACGTCGAGCTGGTGGATGAACCAATTGTTTTTAGTAGCCACGGATAATAACGTTCGAACAGTTACCAGTTTAGCTACCGGAGCAAACGTATCATGAAAATCTTCTCCTTCGATCTGAGTGAATCCTTTTGCGACGAGTCTCGCTTTATATCTTTCGACATCTCCATTTGGCCTGTATTTGATCTTATAGACCCATTTAGAGTCAATGACCCGTTTTCCTTCTGGCAAAGACTCAATAGTCCATGTGTTGTTTTGTTCAAGGGCTTGAATCTCCTTCTTCATGGCCTCAATCCATTTCGGGTCTTGCATGGCTTGCTTAAAAGTTTTCGGCTCATCAGTGGTGGTAATGGCCGCCAAGAAATTTTTATGGGTATTAGAAAAATTATTATAAGAAAGATAATTGGTAATAGGATGTACCGTTGAGGTAGTTTGAGTTGATGCGGTATGTGCATGGTCAACCGAAGGGGGAAGATCAACAATGAAATCGTCCAGGCGTTTAGGTTGTGTCTGATTCCTCTTTGGTCGAGAGTTTCCCAGATCAGTGTGTGTTTCGAGATTTTGAGGAGGCATCTCTTCATGGGTAGTGTCTGGCCTACTCCCATCGTTTTCCATTATGTGCCCATCCAAGTTCTGTGGGCTAGAGTTAGGCCGATCATCTTCCACCTCATTAGGATTGGTAATTTGCTCATGATTTGGGCCTTCAACATCTTGGGCTTGTATGGGAACAAAAACATCAGAATCATTGGAAGCTTGGGTTTGGACTGGGAATGTAAAGGTGCTTTCATGGAACTTTACATCTCGTGATACCACCATTTTCTTGCTTTCAATATCAAATATTTTGTAGCCTTTTGTCCCTTGAGGATAACCTAGAAAAATTCCGGGTCTCCCCCTCACTTCGAACTTGTCACCCTTTGTTTCGATACTCCAAAAATAAGTTAGACAACCAAAGACCCTCATGTGATCATATTCGGGTTTTTGATTGTATAGTAATTCATATGGAGTTTTATCACCAAGAGTTTTAGAGGGTAATCGGTTGATAATGTACGCAGCCGTTAGAACACATTCCCCCCAAAAACTCTTTGGCAAATTTGCTTCAAAACGCAGAGCTCGAGCCGTGTCAAGTAAATGCCGATGCTTACGCTCAACAACCCCATTTTGTTGAGGTGTATGAGGACACGTGGTTTCTAACAAAATGCCTTGCTTGGTGTAAAAGTTCAACATGAGATTTGACGTGAATTCCCCACCATTGTCACATCTTATTCTTTTGATGTTTTTACTAAACTGGTTTTCAACCATTTTGCAAAAATTCACCAAACAAGTACTAGCATCACTTTTATATTTAATGAGAAAAATCCAAACATTTCTACTGAAATCATCCACAATGGTCAAAAAATAATTTGCTCCAGAGAATGAAGGAATTCGATATTTACCCCATACATCACAATGTAATAGCTCAAAACATTCTTTGGTTTTAATTTCGCTTAACGGGAAAGGAGATCTCGTATGTTTAGCCTTGGAACAGGAATCACAAACACTATTTCTAAGATTAAAAGAAGCACCTTTGAGAAAGTCAACTTTAGCAAGCTTTTCTTGAGAAGTGTGACCCAACCTCTTATGCCATCTTTCAATAGTGACTGCCATAGCTTTCCTTTCCTCCCCAAACATCCCCATTCGGTATAGACCTCCCTTGCACTTACCCGCACCAATCAAGTTCCTCGAACGGAGACCCTGCATTACACAAAAATCAGGAAAGAATGTCACAGAACATTGAAGGTTTTTGGTTAATTGGCTAACGGATAAAAGGTTGCAAGTAAACTTTGGTACGTGTAATATGCCCTCGATCTTGGTGCCTCCCGGTAGAGTATAATCACCCTTACCCTCAACCGGGATGGTATCTCCATTAGGAATAACAACAGGCATTTCAAGATGGTCTTTTCTTTTGTTAACAAGGATATTACTTAGATAGGTTGTGTGATTAGTAGCCCCCGAATCAACAATCCAATCATCCTTATTATCAATTCTACCTGTCATGTTGGCTCCTCGTTTGTTCCCTTCATCACCTGTGTTGGTTCCACATTCAAAATGTTTCAAGAAAAGATTGTACTGCTCGATGGTGAGTCCGGGAATGGGACTCGAACCACCCTCAACGCAGGAAGCCCTCGGCTTTGTCTTGTCTCCCTTAGCTTTCCCTGGCCACCACTCAGGGTAACCAATCCGTTTGAAGCAACCTTCTCGATTATGTCCATCTCGATCACAATGAGTGCAGTGTTGTACCTCTTCTTGTTTTGCCGTTTTCGAATGGGTCTTTGTTTTCTGTTGTGAAGAGAAAGAGTTGTCACGTTTTGGAGGAACATAAGCTTTAAAAACAGCGGTTTCCATTGCAGGCTTCTTGTCTTCGGTTATCAGCTTTTGTCGTTCATCTTCTGCAACGAGATGATAGGCTGTCCCGAGACCCGGAGTTGGTTTGGTGGCAAGGATTTGGGTTTTGATAACTCCGAACCCGTTATCGAGACCCATAAGGAACTCGTACAGCCTCGCTTTCTCTTGATGAGCAACAAGCCGCTTACCAACGTCACACGTACACTCATTACACGTGCACCGTGGGATGGGGAACACCGACTGGATTTCATCCCATAATGATCGAAGCTTTGTGTAGTAGGCTGAAACGGTGGCACCGTCTTGGTGTGTGGCAGCGATCTTGTTTTTCAGTTCATATGCCCTCGGTGCACTTTCTTTCCCAAATCGTTCACGAAGATCAAACCACATCTCTGCAGCGGTGTTCGCGTATTTCACACTGCTCCTTATTTCCTTTTCCATGGCGGTGGTAAGCCACCCCTTTATCATTGCATCCACTCTCATCCATGGCATGTAATCCTTGGATGTCTTTTCTGGCTTTTCAATTGACCCGTCGATGAAACCGATCTTATTTTTTGCAAATAAGAAATTCTCCATCTCCTGCATCCAATCCGCATAGTTTTTGTCGGACAATGCATCGTTGACTTGCATTTGTCTAGGGTAATCGGAAGGGTGAAGGTAATATGGTGAGTTGTAATCAACGACGTTACCGCCGCTGTCTTTTCCCTGTTTTTCTGCGTCGTCGGCCATGTGTTTGTCGGAGCAGCAGGATCACTGCTCTGATACCATTATAAATTCAGGATATCAAACTGTTTATTGATATTGTGATTCAATACATATTGAAGAGAAAAAGAAACAACCCAAGATATATATACAAGAAAAGAAAACCTCTAAAGAGGGAGATCAATCAGGAGGGAAATATGGACCGACAGGGAGAATATGGACCGACAGAAGGAACTGAAAATTGAAATCCAATACTTTAACGATCGTTGAAGGGAGGGCCAAATCCGGGATGTTTTTGCATACCACGATGGCCTTTCGTAACTGATAACGAAAAGTGTTACTTTTGTGAGACCACACATACCAATTTTGTAGTTTACTCTTTTTTTTTCCTTTTTTGAGTAAACTACGAATTTAGTTCATGTGGTTAGTCGAAAACAACATTTTTCATCCATACAGTTTCAAAGTTACAAGATGGTCATTGTAGTTTGCAAAAACATCAACATTCTATCCCTTCCTTTAACGCTCTCATATATCCATTAAATGAGGGGTGTTTTTATCCTTTTATCGACTTTTTTGTTTTTACCTGATTAAAAACTACAGAGACCAAAAATCATGAAATCGGTTTTGATTAGGTGAAAGACAAAAATAGATAAAATCACGAAAATGCTCCTTATTTAACCGAACTTTTAACGATGCTTAAAAATGAACCAAAATTAAGAAGTTTTCACAAACCTATATTGTAATTATATAAAATTGTAAAGACTACAGGTGTTAATTTCACAAACCTAATACACCCATTTTTTTTGAAGTATATGATATTCATATACGGCAAATGAAACAATTAAACTCACACACCCTCCTCACCTTTGGTGAGGTTTGAACCTCTGACCTCCTATGAGGACAAAGACTCTCGTACCGCTAGGCCAAAGGCCATTTGGTCTAATACACCCATTTTGTAGTTTACTATTTTTTAACCCATTTTGTAGTTTACTAAATATAATTAATACGTATGTTTTTGGCAGTTGGTTCGGTCGTGATCACTCAAAAAACGTTCAAACGACAGCTCATGGATTGGACGGTGTAAAAAGCTCGGTCGGTGCGGGTAGGGTCGCGTTCGGGGCTGGTGGAGCGAGGGGGAGGCTGTCGAGAGGTTGAGTTGTTGGTCGGCTTCGTCCTTTTGTATCTCGCAAACTGTGATGGCATGCTGTTGTTTGGTTTTCTTTTGTTGGCTCCCAATCGCTTTTAGCAACTTTGTTTTTTGGTTTGTAGGTTTGGTGTGTTTTGGTTGTGGATGCTTGGTTTTCTGTTTCGTTGGTTTGACATTTGTATCTTTGGTTTGGTTTTGATTAAAATCCTTGTTACGTTTAAAAAAAACGTTCAAACCGCAAACCTGGTCGAGCGGTTTGGCTATTTTCACACCAGACCGAACCGACATACCATTTAAAACGCCAAAAACAATCTGCTTTTTACTTAATTCGAACATCCCTACTAAAAATAACTTCTTGTTTTACTGTATCCCATTGGTGGCAACACACACAAAATCACCATACCTATTATAAATCCAAACAAATGCACATTACCATTGTTGGATTAAGATGTAGACACATGTGAATATCACAATTGTTAGACACTGAGGTGGTTATGGGTCTACTTTAGTGTTTTGCTTAGTTTAGGTGTTTGTATACATGTTTTAAAAGACGAATGCTATAATAAAATGCAAATTTACAAACCATAAAATGTCCAATGTATTTTTTTAAAGTCGAGTGAAATTAAAGTTTTTTAAAAGGAAAGTGATAAGCGGTTCTTTTAATTGATTGATATATCATATGTGTTCGTGATTTTTGGTTATCAGAAAAAAGTTGTTTTCTCTGATCGGCTTCCTCTGCATACTAATATTGGTTGTCGATATTGAACTTTTTTTATGGTTACCAAATCATGTACAAAGCTTTAACAATTATTAGGTGGACTGGCTCTGCAGCGGAGTGAGTGTTCAGTCGTGTAGCCCCTCGATCGTTGTGTTGGTTGTTCTTGGTTTAGTCTTCCTTTTCGTTATGTTCTTGTTGTAGTATTGACGTAACGGCGAAATTTTATAAAAACTAGCAAGAAGTTATAAAAAAGATATAATGACAACGGAAAGATTTGTATTTCTTTTTAGAAAAGAGTTTACTGAAACCGAAAAGATATTTGCTTTTGCTTGAGCATAACGTTTATAAAAAATAACTGTTTGGCAAAAATATCAGTGCATGTCATGTTTTAGAAATTAGATCTTCAATATACGTTTTACTGTATAGTATTTTAAATTGCACATAACAACAAAAATGAAATACCAACATAGTTATTCCCGATTTTTTTGGCCCCATAAAACGATGCATTAATTTAACCTCAAAATTTCAAATAGATTTGGTATAACTAGAACTCTACTCGCGCAATGCAGCGCGATGTATCTCGATTTTAATATTCTAATTTATTTTAATATGTGGTTTTAAGAAAATATCGTGTTTTTTAAAAATTTATTAAAGAATGACGTTTTTTAAAAAGTTCATGATTTGAGGATTTGAAAATGGTTAGAGATAAGAATTAATTAATAAGAGTCCACGATTTAAAGATTTGAAGGTTGTTAGAGATAAGTATTAATCAAGTAATTAGCATTAAAAAACGGTGCATAAAGCTTCATTAGTTGTTTTTAAGAGATTTTAAATAATTGACATTAAACAGCGGTACATGAAGCTTTAGAGGTTGTTTTAAAAAAAAAATCATAAATGTTTTATAATATAGTATAGATAGTCATACAAATCATCGGATAAATTTTATGATTTTAGTTCTTATCAATTGATGAATTTAATTATGGGGTAGCTGTTGGAGATGCTCTTACCATATGATCACCATGATTTGCAACAATCTACGGAATTGGTCCCTTCGTCAAAATTAATTTTATAATTTTGATCATGTGGTTTTTGATTAGGGGAAAGATAAATTATGAGAAAGTGCAAAAATACCCCTCATTTAGTAGAATTTTTTAAAGACCATAAAAGTAATAGGCTGGTCCCAAACGTTTTTTTACAAACCATGATGACCTTTTATAATCATAAACTGCAGGACAAATACCATTATTTCCAAGATACATTGGGACCAAAATTTGTAGTTTACTCTAATTACCATAACATTTAAAAGTTAAATATTAAAGTTAAATAATTAATCTTACTAATACAAATAAAGTAATAATTTATTTAACTATATTATAACATTTTAAAACCATTTTGTCAAGAAAAATGTTTCCCAAAATACGTTTTTCTAATTTAAGAGACACTAAAAAATAAAAAAGTAAGAATTATAGATAAAAACAGATGTATTTTAATACTTAGAGCAACTCTAATACAAGTTTTTTCCAAGCAAAAAATAAAGTAGATTGTAGGAATTATTATTATAGAGAGTTCTTATAAATTAACATCTGTTTTTTGGTTACCGTAAATTTTGGATCAAATTATGCGCACCGACTAATCCCTGGACAATCTTGAATAACCTACAATCATTCCAAGTAAACCTCGAACCCTAGGTAAATGAAATTTTCCATTACATCATCTAGAGCTTTACAAGTGCACCACAACACAAATGGTTAAGAATCTTATCTTCTTTATGTTCTTATGTAAAACCTTAATTTTTACCATAATGTTGGTGTAAAGTGACATACTTATTTATTTATTTATTTTATAATTGAATATTTATTTATAAATAATAATTAATGAAGTCGTATTTTTTTTATGAAACTTATAAAAAAAGGTTTTTATAGGAATTATTATTGTAAATTTTTATGTAAATTATTATTTTGATAAGTTGGAAAAAAATGAAATTAAAAAAAAATAAGGGTGCGTTTGATACATTGGACATGACATGACAGAACATAACAAAGATTACTGTCCCACGTTTGGTAGGACTTTTATGTGGAACAGACATGAACAAGGTGGAACAAAGTGGAACATGCCTGTTCCACCCCTACCACATGGAACAAAGTGGAACAGACTTATGGTTTACCAATATAACCTTAAAATAAAATATAATTATCTTCTAAAACATCAAATACACATTCTATTTTAAATTTTATTTATTGTATTTTATTTAATGTTATATGTTCTGTTTTGTCTAGTTCTGTCTACCAAACGTTGAACAACTGTTCTGTCCTGTTCTGTTCTGTCATATCCCATCCTGTTCTGTTCTATCCTGTTTGCGTATCAAACGCACCGATATTGTAACGTCCCAAAAATTACAATAAATTTGAATTGTTAAAAATGCCATTTTTATTACATTAAATCACAAGCGTTTAACTCACAATAAACGTTTACACAAAACCTCGTTATGTTAAACGATCAACTCAACTAAAACAGCGGAAATGTAAAAATATAAATAATACGAAGGTCTTCTCAACGCGCCAGTGTGTACCGTCACGCCTTACTGCCACTCGCACCTGAAACAGTAATTTTATAAGGAAAGGGTAAGCACGAAGCTTAGTGAATTCAAGCACCAACATAGGATAGCAATCATATGAACACTACCCCTAACCACAGATAAATACAATTAATCCACACACGCCAGTTCAAGAACATATCCTAAACAGGCAACTCATACAAGGACATAACAGTCCACCTCGGCACCCCGAGGTCTACATGGTCAATACAACCATCGGCCCCGCCGACCATCGGTCCAACCGAATAAATACAACCATCGGCCCCGCCGAACATCGGTCCAACCGAATAAATACAACCATCGGCCCCGCCGAACATCGGTCCAACAGAATAATCACAACAGTAAAGGTATTCTCCTAGACATTAATAAATAAAACCATCGGTCTCCCCGATCATACAACAACAACTGTATATTTATATAAAACCATCGGTCTCCCCGATCATACAACAACAACTGTATATATATATATATATAAAACCATCGGTCTCCCCGATTATACAACACACTCGTGTAGGCATCCCTCGGTCTCCCCGAGTTCATCCCACACTTGTACACAATTCCTCGGTCCCACCGAGTACTTGGTCCCACCGAGTTCACACAACACTACAACACTATTCCTCGGTCCCACCGAGCCCTCGGTCCCACCGAGATGTATATAACACTCATTTATACTAGGCATTAATTCAACCTAGTACTACGCACCACAATTCAGCTAGTACACACAACAATTCAGCTAACACATACAAACTACCGTAATGTACATATAATCCCTATTCTACGTAGTGAGAGAACTCACCTCGATACGCAACGCAGATTCCACAAACAGCAATACGAGCCCGCCACTCCAACTCACTTCTTCCCACCTAAAGAAGTGCTACCAAGTGTCAACACGACGCCCCAACCCTCCGTTATAAACATAAGACTAAACGAGCGACATTTCAGATTTTTGGTCTAACTGCAGGTCTGTTCGGGACCTGCTTATCCCCCTCTAGACCCACTAATCCAGAGATTAAGTCCCACAAACAGGAGGGTCTAGGTCTTAGCTTTCCAAGTACATATTATACGCGTTCTAACGATTTTCCTACGATTTAATATGAATTTTCTAAGAATGGAACGCGAGTCTGTCGTATTCGGACCTGCTGTAAAAACAGCTATTTTACACCTAGCTATAGGTCGAACCAGACTTTCGCTAAAACACGAAAAGTGTGCCCGACACAGAATGTGAACCGTGGGCACCGGATTCGTCTCAAACCGAGCTACGACGAGAAAGTTACGGGCGAAATACGAACTGGACAGAACCCTTTTATTCACATAAAATGACGATTTATAAAACGGTTTAAAGTTTTCGCGATTGGGGTTACGGTTTAGGCGACCACGGCTGAACAACACAACCACCACCCACTGCCACCTCCGGCAGTGGTGGTTGGCGGCGGCGGCCACCACCCACGGTGGTGGTGGTTCGGCAAACGAAAACCAATAAAAGAAAAAGGAAAGAAGAGGGTATTACCTCTCGGCGACGAACCAACGGCACCCCAACTCTCTTTCCGGCAGATTCTCGGCGGCGATGGCAGCGGCCGGCGGTCTCTCTTCTCCTTCGCTGCACTCTCTACACCGGCGACTCTCTCTCTCTCGGCGACTCTCTCTCTCGACGACTCTCTCTCTCTCTTCTCGGCGATGGCAGCCGCAAGGGAGAAGGAAGGGGGGGGATAGGGTTTTGGGTTGTTATCTTGTGTGTGACGAGGAGGAAAGCCAAAAAGGGGAGGGGGTCGGTTCTAAATGGCCGAACCCCATGCAAACAATTCCTAAATGACACATTTGGTCCCTGTCTTTTTATTTACTTGCTAAATAACTAAAGGTTTTTCCCTCTTTCACGTTTTGATCTATCTCGTTAAATTCCGACCAATCCCGCTAACAAAACAACGTTAAAAGGGGAAATTTTAAAAATAATAAAAGAACATACCGGGATACGGGCTTTACAACTCTCCCCTGCTTGAATTAGACGTCGTCCCCGAAGTCTACGTCCGTAAACAGCTCTGGGTAGTTCTCCCGCATCTCAGCCTCGGGTTCCCAAGTCCACTCAGAACCCTTTCGGTGTTGCCACTGGACTTTCACTAACTGGAATCTAAATTTCTCACACCGACTAAAAAAAATCCCGAATACTTTTCTTACCAACAAAACTCCTTCAAGAACACTGAAATTATGATCGGAAGAATACTCCAACAACTGGAATCATTCATAGTCAAACGACTTCGGTTGTCTCCCAACCTTAGATATTCCATACATCCCGATTCAAGTTTCAAGCTCTAACCATTCTAAAGTTGCTCACCAATATACCCTACAGGATACTCGAATCCGATCATTCCTACCATTAACTGTCGATTAACTTCCACGAGTTCTAAAAGACTCCCAAAATTTATTTCACACGAATCATCAAACCAGTAAACTTATAATCACCCACGAAGGTCATTCCACCATAGCCATTCATCACAAGTGAGCATTCCAGGGTTACTACTACCATCACTATAATTATTTTAAAATCGGCTACAATTCTCCGATTACACTAAAGGTGTTTGGCCTTAAGCCCAAAAGTCGACACCTAAATACACCACTTACCTCAAAAAGGTTACTGTGCATTTATTCTCTTAATTACAAAGAGCATCCTTCCCTTAACCGATACTCTTCGGCCTACAGTACCAACATGCGTGGAATACCCAACCTTCCACCGTCGACGTATTTTCCACACTCGTTCTACGAAGCCAGGTTATGCCGTATCGAGGATACACCTTGACGTCTACCTCCCAGGTAACGCCTCAAGGCCCAGCACATCGGAACTACCTCCCAGGTAAGTGCTCAAGGCTATATCCTCCTAGTGCCTACTGGAAAGTCAAGGTCATAACACATGAATACCGGGGTCCCACCCCGAGATACCCAACCGACCATTACTAACGACTGACTAACGTGTCTAAGGATCTAATGCAAAACAGTCTACCAACAACATGCCTATCCCGGAATGACTCACTCACCCAAACATGTAAATACTCACCATGCCATAAATACAAAACTGTGCAACAAAAACAAACCATCAACAAGACTCCACATCGAGCCATTAAAACCGTGCAATTGACCCATGGCTATCTCAAAGTTAAAACCGAGCAAAATGCTCCACGCTTGCTAGACCCATAAGTCGGTCAAAAACGCGTTTAAATAAAGTTTAAGCAAGCAATACTCTAAAATCAACATTAGTCCCAAACTCAACACGGGTTAAACAAAAGAGTTTTCCAAAAGGACTCACACCCTTAAAATTCTCAAAATGACACATAACACTTAAAAGCGCATTTCCCAAATGGTTTACAAAATCATTTACAAAATATTTTCAACGTCAAGATTTTTCATCTCAAAAAGATCGTATGCAATAAAACTACTATTACCAGGTCGGTAGTTACGCAAAAATGGACACGCTCGTCCCACATATGAAAATCATGTTGAAAATCATTCCATTGCAGCTCAGTTTACTCACAAAACGCAAAACGAAATAAATAATTTCTTTAAAAATTAACCGTCACGGTTCTAGTATGGATTGGCTTATGATCTGTACTTAAAATAACCACTCGACCTTACACAGGGTGCGACAAAAGTGTGCACATAATTTCAAAATCAATTCCACGACGTTTGACCCCAAAATTTCTCTTTTTAAATCATAAAATGTCGTGCCACAGGGTTCACCAACAAATTTTTACGCGCGTCAGCTAGTCATACAAACGATGAAACAGTTTACAAATATATTTTTGTTAAAACACAACTGTCTCGTGTAAGTTTCAAACTTAAAGATAGAAACCAATCCGCTTCTATCATTTGAAAATATCGACTAAAACCTCATAAAATCTCTAACTGGGGGTAGGCATGCAAGCTTGTAACACTTCCTTAAAATTTTCTTGCAATGACACACATGCTCCAATTAACTCACACCAAATCTCAAAAGGTGGGGTTCTTTAAATTGATTTCCCAAATGGTCACATAAACAAATAAGATATGCACCTCGTGAAATTAAACCCACACGACTCAACATGCCGTAAAACAAAACTTCATGAACCTTAACGAACTCAATGACTCTAAGTCAATAAAATAGCACCATACATTGTGCCCCCAAAGTCAAATTGTTAAAAGCAAAATCATGTATGAGACGCCAAAATCCCTAAAATCTCTTTCCACGGTAAAACCATAAACAACATTGTTTAACAAACTCATTTTAAACAAATCACCAAAATAGTTTTATACAGATATCGTGGAATGTAACTTTCCGTCTCAACTCTAACATATGTGGAGGAGTTCCAATGTTAAAGTCACAAGCCGTAGTCATTTGCCCAACATTTTAAACACCACAAAACACGGATATCATCTTACCCGAAGGGCCCGTTGGAAAAATAACAAAATGAAACAATTTCTAACAACGTTTGCAACTCTCGTGATAAAACGGTTTCATGCACTTTCAAAACCATAATTCGAAATCTTGTGTGTGTGCTGAACATTTCCCAAAATTCCAAAACACAATCCATATAAGGATTGGAAACACACGAATTAGTTAATGCAATTTTATTTTCAAAATCAAACTTTGTGCATGACTTAGTCGGCATTCTACGTCTCGACTCACACTACTCAAAATCCCTCCGGCCCACTATCGTCATCCGGACATTTAAACCTTTTAGGGAAAGTTGGGAAATCACGTCAAATCAACTTACGACTTTTCCTCAAATCAAAGTCGGCTCTATAAGCTTATAATTCTAGCACAATCATCCATCTTGGCCCGAAATGGTCTACTTAAAACAAACATCATCCTTATCGTCACTCCAAGTGCTTAATACTAGAATCGTCCTTCTATTCCCACGGCTACTCGCTTAGAACCTTCATCACTACCCCCCAACGATCATCACATCAAAGTAAATCAAGTACACACCTGTACTAGCAGGTTTACTATAGTTGTTCCTCCTTGTGATGGCTATTCTGGGTAGATATTACAACGAGTTATTAGCACATAATAACTCACACTAACAACGCTCACGCTCAACTCCTTGGATTCCTCGTGACTTTCCCCGACTCGTGCACGGATCCTGTGCTTCAGATAGTAGGAGCTCTACTACTACCTTCCACACCTATCCTCACTCGTTTCGAGTCCCGTCCCGAAGTGCCCAAGTAGTTCCTTGCCGAAAAACTATACACATATGCCCGCACCGGCATATGTACACACTCTTCCTAACTCCCTAGGAATTTCATTTCAAAACACTACCCTTGCTACAACGAAATCCCTACTAGCCATAACGAGTTGCCTCGCGAATACCCCGTCACATGCAGCGTGAAACAAATAGACATTCGAATACAAGTTTCTATCCTAGAACGGTTGGACTCAAACAAGAGCTGCGCAATAGAACTAAATCAAATATTCTAAGGCTATGTGATTCTTACTGCATACAACCTATAGGGCATTCACTTAACAACCTAATATGACCAGCATTATGTCCTACTAGCAAGCAATAACCCTACAGTACAGTGTAACCAACACAAGCAATCTAGCATGCATACCCTATGATCTAGAAAGCAATAAATACACTAAGTACTGTACCTTTTCCATTGGCTCCGGCTGACTGTACACACTGCGCCCTCGATCACCGTTTCTCAAACGGGTTTTCCTTTATTTTATTTCCCAAAAATTTTAAGAGATACCAAGTTGTAACGTCCCAAAAATTACAATAAATTTGAACTGTTAAAAATACCATTTTTATTAAATTAAATCACAAGCGTTTAACTCAAAATAAACGTTTACACAAAACCTCGTTATGTTAAACGATCAACTCAACTAAAACAGCGGAAATGTAAAAATATAAATAATACGAAGGTCTTCTCAACGCACCAGTGTGTACCGTCACGCCTTACTGCCACTCGCACCTGAAACAGTAATTTTATAGGGAAAGGGTAAGCACGAAGCTTAGTGAATTGAAGCACCAACATAGGATAGCAATCATATGAACACTACCCCTAACCACAGATAAATACAATTAATCCACACATGCCAGTTCAAGAACATATCCTAAACAGGCAACTCATACAAGGACATAACAGTCCACCTCGGCACCCCGAGGTCTACATGGTCAATACAACCATCGGCCCCGCCGAACATCGGTCCAACCGAATAAATACAACCATCGGCCCCGCCGAACATCGGTCCAACCGAATAAATACAACCATCGGCCCCGCCGAACATCGGTCCAACCGAATAAATACAACCATCGGCCCCGCCGAACATCGGTCCAACCGAATAAATACAACCATCGGCCCCGCCGAACATCGGTCCAACAGAATAAATACAACAGTAAAGGTATTCTCCTAGACATTAATAAATAAAACCATCGGTCTCCCCGATCATACAACAACAACTGTATATTTATATAAAACCATCGGTCTCCCCGATCATACAACAACAACTTCTCCCCGATTATACAACACACTCGTGTAGGCATCCCTCGGTCTCCCCGAGTTCATCCCACACTTGTACACAATTCCTCGGTCCCACCGAGTACTTGGTCCCACCGAGTTCACACAACACTAAAACACTATTCCTCGGTCCCACCGAGCCCTCGGTCCCACCGAGATGTATATAACACTCATTTATACTAGGCATTAATTCAACCTAGTACTACGCACCACAATTCAGCTAGTACACACAACAATTCAGCTAACACATACAAACTACCGTAATGTACATATAATCTTTATTCTACGTAGTGAGAGAACTCACCTCGATACGCAACGCAGATTCCACAAACAGCAATACGAGCCCGCCACTCCAACTCACTTCTTCCCACCTAAAGAAGTGCTACCAAGTGTCAACACGACGCCCCAACCCTCAGTTATAAACATAAGACTAAACGAGCAACATTTCAGATTTTCGGTCTAACTGCAGGTCTGTTCGGGACCTGCTTATCCCCCTCTAGACCCACTAATCCAGAGATTAAGTCCCATAAACAGGAGGGTCTAGGTCTTAGCTTTCCAAGGACATATTATACGCGTTCTAACGATTTTCCTACGATTTAATATGAATTTTCTAAGAATGGAACGCGAGTCTGTCGTATTCGGACCTGCTGTAAAACAGCTATTTTACACCTAGCTAGAGGTCGAACCAGACTTTCGCTAAAACACGAAAAGTGTGCCCGACACAGAATGTGAACCGTGGGCACCGGATTCGTCTCAAACCGAGCTACGACGAGAAAGTTACGGGCGAAATACGAACTGGACAGAACCCTTTTATTCACATAAAATGACGATTTATAAAACGGTTTAAAGTTTTCGCGATTGGGGTTACGGTTTAGGCGACCACGGCTGAACAACACAACCACCACCCACTGCCACCTCCGGCAGTGGTGGTTGGCGGCGGCGGCGGCCACCACCCACGGTGGTGGTGGTTCGGCAAACGAAAACCAATAAAAGAAAAAGGAAAGAAGAGGGTATTACCTCTCGGCGACGAACCAACGGCACCCCAACTCTCTTTCCGGCAGATTCTCGGCGGCGATGGCAGCGGCCGGCAGTCTCTCTTCTCCTTCGCTGCACTCTCTACACCGGCGACTCTCTCTCTCTCGGCGACTCTCTCCCTCGGCGACTCTCTCTCTCTTCTCGGCGATGGCAGCCGCAAGGGAGAAGGAAGGGGGGAAAAATAGGGTTTTGGGTTGTTATCTTGTGTGTGACGAGGAGGAAAGCCAAAAAGGGGAGGGGGTCGGTTCTAAATGGCCGAACCCCATGCAAACAATTCCTAAATGACACATTTGGTCCCTGTCTTTTTATTTACTTGCTAAATAACTAAAGGTTTTCCTTCTTTCACGTTTTGATCTATCTCGTTAAATTCCGACCAATCCCGCTAACAAAACAACGTTAAAAGGGAAAAATTTAAAAATAATAAAAGAACATACCGGGATACGGGCTTTACAGATATTCATACATTTTAAAATTTAACGTCATAAGTCATACCTTAAAAACGCCGTAGCTTCGCCATGGCTACTAAGGCCATCCGTACCCGGCTCGGGATGAGCTCGGGATGGGATGCGGGATGGGCGGGGTCGATGCGGGATGGGCTACGGCCCGGGCGGGGTTGGCGGGGCGGGATGGTATCCCGATCCATCCCGAAGGTTTTAAAAAAAAAAATTTTTTTTAATTAAATTTTTAAAAAAATATATCCGTTGAACGGCTCTTTCTAAAAAAAAAAAATTTCTCAATTTAATCCCACTATATATTTAACCCTCAACCTCTTATTTCTCACACCTCTTATTTTTCACACTATCAAATTCTCTCAATCTCACACCTCTCAAACTCTCTCAAATTCTCTCAACCTCTTATTTTTCACACCTCTCTCATCATGAATTCAAACAGAACACCTACATCCCGTCGTAACCGACCGAATACACCATAATCGCAAGAAGATCAACAGCTTGGTTTCCAAGCGTTTACACAACAAGGTTATCATCCGCAATTCTCGCAACAAATTCCGCCACAATGGTCGCAACAAAATCCGCCACAATATCCGCAACAATTTCCCCAACAATTTCACCAACAAATTCCTTACCAATTTACACGTCCCGGGTTGATTGAACAAGGTTTTACTCCGGCCAACTTCAATCTCGACGACGACATTGTTCCGGAAACCCAACCTTCTACCCCGAACTCACCACAATATATCCCGACACAACAATCTAACCCGGAACCATCAAATCCGAGACCAAAGAAAGCCGCCAAACAAACGTGGACAAGAGCCGAGGAACTCGCGTTGGTGTCGGCGTGGGTTGACGTTTCGGAGGACCCCGTGGTCGGTAACGCACAAAGCGGTGGTAATTATTTTTATTGTTATTATTATTATTATTATTATTATTATTATTATTCTTATACTTAATTTTACATAAATGTAGGAAATTTTTGGGGCCGAATCGGGGATGTGTTCTTTACTCGCATGGGTCGTGAACCAGGTTATAGATCAACCCATCAACTCAATAGCAAGTTCAACGACCTCAATAAAAGAGTTAATTCGTTTGGCGGCATCTACAACAACTTGCTCAATAATAGATCAAGCGGGATGAGTGAGGCCGATATATCCCGAACGGCACACGAACGGTATGTAGCACGCCATAAAGTTGCTTTCACTCACGAACAAGTTTGGGACGTCCTAAAAAAATGTCCGAAATGGGGAGCCGTTCCAACGATGACGACAACTTCATCGCGGGGTTCAAAACGTACCCAACCTTCCGATGATGACGATGACGAGCAAATTCAACGACCCATCGGGAGAAACAAGGCAAAAAAATCATCAACGAGTAATACGTCCGGGGCGAATACGGACGAAAGTGTTACTCAGTTGTTGACGACGTTCAACAACAAGATTGATGATACAATGGAATACAAAATGAAAAAACTCGATCTCGAAATCGAAATCGAACGCTCAAACCGATTTGAGAAAGACTTCGAGTTTTTCATAAGCCCGCATGATCACCTTACGGGAAACGCTTTGAGGGCTACTTTAGCGAGAAAAAAGCAACTCCAAAAATTTCATAATTGGTATGAATGATATTTTGTAATTTTTATTTTTAATGAATGATATGAATTTTAATTTTTATTATTTATCTTATTTTTATTTATTAAAAAAATATATAAATATTTTTATTTTGTTAAATAATTAAATGTATAAATAAAAGAATTAAAATAAATGAGGTGGCAAAGGGGTACGGATGTTTAGGGATCGTGAGGGATGGAGTGAGGGATGAAAGAAAAGCTGATGTGGCGATGATGTGGAGGGGAATCATTGAAAGATTCCCCCATGGGGTACTGATGGCCTAAGTCTTCATGCTTGCTCTCGCTCCACACACGCTTCACGTAGAACCTTGGATTTAAGTAAATTACATTAATTTTAAATATTGAAATTAATTTCCAAATAAACAACAACTCACCGTCAGATTTGATCAATTTCTTCCCGTGAGCAGACCAAGGTCTTCCTTCTTCGCCGGCCGAACTGCTCGCTGCTCGTCGGCGCCGTCGTCTGCTTCACGATCTTCTCTCAACACTCTTACATAACTTGAAAATTCTCGTAGCATTCTGTTTCTCTTTGTTTCAGATTTCAAAAATATCTGATTTAGGGTTTCTCTTTGAGGAAAATTTATCGAAGGGATGCTAATCACGCCGAATACCGTAGAGATCATCGTCAGTTATGCTCCGCCGTCTTAAATGGTTCATAGCTGGTTTCAATCAACAGAGAACACCTAAAACGAAGGCCGATGCGAAGCTCTTGTCGCTACCAGGGGAACATCATCCAACTACTCAAAGTCGCAGTTCAATGTTGGAGGCCGTTCACGAAGTTGCAATTTATATTCATCGGTTTCATAACCTAGATCTCTTTCAGCAAGGGTAAAAATTAATCTATTATCAGTTTATATGTTTCTGTTAAAGTTCATATTCGAACTGTATTGTCTGATCAATCTATGGAACGACCTTGATCCTGGAAAAAGTGCCGCAATTTGACTTTGATCTCTAACATAGTACTTTCAACGCAAAGTTTATATGGATGTAATTACAGTAGTTTTCACAAAGTTCGATTAGATCTTCTTGAAGTTGAGAAATCTTATATCAATTTTGTAGTTGAGAGTTTATTTGATCGACACCAGAGTCAAAATCTGGATATATGTAGGAACTGTGCAGTTTTTTTTTCCTTTTAAAAAAGAGAGTATAAATGCATCTTTTTGTTTGTTTGTTTGTATACAGGTGGTATCAGATCAAGATTACCATGAGATGGGAAGATAGTGACTACGGATCTTCACTGGGTACCCCTTCAAGAGTGGTTCAGTACGACGGTACTTTGTTGTTTAGTTCATTGTGCATATCTATGTAATTAACTAATCATATTTGACTTGCTAAATCTTATCCGGTTATTATCCAGCCTCATGCTTAATTACGTTATTTAGTTATACACTATGTAGTACAAACACATATCTCTTATCTGATCCACGTTTAAGCTAGCTTCATTACTCATTAGGTTAGCTTTTGTAATCGTAACTCAATCCAGTGTAAGAAAATACATAAAAATATCTTCAAATCATGACTACAGTGTATAACTTGGAACTGGGTACATTAATAAGATTTAAGAATAAAGATGGGTAGCAGTATAAGGGTGATGTCAATAACACCAGGGGGGGCACATGAATATGTCATAACAGAAAAGAAGATGAGGATTCTTGTGCTATCTGGCATGACCACTTTTATTATAAAAAATGAAATAGGAATATCAGAAAATAGTTAGTACGTGAATGCATGAAGGGCAACCAAAAATACATATGTGTATCTATCCTCGGGTGGTGGTGGACTTTGGTGGTCGTGTAGCCAATGTTTTAATATGCCTCGCTTGAGTTGTTGCAATGCCTATATATGCATCTTTGAGTATTCTCCATGTCATGCCATATGATGAATCTAGAACTGGAGTGGAGTAGGGATATTTAGTAGCTTAATGGCCAAAGAGGAGTAGTGATATTTAGTAGTTTAATGGCCAAAGAGGAGTAGTGACATTTGGTAGTTTAATGGCCAATGACCCCAGCCAAAAAGGTGATTGACTACATCACTACATGTCTACATCACTCCCCTCCTGCAGCATATGGTGCTGGGAATGATATTCATATGCAAACATTTGGGCTGACACCATCCATGTTCAAGGTAGATGCTACTCTGCTAGGATAATTATATTTCAAAAGATAATTAGTTAACTGAAAATTTTGTAAGGCTTGACTGTGGGAACACTACAAAAAAACAACAGTGAGAACTTAGTTATAAAGTCTTGAACCTTTGTTCTGCACTAAGTGTTAGAATGCTTACAGATGATAATACATAACTTCTTCAAGATGCTTTAAATTTAAGTTGTTTCTAGAAAATTTCATCAATGATTCTTGTGAGCATCTTTTTCCATTCTTTCATATGGTCAAGTTATTTTCCCAATTGTGTAGAGCTAATTAACATGTATCGGAAAGGACATCTCTCTTGTGCTTTCATTATGTAGATTATTCTTATGATATTAGAAGGAAGAAGCAATATTGTAACCTGCAAGCTAGCGACCTACACACTAATGCCTCTGATCAACAACTTAACTATCAATGCAACTCAAGTCCCCTAAGTAAATGATGTAATATTTTTTGGAGCTGGTGCTTTCTCCAAGCCATTTTTTTGTCATTGACACTTGCTAGAAATTTGTCGGAAATGGTACTTTAGATAATTTGAGGAGTCTGTGTTTATTGTCTGCTATATATTTTAGGACTATGGATGTTTTTATCACAAGCAGAGGAGTTTCATTAGCGTGGCTGAGCAATGAGCACATTGTACAACTTTTACTATCAAAAGTAATAATTTTTGCTGGTGACTTTGTTGTTTTCATTTGGTAACTTGGTTTTTTTCTTCAAGATATCAAGATGTAGCCATGTAGGGCCTTTATCTTATTATCGGGAGAGAAACTGAAGTTAATATCATGCGAAATTTTTGTATGAACTGCAGCTCCTGATCTTGGTTCTGATGATGCGTTGGGGGTTTGGCAGATTGATGACACGGACCATAGTTTTTCATCACAGCCTTTTCGGATTCGGTATGCAAGGCAGGATATTCTTCTATCAGTCATGATATCTTTCAACTTATCTCTTGGTAAATTTAAGGTCTCTCTCTCTCTCTCTCCCTGTGCACTTGGTACATATTTAACATGCACATTCTTCTCTCTCCTTGCCCTGGGATGCGATGTTACTTTCCATGGGCGAAGGATCGTGTGAGAAGTTGAGGTTAACGTGAGAAGTGGATTTGAACCGTTGATCACTTTTAATCAAATGCCCTCCCATGAATTGCAGCTTAGAAGGGAATTGATCCAGTGTATCTAGGTGCATCTTATCTGGGTGCATCTCATCCTAATGTGCGTCCATTTCTCATCGAACGGTTGATAACCACTTCTCACGTTAACGGTTAACCTCAACCTCTCACCGGAAACCAACCCACTTTCCATGTGGCTTAAATTAGTGAAATGAATACGGGCAGAGAAGTTATGTTATACACACTTTGTTATGTTGCCAATTGATGAACACCTACTATTTTCAGGGTCCGATCACATCTGCTGTAATTCTGAAATTTGAGCTTCTCTACGCACCTGTTTTGGAGAATGGGTTAGTAATTTTGTATTGCATTATGGATTTTACCTTGTGGATGTTTCCATTTCGGTACCAAACAAGCATTTTTCCTTCTTGGAAAGAATAATATGTTATTTGTTTCATGATCTTTACTGGATATAGTGTTTTTAATGCTCCATCTGCAGCTCGAATGTGCAGGACTCTTTGGATGCATCCCCTGCTGCAGTGCATGAATTCCGAATTCCACCCAAGGCTCTTCTCGGGCTACATTCATATTGTCCTGTTCACTTTGATGCTTTCCATGCCGTGCTAGTTGATACGAGTGTGCACATCAGCTTACTGAAAGGCGGTGTTCATGCTATGAAGAAACCCAGGTTGGTTGCAAATTTTTTAGCTTCATTCAAGAATCTAACTGTAGATTTCTTATGGTTAAGGCTGCCTATTGGACAATCAGTTTTTTTTCTTCTTTTCTTTCTGAAGTTAAACTAACTGTATCGCCTTTCTAGTGGCAGCAATTCTCATAGTCATGAAGAAGTTAGCAGTGAGAAGTACGACAAGGAAACTCAAGTATGCATTTCTTATCAGTTTTGAGTTTTGTATTTAGCTTTGCTAATGTCCTGAGAATTGTTGTGATGAGTTACTTGTGGGTGTACTGATAATTATACTACTATTCTCTCACGTCACATATATTGGCATACACAAACAATTGTTATTTATATTCTTTGCAAAGATTAACTTCATCTATATTTGCTCATAGTGCGTTTCAACATATCCTACTGTAACAGGTCTTGCTTGTGAGGGCATTTTTAACTTCCCGTGCAAGTCTACTTCAAGAGCTACGAAATCTTAGCAAGGCAATTGATCAAACAATTGAGTTGACTGGTTTCGCATCCCAACTTGACGAGACGAAGTTCTTGGCTACTTCTACGGAACTGGGCATGGAGATGGCCCATGGTTCTAAGGTTGTTCCCTTGTTCTTTGATTGGACATCTGAGTGGTTTCACTTGCACATATATATCATTGAGTTTCATTTACACATCTTCTTTCCTTGAACAGATCCCAAATGGCACACTTGATTTCTCAAGTGATTATCTTTATACCCTACAAAGTGATGAACTTTACCGTCTTTTTCATTCACTTGGAGATCATACGCATTACTTGTGGAACACATTTCTGATCTTTCACAGGTTTGATTCTGTTTCTACTCCCCCTCCCCCTCCCCCAACCTAAGTCGGAGCCTTGCTAATGGCCCTTTTCTGTGACAACATACTAACTCCTGATAAAGTTAATGAAATAATCATCCTATGTATTTTTGTTAACCGTTGAATAAGTAAAGGTCACTAGTGGATAAACCCTCATGGGGTCCAGGGTTATGGCCTTAGCAAGGAAGAAACAAAAAAGTTGCTTCTGCTTCTTTGGTGTAGTATCAACAAACCTTATCTTTTGCTTATCTTGTTGTATACAAAGATAAGATGGATATCATATCCTATATAAGCTTTGGATTACCATTCACACGAATAAGAGAAATTAAATCGCTTAGAGATTTTTAGATGCAAAAGCTACTCTGCAACTCGTTTGTCTCTTTATGCAGAAATCAAGTGCATATAACTGAAGGAAAATTTTAGCATTCTTACACCATTTAAATTTTTATGTGCTTAATGTTGCATTATTGGTTTGTAAATATCTCATCAATAAAAGGTGAGAATTACATAAAATGTTTGTGGAACTGTCATTTTCATGATTGTTTCTTTTTTACTGCACACCCAGGGCTAACAAAACAAAGGTTTTGGAGCATTTGCGTAATTCTTGGGCTAATGATCGTAGAGCTGAATGGTCAATATGGATGGTGTACTCTAAGGTAGAGATGCCTCGCCACCAATCTACCGGAAGCGAGATTGATGACTCCTTGTACCATGGTCTTCGTGGGAAACTCCCTGTTCTTCGGAAGATAACTGAAGATGTAAATGTTTCCACGTGTAACTTGCCACATAATTTACTTATTGCACGTTAGTTCTAGAATATTCTGGAATGTCCTTTTATGATAGATCTAATGGTTATTTCTTCTCTTTTTTTAGCCTTCCCAGGCTGCAGCAATGCGTGCTGAGCTCCACCGTCGTAGTATTGCACAGATGAGGGTAAGCCAGCTTTTTTAGAGGCTTCATTATCCTACTTTTATGTGGGAAACCATAAGCTTGTTCCACTCTTATGCAGATAAACAATCGTTCAATCCAAGACCTTCATATTTTTGGAGACCCATCACGTATACCTATCATAATCGTAGAACGTGTAGTAAATGCACCATTGCGTTCACCCAGTGGAAATTCTTACTTCAGGAACATGGACCCAAAAGATACTAATGACATGCTTCCAGAAATTGACTCAAGTTTCTCTGGCAATCAACAAAAGGGCCGTGTTTTGAAGATTGCTGTGTTTGTTCATGGTTTTCAGGCATGTTCTGCTTTTTACGATGTCCCATTTTTACCCATAAATATCTTCTGGTTCGTTTTATCCTTCTTTTTTGCCCCCCGGGGTGAATCCAGAAAAATCTCCAATTGGCGCACAAAATAATTATCATAATATAAAACAAAACAACAAATAATTATAAAAACATGGTTTAAATAAAAATAAACATACCAGTGATCCTGAAGGGTCAAAAAATAGTATTTGGAAAGTGCAATTGATGCAAGATTCAAGAATTTATCCAAGTGATTGTAACCACGATACCCAGTTTGTTAACAAAATTTCTCATGCCATGAAAACAATAAGCAGGGACATCATCTGGATTTACGGCTTGTGCGGAATCAATGGCTTCTGATAGATCCTAAAATCGAGTTTCTAATGTCGGAGGTCAATGAAGACAAGACGTCTGAGGACTTCAGGGATATGGGATTAAGACTGGCCCAAGAAGTCATTGTTTTTGTTAAAAAGAAGATGGATAAAGCCTCAAGATCCGGTGTCTTAAAGAATGTTAAGCTTAGCTTTGTTGGGCACTCCATTGGAAATGTGATTATAAGAACGGCGCTAGCAGGTACGTAAGCATCTTTTTGTTTTGTACTCTTGTTATTGGATTACTTATGGATGTATTTTATAATTCAAAATTGCAGAGAGCATCATGGAGCCGTACCATAGGTACCTGAATACATATATCTCTCTTTCGGGGCCACATTTAGGTTATCTCTACAGTTCAAATTCTCTTTTCAATTCTGGATTATGGCTGTTGAAGAAGCTTAAGAATACTCGTTGCATTCATCAGCTGACTTTCACTGATGATATAGATCTAGAAAACACTTTCTTCTACAAACTTTCCAAGGTACAGTTACTACTTCTGAATAGAAACAACTCATTTTGACGCTCAAAGTTACCGTTTACCAAACACTTACCGGGTAAGAGTCTTCTCCCTCACTTACCGGGTAAGATTCTTGGTCCTTGCTATGCCTCTTAGTACCGGGTAAGTTTCTTGGTCCTTGCCATGCCATCTGACAAGGCAAGTGACACCCGGTAAGCACTTACCCAGTAAGTGATTGGTAAACGGCCCCTACTTTTCAGTTCTCAGAATACTTTCTTTAGGCTTTGAAACTGGTGATGGCTACAAAGACGGCACCAGTTTCTGTTGCTTTACTTGCTTCTGTTTTTGGTTAAAGTTCTGATTTCTTCTTATTTTACTTTCAGCAAAAGACGTTGGAAAATTTTAAGAACATAATCCTGCTATCATCTCCTCAGGTATTTGTTTCTCATATTCAGAGACACTACAACTAATTACCTTATTCACTTGTTTTCAATCATCATGAAAGTAGGCTTTACTTAACGAATGATCGACTTTTTGAACCATTACACAATTGGTCTCGTTCATATACTGATTGTTGGCATTATTAAGAAGTAAAGTGAAATATTGAAGTTTGCGAAGTTAATCACTCTAAATTAAATTTTTTAATATTTCTCCAGGATGGTTATGTTCCTTATCATTCTGCTCGAATTGAGATGTGCCAAGCATCATCAGCAGACTACTCAAAGAAGGGCAAACTTTTTCTCGAGATGCTTAACAACTGCTTGGACCAAATACGTTCCCCATCCTCTGCACAACGCACGTTTATGCGATGTGATGTCAACTTCGACACCACACTGCAAGGCCGAAACTTGAACACCATAATTGGACGAGCTGCTCACATAGAGTTCTTGGAAACCGACATTTTTGCAAAGTTCATAATGTGGTCTTTTCCAGAACTATTTCGCTGATCCATCTGGAGAGCAAATGTTTCCCGAGTCACAAGCTATCCCTGATGGGCATGCCAAGGCCAACTTCCTTTTCTACGATAAAAGGGTCAAAGACGAGTTGGTTTTAAAGATGCTACAATCTGCCGAATGTTAGCTGCATTACCATCAAGAAAACGTGCACACGGATGCATGATACTGTAAATTATCAGGTAGAAAGCTGCAAGCTGCTTCAGGTAGGTGATTACAAGTTCATAACCCACATTACGCGTTAAATTATAATGTAGATTTTCAGGTTTAATTCTACAGGGGTAGAATTTAAAATTTATAATCTGTGTACTTACGTAGGTCGTGGGAAGTTGATGACAATAGATGAATATCAAGTGTTTCCCCTAATTTTCTAGTATGCTTGTCAACCTTTGTTTCTAGAAACATATTCCATTGTTTATATATTTTACGGTTAACACGTTTTTGTCGTGAAGTCGGGTTGATGCTAACATCTGGAGCGCCCTCACCGTATTTTTAGTTTTACGCTGAACTAGTGGATATTTGAGTAGCCGGTATTGTTAAGAGGTTTGTCACGAAACCTTTTTTTACTCCTAGATTCTTTTTTCGGTGTGTCGGTTTGGAAATTAGAGTTAGAAAACCTAATTTAGATGCATAGAAGGTGTTTTGATGAAATGCCCCAAAAATATAGCACAAATGCGGTGTGTAGGGGACTATTCAAGCTTGAGCTCGTTTATCTCAAGCTCGAGCCAATCTTGAAAACACCAAAACCCGTTTTAACTGTTCGATAGGACGTTATTTGTCTAGCCACTTGGGCCTAAGTATCTGGTCCTAAATCAATCCCTCTTGAATCGAGGCATGTTCAATTAGGGTTTGTTTGGTACGCATACGAGACTGGACAAGACTAAATAAACGAAAGTGAGGTTGGCAGTTGAAAGAATTATGAAAGGTTTTAGGGTTATACTTTGTATGGATACTTTAGTAATTTACCAATCTTGTCTCATCTTTCTAAACTTTGTTCCACATATTTTGGTGGGACAAAACAATATACATTTTTGTTCCACTCAGTCCATCCGGTCCCAGTCTAATCACTAATGTCAAGCCAAATGTGAGACAAGTTTTTGTTCTATGCTGTGTAGGGGTGTTCATCGGTTGACATCCAATGGATGTGAGGGGAACCGAACCGATTATTGGATATCCAATTTTTCCAACCGAACCGATCCAATCATCCATTAATTGGATGTTGGATTTTTCCAATCCAATGGATGATTGGATCAGTTCGGTTCCATCCATTGGGTTGGATTGGATTGGATCCATCCAATGTTTTTATGTTTCTATCTAAAAAAAGTAGTTATTATTTTTTTTACAAATGTTTTTAAATTATAATGTTTTAATTTTTTTTTTCACTTTTGAAACTTTGAATTATAATTTATTGGATGATAATCGGATGAGTGGTTGGATGGTGAATCGGTTCAGTTCGGTTCGGTTTTGGTCTGTTATGGACTGTCATTCAAGAACCGACCGATCAAAATTGTATGTTAAAATTTTGTTCCGATCCGATCCAATTACAATTGATATTCAATCAAGGTCGGTCGGTTTTTATTAGATCGGTTGGTTTTCATTTGATTGGTTGATTTTCTGCGCACCCCTAATGCTGTGTCATCTTATCCCGCATATTAAAAGCACTCTTATAAATTGTTCCTTGATTGGATCCCTCCCTTGCGACCGGTTGAGGATGTCTGTCTCAACCTGTAAATTGGTAGGAAGTTGTACCTTCTAAAATTGTGTTTTGGTAGACAGATAAACATGATAACCATTTAAGTTTTATAGAAAAATTTCCCACTTTTACATATCGTCAAAATATAACGTACAAGATTTACTGTTTTTGGATAGAGAGAAACACTCATTTGAGTCAAATTTAATGCTTATGGTAACATTTTGAGGTCTCAACTTAAATTCGCGAGGAAAGTTCCACTAGAAACCCAAAATTAATTAGTAATCCGAAAAAATCATTTAGAGTGCGTCACTTGTCTCTATTATTCTAGATGAATATTCATCATAAATAAAATTCATGATGAATATGAAAGTGTTATTCATCATGTACCACACATTCATAATAAGTATTTTACAATATTCATAAAAAATAACACATCCATAATTCTAATGAATATAAAATTGAGATTTTAATCAGTTTATTTGTTTCAATAGATTTTTTAAAATAGAGAAATTAAGAAAGATAAGTTTAAATGCTTCAAATTTGGAATAATCACCAAAATTGATTGCTTAAAGAGAGAGCAATGATTTTTCATTAATCCTACCAATGAATATTTTAATTATATAACTATTGCGGTAATCTCTAAAAAGGAGAAAATGTTAGAATTAAATATGAATTTTAACCTTTAATTTGGAGATGCTCAGTTTGAATGAGTTATAGGCAAAGAAAGCCTAGCACAAAGATGCGTTTGTAGTCCAACGGTTAGGATAATTGCCTTCCAAGCAATAGACCCGGGTTCGACTCCCGGCAAACGCATTTCTTTTTCAAATTCCAATTATTTAGGCATAATTTTGCTAAAGTTATCTGTTATTTTTTGGGTAACCGCTGGAGTATCTGGTTGTGGCGGATATATATCATTTGGGTGGAAGAAATTCAGAGCCTTCAACTTTCCGGCAGGGATTTTCGAACTCTTATCACCGCTGGTGAGTAAGTTCAAGAACCATAAACTACTTTAGAAGATTAACTTTCGGTTTTGATGCTTGTTATTTGGGTTTTATTTTATTTTATGTTCTGGATGTAAATTGTTAATGTCCACCATGTGTTCGATGAAAATCTTCACTCACTTACTTCATATTACAGTCGTTTTTTTATTGTGCTTTATCTCTTTAATGAATGAATCTGTGTGGTTCTTCGTACCAATCTGTAACTCTTCGTCTGAAAATTTGGTCTTCTGCAACCATGAATATGTGGGTTATTTGATTGGGAAGTAAGAGAAACATATGATATAATTTACTGAAGCATTTGGTAGCTATCAATATGATGGATGATAATTTCTTCTGCTATATTTGTTGCTTGTATGGTTCCATATGAAATTATGAATGTAAAATCTAGACCTTTTTCCTTTTGCTTAGTGATGGCTTTTTATGCAGCAGTTTGCTTCAGTTTAGATGGTGTAAAAGAACATCTATTGTAAACTGGTGAAGCATCTGTATTCTAGGTGGCTTAATTTACAGAAATCAAGGGAATACAAAATGAAATCTGTCGAACTGTGTGATGGATGATGGTTAATATCTTCAAGTGCTTCTTCATATCCTTTTAATCTGTTGCATGTATGATTCCATATCAAATTATCAATATGAAAATAAAAAGCTACACCTTTGCCTTTTTTTCTTATGTTTTGTGACGTATATTTGTTCAATAAGTTCATGTAATCATTTACTTCAGTTAAGATGTGATCTGCAAAGGCATATTTCATTTACAAACAGGGTTACAACATCTTCCAAAAGATAAAATTCCAAAACATAAAACTTTTGTTTCACCTTTTGCAGGATTTGAAGTTGTTTCCACTAAGCTTTTTACATATCTTAATATGGAATTGTCTCCACCTCATGCTTTGTCGTATACGAGTGATAAAAGATCCGTGACTTGTCTCAAATCAGAGTTCCTTTCTTCGGTTTCTTTATTTAAGTCTGAAGCCAATACGAGATGTTATAACAAGGTATTGAAGTCACAAAACCTCTCTCTTACCATCGTTGCATCCATCAAACATGTTCGTGATCCGTCTTTAGACAAGCATGTGGTGAAGCAGAACAAGGTCCGTTTTGTACAAAAGCTGAAAACTTTACTCCTTTCTAAACCAAAACACTATATGCCGCTTCATATTCTTGGTAAATGTAGGTCATACCTATCCCTATCAAAGCCTCGGTCACTTGTATCTATGATCCATCGTTACCCAACCATTTTTGAACTTTTCACTATGCCTTTACCTCCCACACCGTTCAATGCAGCAAAAACACTCCCCCAACTCTGTGTGCGTCTTACCCCAGCTGCAGCATCCCTTGCAAGTGAAGAATCTAAGCTCAAAACCGCCATGTCCAACTCCTTAGCCAACAAACTTCAGAAACTTCTTATGCTCTCTTCTCATCACAGGCTCCTTTTGTCAAAGTTGGTTCACATCGGCCCAGATCTTGGACTCCCGGCTAATTTCCGATCCCGCCTTTGTAACAAGTACCCGGTCAAATTTAAGACTGTTGACACCTCTTACGGGCGTGCACTTGAGCTGGTGTCATGTGACATTGCTCTGGCCAACCCTCTGCCTGTTCCTGATGTCAAACCCCTTGGCCTGATCGTAGATAGGCCCTTAAAGTTCAAACGTTTGAGGCTTCGTAAGGGGCGTAATGTGAGGAGGCATCACGAGGAATTTTTGATCAAGTTCAGGGAGATAACAGACGTGTGCCCGTATCATACAAAGATCGGAGAGTTTCCAAAAGAATCCATCAAGGCAGAGAAGAGGGCTTGTGATGTGGTAAGGGAGATATTAGGTATGATGGTTGAGAAGCGGACATTAGTTGATCACTTGACACATTTCAGGAAAGAGTTTGGTCTGCCAAACAAGTTGAGAGCTATGCTTTTGAGGCACCCAGAACTATTTTACGTGAGTTTGAAGGGCCAGAGGGACTCGGTTTTTCTGGTAGAGGGCTATGATGACAAAGGTACGCTTTTGAAAAAGGATGAATCGTCAATCATAAAAGATCTGTTATTGGACTTGGTTAAGGAAGGGAAATGGATGCGGCGAGAGATAAGGCATGGAATTGATAATGATTTTAGTTATGGAAGTACAATAATTACCAAAGATCATGACAGCCATGATGAGACTGATGATCTTATAGACAGCTTGGATGACTTGTTTGAATATGACAGTTATAGTTCAGAGAACAGTGATGATGAAGAAGCTGCAGGCATTGATTCATTGCATCTAGCCGAGGAAGGAGAGTTCTGGTCTACCAAGGGTGTTTCTATGTTTGGTAGTGAGGACAGTCAATGTCTAGAACCTTGGTGATAATAGCTGCTGGTTTTGTAAGTATGTGGTTAAGTTCAAGCCGTTGAAAGTTAATCATATGGAAATTGCTTATATATTATTAATGTGTTGCTAACCTGTATCGGTTATGTGTCAAAGGAGTTCACAGATTACGTAGAAGATCCCTATTTATAAATGGCACTAATCAAGAAGCTTATTTTGGTATTTAGATACTATTTTATTGAAGCCACATGCATATGTAGTAGGTTTGTAATAGGTAACCCCGGTAAAGGAAATATCACTATGAGGTAAAAGTAAAGATTTCCCGGACTTAGTTTGTCTTTATATGCGTGCTGATAAATAAATATAGTATAAATAGAAGCCTGCCTTCTCCGCGCACCCCACTCTCTCTTTCCGAATCCGCTCACCGGTTCTAGGGTTTCGATGACACAGTTCCTGCAAGATATTCTTGAGCAAATCCTGATAAGGTTGGGTGTGAAAGATGTGACCCGTTGCAAGAGCGTTTCTAAGTCATGGCTCTCGTTGATCTCTGACCCTAATTTTGTGAAAGCCCATCTAAAAAACAGTCATCACCGTGATTGCAAAGATGTTTACGAAATTGGAAACGGGAGAATCGTTATGTCAATTATGCCTTGTTGCTATAGGCATCGTCTATATGAGCATGATGATATCTTTTATGATTCTCGTCAATGCCATCTACTCGGTTCTTCCAATGGTTTGGTATGCGTTTCTCCCTCTCGTTCTGAAATTTTAGTTATCAATCCTGAAACCAGAGAGGTGAATAAACTGAAAAATCCCCAAATCCCTGAAATCGGATATTTTATTGGGGGGTTTGGTTATGATCCATCCACAGATGATTACAAGGTGGTATTAGGGTTTTCAAAAATTAGGGGTTTTACCTGTTTTAAAATGTTTACTTTAAAATCTAATGTCTGGAAAGTTATTGGAGAAGTGGATTACACTCTTGACAGTAGGGTTGGCATCCTTTGCAATGGGGCACTTCACTGGGTTGCAAAACATGATAATAAAAAAACAATTCTTTGTTTTGATTTATCTGAGGATGAATTTAAGGAGATCCCGCAACCTGATGATGCGTCATATGAGGTTGGTGTTGCTGGCTATTTGTCAATGCGTTTGGGGACCTTGGATGATTGTCTATGTGTATTTCGTCGTGAAATGGTCCCATACACCACATGGGTAATGAATAACTACAATGTGAAGCAGTCTTGGGAGCTTGTGGATCCTCAAAGCAAAACTAAGCTTGAAGCGGTGCACCGATTGAAAGATTTAAAGCACTACATCCCAAATAAGAGGTCCTTATGCCATGGAAAGTGGATTGTCAAAACTATGGAGTTTTTAGGGTCGCTTACGTATGTGCCAAGTCTTGTATCTCCACATGTTTGCAGGAAACAGAAGAGAAAGAGGCAGGAAACGGGCAGCACAAAGAGTGGCAAGGTGGGTTCTATTTATGTTGTTTTGTTTGGTTTCCATTTATAATGTAGCTTAGCATTAATTATGCTGTCTGATATTTATCATTGCATATAATCTTTTTTTATAAACTAGATCAAAGAGAAGATCTTATTAGTCCATATGCTATACTGATTGGCAATTGAAACTATTCTTCTGATTCTAACGCTTCAACATATTTCTAGGGACCAGATCTCAAGCCGCGGGAAATTATCTTGAGAGGTAAAACACTTGATTCTCGTTATCTGTTTTAGAATCCTCGTAAAACTAAATTATTCGGTGAAATCTTGAGGTCGTAGGAGATGTGGTTTGTAATTAACAAAATTCATTTACATCTTATTTTGCTGTTTGCATTTGAACTAAGAACCTTTGTGCATTTATAAGCAGTAAGCCTCTCAAAAGCCCACCACCAAGAGCCAGGTGAAGTCCTGTGTATTAATCAGAACACATGGACTGATGTCCCTTAAATGATATTTTCAGTTCCATTAGTGAATAAGATTTTGAAGTTTAGGTTAATATACAACTGCGTTCACCTTCATGGGCACTGAATGTAACATTTGAGTATAGTTCATGATGTTTATGTTATCGCCTTTAAATTTTATTGTCCTTCAGTTTTCTCATCTTTTTTGTTCTTTCCTGGTCATCAAGTTCACTTAGTACCAATTGTGCTCAACCTAGCTTGCTTGTACTATAACGAGGACCTTCATGGGCACTGAATGTAACATTTGAGTATAGTTCATGATGTTTATGTTATCGCCTTTAAATTTTATTGTCCTTCAGTTTTCTCATCTTTTTTGTTCTTTCCTGGTCATCAAGTTCACTTAGTACCAATTGTGCTCAACCTAGCTTGCTTGTACTATAACGAGGACCAGCCAGGGACCTGACCCGGATAAAAAAGGGGACTATTTAGCTAAAAGACTTTCTGATAAGATTTTTCTTTTTTTAAATCCATGACCTTCTGGCAAGTGTTATTAACTCTTCTGCCGAATAAAAGAATGCCTATTTCAAACACAAGAATGTCTAGAAACCTCTCATAAGGTCATTTACCTAAATAACCCCCCCGGAAAGGTCACCCTTTGCTTCTACTGTAAAACCAAACTAACCAACGTATCCCACCCGGAGGTAGGATATGGGAAGGGTGGCATCTATGCAAACTTGTCCTCCACCCCAAAGGGTAGACTGGCTGTTTCCGTGAAGACCCCCAACTCTTTTGCTTCTACTGAAACAATGTAAAAATAATTGATTAGCTTTTCATTTTGTGCACTCTCTCTAGATTGTGAATACTGTGTCTTGAAACACTTTTGCTTCACTCTGTCAGGTAAGCAATGCAAATAGCCGGGTCGTAAGAACAAAGCGTCGGAGGTGATCCCATACAAAAGCTATTGAGCACAGCCAATGCCTTTCGAATATCCGGGGTTTTGTTTCAAAAGTCAAAACTAAAACTTTAAACTCAGTCTTATGTTAGTGTCTATCTGATCGTCCTAAGTATCATGTGTTTGATAGTCTTATAAATGCTTTAAAGACTGTTCCTTCTGTGGAGTTCTGTATGGTGTTTGATGGTATCTAAATTGTCTGGTAATTTCTTGGAGCTTTGTCTTGTGTTCTATGGCTTTTTCGTGGTTTCTAATTCCCTGATTCTTTACAAATCGAAAAGCTTCTTATATGCAGCATGGTTCAGGATTCAGGGGGTCGATATCCTATGTTGGTTATGTTTTCATGTACCTGCTTCTGTGTATATGTTTGATTTTTGGTTGGTTGCTTCTAACTCGTTTTTCAAAATTTAGCACTGTATGCATTGTTTTCAACTTCTTGTTTTTCAAATGCTTTCTTATGTTCTTTTTCTGCAAATATAATTTGTATCTCATTTTGTTTCCACTCAATGCACTAGTCGGGGGTCTTGATAGAAACAACTGCTCAACTCTTTGGGTGGAGGTCGGTCTACTGTGTACATCTCACCCTCACCAGACCCCAACTTCGGGTGGGATATACTGGGGCTTTTTGGCTTGGTTTGGTTCAAGATTCGGTCATTTGCTTGTAGAAAGTTGGGCTATATCGTTATGTTATGGCTGCGTTTTTTAATGTTACTTTTCTTGGTCATTTTCTTGTAGCAAATCTTGAAATTTGATTGCTGGTTATTGCATGGTCTTTCCTCTTTCTGTGCATTATAAGATGGATTTGGTTAGGGTGATCGACTATGAAATGACACTTTTGCCCCTGTCGTAGAGTGGTTGTGTTCGTTTTAGTCAGCAAAAGGATTGTTAACCTTGTGTGATTTAGATCTTGGCTACTAGCATGATAATGGGGAATCTTACCGAGTGAGTGAAGGTGTGATTTTTACATGGTTAGCGCTTACTAGTAAGAGATACTTGCCAAGAATCTTACTATGTCCATTTTGATGGCCAAACCTAGTTTCATAACATCAATGTTTGACTCGTCTAGTTCAAAAATGCGATTAAATTTTTCGAGTCGAGCAGAGCTGAACCATTCGAGCATAAACTTTTTCGAGCCAAACATGTTCATGTTTTCATACATCATTACAATAAAAATATAACAATTATCGAGCTTGAGCCAATAAATGAGTTAACCGATCGTAAGTACGAGCTCATAAACGAGCATCAAGCTTGAGCTCGATAATCATATTTGAACTCGAGCTCGAGCCCTATATTGAAAAAGTTATTCGAGCTTGAGCCCTACTTTGAAAAAGTTATTCGGGCTCTAAGTCTGGTATTATTTTGTCGAGGCAAGCTCGAATCTAGTACTATTTTTTCAAGTTGTGCTCGAAATCTACTACTCGGCTCAGCTCGTTTACACCCCTAAGTGAGGGTAACGATTCATACATGGTAAACGCTTATTCGGTTTAGCATTGACAAACGTGTCCCAAGTTTAACTGAAATATAATGTAATACATATAAGATGTTTGATGAAATCCCTCGGATTTCTTTTTCTCCTTTAATTTGGTTGGAAATGAAAATGGATTTAAACACACATGGATACTTATATTAATTTGGACAAAAGTTGATTATCGACAATCATAACACGTCTCACACGAAATCTGCCTCCAAGTGACTAGATCAAATTGTTTGTTTTTGACTTAATTGTATTTGCTCAAACCTTAAATATGCATCTTTTATTTCAAAATTTTAGTTTTTGTTTCTACATACAAATAGATAACATGATCAATTTACCCATAATAAGTTGTTTATATATTTTATTTAATTACGTAATTTATTAAATTATAATAAAGTAGATTATTATAAAGTGCAAAATATAAGTTTTTGTAGCTTTTAATTTTTTTTCCTGACATTTTCTATATTTTTTAACTATGAATATTTTATAATTTACATAAATTAATCAAAACATAGAAATCATATAAAAATAATATTTGAGGACATTAAAGTGAAAATTTTTAAAAACATAAAATATATAAATAAGCTTTAAGAAAGAATAAAATATAAAAAGAATGTGTACTTGATGTTTTAGAAAAAAAAATTAGATTTTATTTTGAGATTATATTGGTAAAACAGAAGTCTATTCCGCTTTATTCCATGGGATGAGGGTGTAACAAGTTTGTTCCACTCTGTATCACATAAAGTCCCGCCAAACTTAGAACACGAATCTTTGTTTTGTTCTGTCCTATATTCTGTCCAGTATACCAAACACACCCTTATTTCTGGATAATGATTTTTGAACATCAAAAAAACACATTATTCTCCTTTGCACCAATGACCCAAACCAAAAACCATAGGGACTAAATCCGTAAGAAATCATAACTATAGGGACCAAATCCGTAATTTACTCTATATGCTATTATTTTGTTTAGAGTAAACTACACTTTTGGTCCCTGTGGTTTAGTGTGTATAACACATTTGGTCCCTACAGTTTAAAAATTACACTTTAGCCACTACAGTTTGCTATTTCGTCCGGATTTGGTCCCTCGTCGTTAAGTCCGTTAAAAAATCTCGTTAGATGAGGGGTATTTTCGTCTTTTTCACTTTTACTTTATTTTTCTTTAATAAATAAACTGCAGGGACTAAATGTGTTATACCATAATTATATGTTTTTCTTGAATATTCATCTTCCCCAAGTAAATCTCAAGAACACCATGATGATTGATGAACACCAAATCCAATCTCAAAAACATTTAGCAAATCCTAAATCAAACCCTAAATCCAAACAAATAAATTAGTGTTCTTGTTAGGTTTAAATCAAACCCTAAATCCAAATCCAATCCAAAATTTCAATTTCAATTTCAATTCCAGGAACACTAATAAATCCTAAATCCAAATTTGTTTCAAATCCCAGATCCCAAAATCTAAATGAAAACCCTAAAAATATCAATGAGCATAGATATGATCAAAAGAACAAAAGAGAGAGGGACGTAAATGAACACCATGATCCCAGATCTCGTTTTCCCACCCCTACCGTTGCCGGCCTACCACAACAGCAACAAATCGGTGACATCACCATCACTGATGGCATCAGCCTGCCTTACTTTTCTCGAAGCTTTTGTGGTCCTCGTTTTCCTCAACGGAAGAAGCTAATGGCTGCTAAATCGATGTTATTGATGAACGCTAACCCTAACAGTGCGACGGCAGATGGTCCTCAATCGGTTATTGATGTTTTCAGTTCTGATTTTCTTCTTGCTCATTAAATTGAAGTAGTAATAGTAGTAGTTCGATTCGATTCGATCACTCTGTCTAAAAAACCGCATTTCATTTTTGTAATTTCGCAAACAGATTTTCAATTTTAGATATGTTTCATCGGGGGCGTTGGCTTGCGGATCACGATCTCGCTTGTTTTTCTCCATGGATTGGTTGCAGTTATGTTTGATCTAGCTATAACAACATCAATAAAGCCATTAATTGTTCAAATTAATTTTGCTTGTTGGTAAGTAGTTTTTGTTTTCAGATATCTGTTTAAGGTTCAGTCATCAATGATCATGCTTCTATTTGTTGTTGGATGGATTGCTCTACAAGATTTTTTCAAATTATATATCAAAATGAGTGTAGAGAGAAGATAACATTTGTTTGGATTTAGGGTTTGATTTAGGATTTGCTAAATGTTTTTGAGATTGGATTTGGTGTTCATCAATCATCATGGTGTTCTTGAGATTTACTTGGGGAAGATGAATATTCAAGAAAAACATATAATTATGGTATAACACATTTAGTCCTTGCAGTTTATTTATTAAAGAAAAATAAAGTAAAAGTGAAAAAGACGAAAATACCCCTCATCTAACGAGATTTTTAACGGACTTAACGACGAGGGACCAAATCCGGACGAAATAGCAAACTGTAGTGGCTAAAGTGTAATTTTTAAACTGTAGGGACCAAATGTGTTATAAACACTAAACCACAGGGACCAAAAGTGTAGTTTACTCTTTTGTTTATTTAATTCTGTTTAAAAATACCAAAAAGAAAGTCCTTGCATTTGCACTCCCTCCATTTTTAGTTATATTCCAAAAATACCCCTTTCCCAGGGTTTATGCACCCTGAGGCATTTTATCTAGTGGGTAGCTCAATTTTCAAAAGGTTATCCATCGGAGCTCTATCGGCTCACGCAGTCATCATCGTCTACCTCTCTCTCCGGTCGCCGGTAAGACTTCTCATTGGTTATTTATCTCTCACCATTGAAATTCGCAATATAATGGTTGTAAATTTGCGTATGAGGATGCAATATTAACTGAATGTTGTATCACTGTTGGTTTTACTGAATTTTGGCGCAAATTCCGTGTGTTGAGTGAGTGCATTTTTGTTATCTGTTTGAATTGTTGAAATGATGAATGTGTTTTGATCATGGACTTGATGATTTGTTGTGTTCTGTTTTGAAGTTTGGTTATTTTTTGTGGTTCAGTTAACTTTGAGTTACAATTGTTTAGATATAGTGGAATTTCATGTAATCTAATTTATGTTACATTATAGAAAAAAAATAAGGAGGTGGATGATTGTTAGCTTGAGTTTTCACATTATGCCACAAGAAAGTTAAACGGTTAATTTGAACATATTATGGCTTGAAAACTGCTATAACAAAAATGATTTGTTGAATTGAGATGAGGAGAACTAACTTCCTGTTGAATCCAAAAATAAGAATTGGTTTAAGTCATCTTCAAGTACCAAAACTCTATAAAGCAATTGTTTTCCTGCCAGAATTGTACATCTTGATAGAATGCTAAATGGAGTTTTTAGTTTTATTATGTTGCTAACTTTACATATCTTTACATGGTCAATTATAAATCAAATCCGTTGTTGAGAGCATAATTTCTTGCCTTCCCTCCCCTTTCCTTCCGGGGAACTCGCATTTGATATTGTCTTCATAGTTCCCCGTAGATTCCAGCAGTTCAATCCACAGGAACTGTGATGAGACTGTAGGAACTCATATCCTTTGGAAATAATTGGTAAAGTGGGACCAAAGTTACTGGCTTTGTAATTAGGCCAATCAATATGTTCTCGCTAGATATCTAGAAAAGTGACAGAATGTTTTTGGTTAATCACAATCACTGTTTGCATTAAACTGACCTTATATCAAGGACGTTTTCTGAAGATGGAAAACTTGTCTAAAATTGTAACCCTTGGGTAACTAGGACTAACTGGTCTTTGCTTCTAGACGTTATATCTACAAATGAGAATCAACAAGCAAATCTTCTATCCCTAGCTAGCCGTGGTAGGCAAAAAATGACACCAGAACGTATTACAAAATCGTGCCACCCAACAAGAAAACATAAATAGATGAATCCCCTGGCTTCGAGGACATGAATGGTGTCCTTCCCCGCACTCTGGATTAAGGCCAACTCCTGTATGCACCACTTTTAAAAATCTGTTTCACTAGTTTCCTCTGTTGTGTAAAGTTAGGCAGTGATGAACCTGGTTATTCTACAAATTTATGTATTTATCTAATTTTCTCATTGAGAGAAGTTATTCGTATACTCGTATTAATGAAATACCATTGGTTTTCATTTCAATACTTATTAAGCTTCATTTACATTCACATAATTTTCTTTATGCTGCAGTTTCCATGGCATCACAACCTATCCGTGAATGGAGTGGGATTCAGCAATTCCCTCTTGCCACCCAGGAGAAGCTTCTGGAATTGTTGGGAAGACTAAAGGAGAAGGTCCAACTCTATCTCTAATTCCCTTTATATATTTAGTATTACACTCACATTAAAGAAATAGTAGAGCTCTAAAGTCGAAGCAAACTGAGCATATGTGTACAACTATGTTTCAGGATAATTTGTTTGTTCAAAATGTCCACAGTTTATTTATTACACAAGCAAATGCAATATTATATAAATGAATTCTTCCGTCATTGAATATCCCCTGTTCTTGCAATATTGCAGAAAAAGGACAGGTTGACGATCCTTGTAATGGGGAAAGGTGGAGTTGGAAAATCTTCGACTGTTAACTCTATCATTGGTGAAAGAGCAGTTACTGTCAGTGCCTTCCAGGTACCTACTAGTAGTACGGAAAGTTCTGGAAGATGTCTATCTGTACATATTTATTGTACATGCTGAATTGCTTATCAATTTTTTAGTCCGAAGCACCAAGACCTACAATGGTTTCACGGGAGCGGTCAGGGTTCACATTGAACATCATTGACACACCAGGCATTGTCGAAGGAGGATACATCAACAACCAAGCCCTTGACATCATCAAAAGGTCATATTTGCTTTCAAAGAATTGACATTTAAATCTGATTAAGTCAATGACTCATCAAACGTTTGTTTTTATATGGCTGTCTGAGCAGGTTCCTTTTGAATAAGACGATAGATGTTTTGCTTTATGTGGACCGGCTAGATGCCTACAGGGTAGATTCGTTGGATGGGAAGATTGTGAAAGCCATAAGCAATAGTTTTGGTCAAGAAATATGGCATAGAGCAATTGTAGTCCTCACACATGCTCAGCTATCCCCTCCAGATTGTCTTAGTTATGATGAGTTTTTGGCAAGAAGATCCGAGGCTCTTCTCAAAGTTGTACATCTTGGTGCTAGGTTCAAAAAGAAAGATATCCAGGTGCTTCTTCTTGTTTTACATAAAGAAAACTTGATCATGTGGATGATTTTTATTAAGTTTACTGTTTGTTTTCTGGTGCTTGTAGAAGTTCTCTATTCCTGTGGGCTTGGTTGAGAACAGTAGCAGATGTAATAAAAACGAGAAGGATGAAAAGGTTGGTTATTTGGCTCGTGTTTTTTTGACTTGTGTTATCCATTATGTATCTGCATTCATCTTAGATTTGTTTTGGGGTTACAGATTCTCCCAAATGGGATTGCTTGGATTCCCAGCATTGTTGAAACAATCACGAAAGTGGCTTTGACTGAAAGCAAAGGCATATTCGTTGACCAGAAGTTGATCGATGGACCCAACCCAAACGATAGAGGGAAACTTTTCATTCCTCCGATCCTAGCATTTCAAGTAAGTATTTGTTTCTTGCATGCTACTTGTTTATGCCATCAATTAGTTCTCATCTTCTAGAGGGAAAAATGAAGAATATGAGATGGGGTTTAAAACACATATTGCATCCCTTTATGTTGCAATCTATATTTCTATTTTAGTTTGTCTCAAAATAGGAGTCTACTTTCAAAAGTAAGTGCATATTTTCCAATTCTACCCCTATGTTGTGTTCTCGAAACCTTTATTACGAAGGAAAGGAAAGGGGAGGAAAGTAAAATAAACTAGTTCAAGGGTATATTTGTAAAAATGATTTCTTTTCTTTACTTTCTCTCTTGTTCAAGAACATGAACATTTCTTTCTTTTCTTTCTCTCCCGAGAACACAAATAAAAAATTCTTTTCCTTTCTTTTCTTTTCTCCCCAAATTCGAGAACACAACATTAATCATGAAATGGAGAATGGGTAAAATTGTCATTTAAAATTGTCTTTTTCATTATGAACATTTATTTTGGGACGCATGAAGTAGCATCTAAGCATTTTGTTGATCTCTAACTCGATGCTCATCTCCAGTACTTCTTTGTCTTAAAACCACTTCAAAGTTTGATCAAGAATGATGTCAAGAATGAGGTAAAGTCCAAGTGGGAATGATCACTCCGAATCCTTCACCATGTTATCCGCAGCGGTCGTTGAGCAACAACGATCCATCCCGGTCTGTTTTTGCTCATCATTCGAGAGAACGAGTTTTGTTGATCTGAAAACTTCACCTTTTTCTTGAATTTGAATCGATGTTTTTGTATTCCTAAAAGCAATGTTGTATTATATTCATCATGTATTTTGTAACACCCTCAAATTTGGAAAGAGCAACTAAATAAAATTTTCGATAAAACATCCAAAATAATAGGATTTCTCCCTGTAATCCAATACGGGAAATACCTCAAATTAAAATCTATGATTAACCTCAAACAATATACAACTCAAGTCTCATTACAGAGGCTAAGTTCACATCGGTGTTACTTAACTCGAATACAAGCTGCTATTCCCAAAATAAACGCGGAAGACTTAACTAAGCACTTCACTCATCGAGCACGCTACTAGCACTCATCTCTTCACAATGTCACTAGAATTAACCCCAACCTGAACCTGTTGCACATATATGCCGACAAATAAAAAGGTTAGGCTAACGCCTAGTGAGTTCAAGAGTTTATAACATGATTTATATAATTCGTTGAATGAAAGTTTGCGACATAAATCACGATTTCCAAAAGAGTTTATGGAAGGATGTAAACGACTCATTTTCCAACGCACACAAAGTCTATGAGAAAAGTTCTCAAAATGTATAAAGCGTTTTCCAAAATGAGTTCCAATCCCAACTCACTCAAAACGTGCTTTGACGTTAAATATCCCCAGTAATTATACACGTGAATAAAACTCTAATATTTAAAACATCCAATAAGGATGAGGCATAGAACTCCGCCAATAAACCCTGAAAGACATCTCATATAAATAAAACGCGTCACCGAAAATATGGATAAAATTAAATACCCAAAAACAACACCTTTCGGTGCCGGGGGAGACCCGATTCCATCGAAAATGACGGACACACAAAGTTAGGTCACTTATGATGTTACTGGATTACACCTCAAGTCCCGGTTTTAGTTCCCATGCCATAAAGACATCACAACCTCAAACCTTTCCCATGCTTTTACTGCCTACTCTGTCGAGTTACACCTCAAGAACTTATGGGATCACATTGCCTATCCAGTCTAGACGAGTTACACCTCAAGGACTTCAATGTCCCCCATTGCCTACTCGCTAGTGGCCCCGACCGGCCTACCGCATATAACCATGCGTTCCAATAGTCCACTCCTCGTGCACAAAGAGATAGACCATCAAATAAAGACTGACTTACCTATGGATCCAATGCAACACAGTCTACAATAACATGCCCATCCCGGAATGACTAAAGCACCCGAACATGTAAATATCAATAATATGCAACAAAATGTATCAAGTTGCAATAAATGCAAACCATAAATAAGACTCCATATTGAGCCGTCAAACTCGGACAAAATGTTCCCAAGACTCCCTCAAAGTCAAAACCGAGCAAAATGCTCAAAACTCATTAGACCCATAAATAACGGACCTCATAACATAAAATGCATTTAAACATCGCTTAGGTATACATATACCACAAAATCATCATTAACCCAAAACTCGTCACGGGTTAGAATAAAGGTTTTCCTCAAATGGACTCGTACCCTTAAAATTCTCAAAATGACTCATGACACTAAAATGTGCATTTTCCTAAATGGTTTATAAAATCAATTACACCAACATGATTAAACCATTGAATAAACTTCATTTGAGCAATAAATCATTTAAGAACATATTTATGATTTCTACACATCAAAATATCCAAAAATCCCAAATATGGGTGTTTTACAAACTTTATAAAGTTAAACACTTTAAAAGGGTCAAACTTACCAAATAACTCAACAATTGATAATTTTAAGTAAAACACACAAATACTTGGAAAATAACATTTTTGGCATGTACAACGTTTTCACAAATCAACTTGAACTCACCTTGCTAGAAACTTGAGCTCCTTTAAATAAACTTGAATCTTCAAGCCAAATCCTCCAAAAACCTAGATCCATAAGTTTCCAACCATCAAAAACCATATTCAACCATACAAAATCATTTTCCAAACATTTTCATCAATAATCTCAACTTATACCCAAAACCCTAATTACCATAGATGAAGATATGAGAAGATTACCTTAACCATAACTTGAATCCACCAACCAAAACATCACCAACAAAACACCACAAGCTCCAACTCTTCAAAATGGACAAAAAGGTTGAATGAAACCCTAGAAAGCTTTGAGTGAAGAAGATGAAATGAAAGGGTTTCAAGATTTGTTTTCCAAAACCATGGTAGATGAAGAAATCACTTCCAAATTTCGAATCTTGTGGCTAAATGGCTCAAAATCGACTTTGGGGCTTAGGGTTTCGGTTTGGGAGAGAAAGGGTTGAAGGAGAAGAAGTGGGAAATGAAAAATGGGTTGAAATGGTGAAAATCACGTTTTTATGCTTCAGGTACCCGACGGCTAAAGTGACGTGCGAGAGTGACACAAGTGTCACTTTCGCTGGGCACTCTCGCCGTGGTCAAATGGCTCTCGATACAAAACCGGCGAGAGTGACACGCGAGTGTGACACAAGTGTCACTTTCGCTGGTCACTTTAGCCGAGATTGTACCGAAAGTTGTTTTGGCCATAACTTCTTCGTTTTAGCTCCGTTTTCGCTCCGAAAAGGCCCATTGGACTCGTATTTGAATTCTCCATCCAACAAGACTATAAAATGTATGATTTAATCCAAAATCCTATTTTTCATATTTATCTTAAAAGTTCCAAAATCGGGATGTTACATATTTCGTTGCCCTTGCTCAAGTATCAATTGGGCGAAATCGAGAGTTTTTATGCATGACATACATGTTCGTTTTTCCGTCTTTTTGAAAACCGAAGATTTTCGATCAAATCTAGAACGAAGTACAGCTTTCACTTGCATTAACGAACAAGTTGTGATATAACGAGATATCGCAAAGAAGGTGGTGTTTGTTCTTGACTTGACGAGCTTAATGAACCGAGACATAAGATGTCGCAAATAGTTGAATAACTATAACCTCTTATCTATACTATATTATAAAACATTTATGAAAAACTGTTAAAAACAACCCCTAAAGCTTCATGTACTGCTATTTAATGCTAATTACTTAAAATCTCTTAAAAACAACTAATGAAGCTTTATGTACCGCTTTTAATGCTAATTACTTGATTAATACTTATCATCTAACAACCTTCAAATCCTTAAATCGTGGACTCTTATTAATTAATCCTTATCTCTAACCACTTTCAAATCCTCAAATCATTAACTCCTTAAAAACGCCATTCTTTAAACAAATTTATAAAAAAACATGACGACACCCATATTACCTAGGATTTTTAGTTTGTAGCTTATTTATGGTTTTTTTCTCCCTTTGAGGTTCAGTATGTTTAACAAAATGTAAAATTCCTATTTACCGTTTATTTTCGGATAAAACATGTATTCATAGTTTCATACAAACCTCTTTATTCAAATAACATTCCTTCAACGAATTGACTAGTACTAGCATACATTGAAATTATGTTTTAGAACATGTTTTTTTGTCATTTGATTTGTGAATTTGTCTTAAGAAAGCATATGATCCATTCAAAGATAACCAAATACCTAAACACAAGAGTAAAGCTCGGGATTGTTATCTTATCAACGGTTAATTGAATTTTAGAAAATGTTCTAATATAAGCAAATACATTATTACTTTAGAAGTCAATTTTACCACCACAGTCGATTAACGGTCATTTTCTATGGTTAGAAGATCCTTTTTATTTGATTTCATTAAGTACAAACATTTATTTGTTAAAAGAATGTGCAATAACTTAATCGTTCAAAATATAAAAGTCTGTTAAGTTTTTTCAAACATTTTATTTACTTCAAAAGCTATTTTTATAACAATAGCCGACTAAAGGCCATGTTTTAGGGTTAGAACGACTATTTTGTTTGATTTCTGTATATACAACGATTTATTTGTTCAAAAATTTAATCATTTACAATATGAAAACATGCTAGAGTGTTTTTTTCCTCATACTTTTTGCAAAAAAAAATCCCATAGCAAACAAGATAAAATCATTAGAGCATCTTCAAGAGAGTCTTGAAAATGAAAAAATAAGATTTTAAAGATATTGCACATGTTCTTTTTGCTTCAATAGATTGCCAGAAACCTTTTAAAAAAAATAAAGAAAGTAAAAATGAGAGTATAAAATCCTTCAAAATTGAAGAACTTAAAAAAATACAATTTTTAAATTTAAAAATCGATAAATATTATTTAATGTATTATCAATAATACGAAAATTGAAAAGTAAGTTTTTTGGAGAGAAAAACAATATTTTATAAAATAAATGGAATGTTTTATTTTTTTCATATAGAGAATTTGTTACAATTAAATGTGTTTTTAATTAAAAGATTTTAAAATCTTATTTTCTGTTTTAAAGAAATCTTGAAGTATTTAGGTAGCGTTTGGTATGTAGACTGGATGAGATGGGATGAGACGGGACGGGACGGGACGGGACGGGACTGGACTGGACTGGATTGGATGGGACGGGACTGGACAGAACTAGACAGTATGAGACTGGACAGAACTGGAGGAGATGATTTTAATCTAGGTTTAACTATCTGATATTGGAAAAAAGTGCATTTTAGTCCCATGAAAACTTTTGTCCCATGTTGTCTCATAGCATACCAAACATAGACTGGTTTTTTTGTCCGGTCCCGTCTCACCCAGTCGGTACGCACCTTAGGGCATCTCCAATGGAGAGGTTTATAAACCTCACACGTAAGAAGAACCGGTTTATCAAAAAACATTTGCAAAATTTTACTCGTTTATCATTCCAACCCAAAGTTAAAAAGTTTAGTTCTTGGAAATCAAACCCATTTGCAAGATGGGGTTTTTTCTATATTATCACAGAATCACAAGCATATGGAGTAAAGTTGAAGCAGTCGACATGATCAATACGGTGTACATAAGTATATATATCCAAGAATGAAGGGTCAAGACTCCTTGAATTAACACAAAAAAACTTTAAATACTTTTAGATCGCTCATGGGGATTTGATAAATCTCTCTTACACGTGTTCATCACCCCCCTCTATCTTCCCATACACAACACTCACTCTCCTCCTGCTAGCTAACCTTCACAAATCAACAACTTTTTCTTTCTTTTGCACACACATTACCCTTCAATCAATGGATTCTCTGCGTGTGCTCAATTCTTTCTCTGCCACCAAGAATTCTTCATCTTTAGAAACCCAATTCGCTAGGGAATTAAGATTCCTCCATCACCATAATCGGCAAAGAACTTTTCGAGTTGTGGGGTTTTTGAAGCCAAGATTAACTCCTGGCCGTGGTTATCATTTGGGATTACAACAACAATCTTCTCCCGTTGTTTGTGCTGTATCCACCCAAACCAGGTTTATTGTCGTTTCTGGAGAATTCTGATCTTGAAACTTAAGGAATTTGTTTTGTTTTTGATAAATTACTGGCATATTTGTGTTTTGGAACCATATATCATGACTACTTGATGGTATTGATTTGGGTTTCTTTATTATGGATACTAGGTGTTTGATAAATTGTCAAGACCAATATGATCTTCATGTGAGAGGGAGTACTGTATGTTTTATATGTTTTAAAACTAATGCATTCATATTCCTTCCCATCCATGAAATATATATTGTGTTTAAATGTTCAAAATTGAAATATTTCTTATTTGGGAAGTCTAAATGTTACTGTTTACCCCTACAACCAAATTGATAGTATTGACTAAGATTCCTCAGTTTTGTGGTTATTTTTCCTTGATCCGTGTTACAAGTAAATTGATCTCTGTTTCTCTTTGTGATTATTGATTTCTTTTTCTCTTTGTTATATGGGATTTTAGATATTTGACAAAAATGATGAAACAATTTCACCAACAATATTGCTATTTTCATGGTTTTTGGGTTACAACTTTCTTGTGTATGTGGAAGTGTTGGAAATCAAGAAATGAAATCACTGTGTTTGGGAGACCTATAAATGTAAATATTTTGAAGAAAAGGTGTTTAATGTGATAGAAAAAGGTACCTGTTGTTTCTCATGATATTTTCCATTTATGTTACAAAATTAACCTAACAATATGTATTTTCCAGAGAAGAAGAGAAGGGGGAAACAGAGATGAAGTCAAAAACCGCTCATGGAAAGGTCCAGCTGAGTCTGCGGCTAGATCATCAGGTCAAATTCGGCGAGCACGTTGGAGTCTTGGGGTCCATGAAAGAATTCGGATCATGGAAGAAGAAGAAGCAATTGAATTGGACCGAGACTGGTTGGGTTTGTGACATGGAATGTAAAGGTGGCGAGACTTGTGAATTTAAATTTGTCGTTGAGCAAGGAGACAAGAGCATTGTTTGGGAAGGCGGTGACAACCGAGTCTTGAAGCTGCCACAATCCGGGAGTTTTGAGATGGTTTGCCATTGGAATATGACTAATGAACCAGTAAATCTGTTACCTATGGATGGTAAAGAATTTGAGGTAGAAGTGGAAAGTGTATCTGAATTTCAAGAAGATAAGGGTTCTCAAGTTTTGGAGGGTGCCACAAGTCCTTTTGTGGATAAATGGCAAGGGAAGGAAGCATCATTTATGCGATCAAATGAGCATAAAGATAGAGAAAGACAAAGACAATGGGATACCTCGGGGCTTGAAGGGGTGGCTTTAAAGTTAGTCGAAGGTGACAGAGATGGCAAGAATTGGTGGCGAAAGGTACCCTTTTTCCATCTTTTTCTGTTTGAATAGCCAAAAGGACTAATTTTTAGGTGTTTTTTGGTTTTGTATTTGCATTTTTATAATGGGTGAAGCTTGAAGTTATTCGTGAGCTAGTGGTTGGAACTATGGATGGTGCTGAACGTTTGGACGCTCTCATATATTCAGCCATTTATCTTAAGGTTTTGTGTTCAACATGCATTATTCACTTTATTGTACCAATTACGTTATTTGTTTTCTTAATTCTTACTCTTCTTTGCAGTGGATAAATACCGGGCAAATTCCTTGCTTTGAGGATGGTGCTCATTACAGGCCAAATAAGCATGCTGAAATTTCCAGGCTTATTTTCCGGGAATTGGAAAGAATATCTAGTAGGAAAGATACTTCACCACAGGTGATTCATATAATAATTCTTACAACATTTTTATTTTGTCTTATATGGTGTGAAAATATGAATGTGGGTCCCACAAAACCGAGAATGGACGTATATGGTGTAAACGGATAGCATCTTATAACATATGGGTTTTTTTCCTGAAAATGTGCAGGAGATGCTTGTAATCCGCAAAATTCATCCATGCTTACCATCTTTCAAGGCAGAATTCACCGCGTCTGTTCCTCTAACTCGAATTAGAGACATTGCTCACAGAAACGATATCCCACATGACCTCAAGGTGATAACTTCATGGCACACTTTATGTTTTGTGGGTATTTTGGTCATTTAGTGGTGTTGACTTTTTGGAGAATGTGCAAATTCCAGCAAGAAATCAAACATACAATACAGAACAAACTACACCGCTGTGCTGGCCCTGAAGATTTAATTGCTACTGCTGCAATGCTTGAAAGAATCACCAAGAACCCTGGAGAATACAATGAAGCGTTCGTTGAGCAGTTCAAAATATTCCATCATGAACTCAAGGATTTCTTCAATGCTGGAAGGTTTGCTATTTGGCTTCTTAGTTATTGCAAATTGTTTGTTATTCACCATTCTTTGTATTGTGGATCTCATTTTCATTTCTCTTCGCATCAAGTTGATGGATCCACAAACGCATCTTTATTTTCGTCATACACTTTAGATGGGACCCATGAAATGACAATATTTAAGGATGTGTTTGGTACACGGGTGATAATGACGTAGGTGGGTGAAAGAATTGTGAAAGGTTTTAGGATTTTAATAGGACATGGGTAGTTTAGTAATTTAACCAATCTTGTCCCATCTCCCTGATTCTTGTTCCACGTATTTTGGTTGCAGCCTTACAGAACAACTTGAGTCGATTAAAGAATCTTTTGATGAAAGATGCAAAGCAAGGCTTTCATCGTTCTTGGAGTGCAAGAAGGTAGCCTTTCATTTTCTACACCATTTACTCCTCAATTTATCTCTGATATCCCATAAAAATGAATATTCTCCAATGTATTGATTTCGTTTGTAGGCTTTGGATAACTTCCAAGGAACACCTGATGTTTTGAAAGGCAATGGGATAGAATTATTGGTCAATACTATTCAATCGCTAGATGCCTTTCGAGAAATAATAATGAAAGGTCTTGAAAGTGGTATCCGCAATGATGCCCCTGATGCTGCAATAGCAATGCGCCAAAAGGTAATACCTTTCTGTAATTGTTTGACAAGGGTTGGGTTCTAGTGAGAAGTTGAGATTAATGTGAGAAGCGTGAGAAGTGGTTATCAACCGTTGGATGAGAAATTGATGTACATTAGGATGAGATGCACCGGATCAATCCCCTTCTAAGGCGCAATATATGGGAGGGCATTTGATTAAAGTGATCGACGGTTCAGATCCACTTCTCACGCTTCTCAAGTTAACCTCAACTTCTCACACCATCCTTCGCCTGTTTGACAATATGTTAAAGTTATGTGTTCTGAAGACGAGCTCACTCTTTGCAAATCTTGTCTTCCCGTTTACAGTGGCGCCTTGTTGAGATTGGACTTGAGGACTATGCATTTGTTCTTATGAGCAGGTATGTTGTAGTGTGTGTCTATGTGTGCACTATTTAACATTCGATATGACCTTATTGGAGTTTCTTTTGGCGATGTTTTCGGTTATAATTTTAATCTGAAAGTGGGTTTTGTGTTTATTACATTTATATGATCTTATCTTCATTCTTCATCCTCCATTTTGTGGGTCCCGTCATCATTTCTTCGAGCACCAAGTAAACGAGAGCCACGAGTAAATCTTTATCTCTATCATACGTGTAGATATCTCAATGCACTTGATGCTGCTGGCGGGGCTCAATGGCTTGCAGAGAATGCGAATTCAAAAAACGTGAACTCATGGAGTGACCCGATGGGCGCTCTTGTTGTGGGCGTTCATCAGCTAGGGTTATCGGGCTGGAAGCCAGAAGAATGTAAAGCAATCGAAAACGAACTTCTTGCATGGAAAGAGAAAGGTCTTTCAGAAAAAGAAGGTGATATCTTCTCTTTAGTATCCTTTAATGATCAATATGATTTACTTTTGCTTTTAGTAACCTCTATCGTATCAATTCTTTAGGTAGTGAAGATGGGAAGACGATTTGGGCTCTAAGGATTAAAGCTACACTAGATAGATCTAAGAGACTCATTGATGAATACTCAGAGGCACTTCTCCAAATCTTCCCTCCGAAAGTAGAGGTATCACTCGATCTGTATGGATTAAGTTGTCTGTATGGATTAAGCTAAATTGTTGCGACTGTTTTTTGGATATCCATAAAAGTGTTAGCATTTTCTTGGAGTCTTCCAAGGTAAAAGTACCGATTTGCCCAAGTCCACAATATTCCATAGTTTGATTTCTTGAAGGGTATTTTAGATATTTCACTGTTCTTTATGCTTCTTGTAGTTGTTGGGCAAAGCTCTCGGGATTCCTGAAAATAGTGTGAGAACGTTCACCGAAGCAGAGATTCGTGCCGGGTATGATGAGACACTATATAAACGTTCAACCCGATCACATTTCATGATTTAATCAGTATGCTTATTTTCAAACTTTCTAATGGATTTTTTGGTCTGTAGCATAATTTTTCAGGTTTCGAAACTTTGCACAATGCTTCTAAAGGCGGTTAGGACCACACTTGGGTCTCAGGGTTTTGATGTTCTTGTTCCTGGATTAGCTCATGGAACTTTGATACAGGTGAGTTTAGCCGGGGTACTTATGGAACCAGCCGCTCTACATCTTACCCTTCATAGACCCTAATTCTGAGCGAGACATATTGAGTATGTTCGGTTTGGTTTTTTTAATACTCCATGTCGTTTTACCAGGTTGAAAGAATAATACCAGGCGTACTTCCATCATCTGTTAAAGGACCTGTTATTCTTATGGTCAGCAAAGCCGATGGAGACGAGGAGGTTAGTATAGTTTTTTTAAGTATGTAATAGAGAGAGAGAGAGAGTTGGGTTCAGGGGCAAACCACAAAAAAAAAATGAAAAACCAAACACCATAATAACCATGCATCTGGACGGTATGCACATGTGCATACAAGTAATTGAAGATGTTTCCTGGTTTCTATGCATGTGTGCATGTTATGCACATGTGGATAACGGACACATTACTTGTATGCACATGTGTATGCCGTACGGATGAATGATTATTAGAGTGTTCCCCTGTTTTTCATTTTTTTGCGGCTTTCCCCAGACCTTTGAGCCTATATATACATATATATAGCTTGGGTTCGGGGGGAACCACAAGGAAATGGGAAATTGAGGAACACCTTAATAACCAATCATTTGTCTGGTATGCACATGTGCATAAAAGTAATCTGTCTGGTATGCACACTTATGCACATTTGAAACTCCCTCTCTATATATATATGTATGTACACACACACCAATAAAATTCACACTCATTTCTCACCTATGGTGGGACTTGATCCCTTGACCTTCAGGGAGGTTGGGCTCTACCAGTAACCCGGATACCGGATACCACTGGCTGTTTGGTATCAAATTTGGAAAACAGTCATGCAAGTTGTGTATTAAGACTTGAATATATACACGGACACATAGAAACATCATAGTAGAAGCAGGGTTTGATCGTAAGGTTTATGCAATCTGCAGGTAACAGCTGCAGGGAGTAACATAGTCGGAGTCATTTTGCTCCAGGAGCTGCCTCATTTATCGCATCTCGGTGTCAGGGCCCGACAAGCAAGTCTCATATCTTTTTACTCCTTTTTAACGTCTCATTTTGTTGATATTGTGGTGTGGCTAACAGTTTCTTGAAATAAATCAGGAGAAAGTTGCATTCGTGACGTGTGAAGATGATGATAAAATTGCTAGCATTAAAATGCTCGAGGGGAAACATGTGAGGTCAGTCTTTGTAAACTTGATACCAGTCGATTTGCTCCACAATGGTTTTATCAAGATTCATTACACAAATGTTATGTCTTTTCAAGTACGATTTTTTAAATGTAACATTGGAATACATAAATAGTACAAATCACCTTGAAAAAAGCTTGTAAAAATAACTTGAAAAGCTTGAAAATTTTATGAAAAAAATAGTATTATAGTTTAATTAATAAAAACATAAAAATAAATTGAAAATTTGATCTTATGCATAACCAGTCCCACGTTTCATGAGATTCTTTTGTTTTGCAGGTTAGATGCATCCCCGTCAGGCGTCAGTGTTTCACCTTCTTCGTTGGAGGACGGTATTAGGGACGGTCCTGTGGAAACTTCATCTAACGATTCTGTTCCCAAATCCATCTCCTCAAGCCAGGTAGTGTAATAATTATTAACCCGAATGAAGACATCCAACTTTTGAACGATAAATTACGTTTAATAATAACCATGAGATCTTTCTTTCAAGGGTGTTTCTACGGGCGTCATTATACCACTCGCCGATTCAGATGTACAAACTTCCGGTGCAAAGGCAGCGGCGTGTGGTAGATTAGCTTCTCTAGCTGCGGCTTCTGCTAAAGGTCAAAATGCCGATCTTTCTATGACAAAAATGATGTTGAATATTTTGAACCAACTATTCATGTTTTATTCAGAATTGATTATTCAGGGTTATTCATCATGAATAGCACATGAAATAGTTGCTTCCATGTTCTCAAATTATTTATGGTTTTCATTTGAACTTTCCTCGGATTATGTATCGAAAACCATCGTTTGTTTGTTAAATTTGAGCGGATTTCTTGATTCCACGCAGTTTATAGCGACCAGGGAGTTCCAGCAGCGTTTAGTGTGCCGAATGGGGCAGTGATTCCTTTCGGTACAATGGAACTTGCAATAGAAGAAAGCAAGTCGAAAGAAGCTTTTGTGTCGTTATTGGAACAGATCGAAACAACGAAAATGGATGGTGGAGAGCTCGATAAGCTGTGTAACGATTTGCAAAATTTAATCACCTCCCTGCAGCTTCCAAACCAAATTCTTGAAAGTTTAGGGGAACTATTCAACGGTAACACACGTTTAATCGTTCGGTCAAGTGCTAACGTGGAGGATTTGGCCGGAATGTCAGCTGCAGGGCTATACGACTCAATCCCTAACGTCACCCTATCGAATCCAGTCAATTTCGGACATGCTGTTAGTCGGGTATGGGCTTCGTTATACACCCGAAGGGCGGTTTTGAGCCGTAGAGCCGCCAATGTGCCGCAAAAAGCTGCAACAATGGCGGTTTTGGTCCAGGAGATGCTTTCACCGGATCTTTCCTTTGTGCTCCACACGGTCAGCCCAACAGACAACGACAACAATTTTGTGGAGGCTGAGATCGCGCCTGGGCTTGGAGAGACGTTGGCGGCAGGCACCAGAGGCACACCATGGCGGCTTTCGTCTGGGAAATTTGACGGGGTGGTTCGGACACTGGCGTTTGCGAATTTCAGCGAGGAGATGGTGGTTGGTGGTTTGGCGGATGGGGAGGTGCTCCATTTGACGGTTGATTATAGCAAGAAGCCGTTGACGGTCAACCCGGTTTTCCGGCAACAGTTTGGACAGAAGCTTGGTGCGGTCGGGTTGTTTCTTGAGCGTAAGTTTGGATCGGCTCAGGATGTTGAAGGATGCTTGGTCGGTAAAGACATCTTTATCGTCCAAACTCGACCTCAACCGTTGTAACAACCGGTATTCTGTACTTTATAAGCTGTGTAGTTAAACCATACTATTGACTTTAATAAATGGAAGCATCACCTTAATGCAAGTATGGCATACTTACATGTGAAAGAATATCTTATGCATGACAAGAGTTTTAGTGAATTAATATTCACAAGCCGACAAGTATTATGAAAATTGTTTATTCATCAGTGAAGGAGTACTATTCTATTGAATTACGATTCTTTGATGTTTTAACTCTAATATAATAGTAAAATGTGAAAGAAATAAAGTTAAATTCGGTTCACACGCAAGACTTGGTAGTATCAAAGGTAAAGAAATCGGGGTCTTACAATCAACATATGATATTTATATACATCAAATACTCGTCCTGTCATATCCAATCTTGTCACAAACGCTAACCAAATACCGTTGGTCCTTTAGTATGTTCTCGTTGCACAGATGGTTGTATTTTGTGCATGTTTTGTTGTACATTCATTTCAGGAATTTGAGTTTGTTTCTGTACAATACCTCGTGAAAAAATAGGAACCTGAAATCCACTCTATATATATACAATCAAACTACATTTCCTGAGTATAATCTAACAATGCAAATTTAACATGCAAACCGATCTTACCGCCATCCAAAACTAACTTAGCCGCAGTCACGAGCCAATGGCCTGGCATATCGTGAGAGCTACGAACCACCTCTTCAATGTCCACATACTTCCGCAGTTTTGTGGATCGAATCGGCACCGGTGGGCCATCAGGATACACACCGGAGTTCAGTGTTGCCGGAAGTTGCTTTGGTGCATCAGTAACTGACCGATGACTGAACGTAAAGGTAGAACTAAGGTTCGTAAAGATACTGGACTTGCGACCCACGGATGGTGCACCAGCCCACTCGGTCTTCCTGATGGTGCAGTTAGGGAGGTGGGTGAAGAGTAACCGAAGGTGTAGTACGGTTTTGGGCCATTTCCCTTTGCTTATGAGCTGAGCGCCGGTTACAATAAAGACTCCACCCCCTGTTCCTTCTTCGCGTAACCAGTTTGGATCGTGCTTGACTACAGATGAACACACGTTTGAGTAGCGTTTCCAGCGGATTGGTTCTAGGAATTGGGCACTACATTCGTATTCATCAGAGCCTCGCCATTTGCAGGCTATGATTGAGGATGGAGATGAATATGTCATGATATTAGGAAGGCTCGAGAGATGTTGCAAATGCATTGCCAATCGGTTGCTTCTCTTCCCTTCTAAAAATAGGCGCAGGCCGATGATCGGCTTTTTGCCACTTGAGGCCTGAATAATACAAGCACTAACCGGGTAAGAGTTCAGTCTGGGTCAACACTAATCACTGACCGGGTAAGAGTACCTCGCTCAGCTTACCGGGTCAGCGTCATGGACCGGTAAGAAGGGCTAGGTAAACAACATCTCTGACCGGGTAAGCGCCTCTTACTCGGTAAGAGGTGGTAAGCGGGTAGTAAACAATCACTGAGATAAATATTTGGTAGACTCCATAACAAGAAAAACCCAAATCATATTCTTGTTGTCCATCTAACATTGCTATATTTGATTCTACACTCAGAGCAAATGTAAGTGGTTGACAGTAAGTGAAACTAACCAAGATGAATCATGGCCATCTTTTATGATGATTTATACATGGGAAATGGGGTAAAAACTATATTCACAAATGAATGGCATTGGGCCAATTAATAGTTTCTAACTTAACTTCTCATCATGGTTTTAGTTATTTCTGAACCCCTCACTGGTTATCTATAGAATCGATCAAAAATTTAGACATAATCAGTTAAAATCAAATTTGATTATTACTAATCATATATGAATAGTGAATTCTGGTGATTAAACTGTTGAGTTAGATGTTCATTTGCCTAATAAAGCCAAGAGAAGCAGAACATGATTAGTAATAACAATGGTCTAGATAGATGCACATTACCTGAGCTGTATTAACATACATCTTGGGACCCAGGAAAGCAAACTGAATCCGAGGATAAGATTTCTTTCTTTGTTGATGCCGAAGAGGTAACTCGCAAAATAGAGGTGCCCATTGTCTCGGAACTTGGAACTCCAAAAAAAGTTGTAAATCTTCTGGTGCAGGCTTGTCTGGGCAACATCATTTCACCAAGGAAACACCATATATAGTTAATAAAACATGCTCAAATAAAAGACCAACAAAGATAGATATATATAGGGCAATCTAGCAAATTTCATGCGGAGTTAGGGTGTGGGAGGGTAGGATATTTAGACATATTTGGTATAAACTTAAGTCCCATAAAGCAGTCTATTAGGACATTTAAACATATTTGGCGTCCTATAAAGCCAATTTTGTTGTAGTGTTCCTTTAGAAAAGGTGACAAACAGGTGATGATTAATTCAACTTGTCACTTACAGCGCAAATATAAGTTGATTGCATGGCTAAGATATCCACTCCCAGGAACCCCATTAAGGAGAGAAGTAATCGGTACAAACTTGAAGAGTATAGCTTCAGGATGAGCAGCCACGGTCTGGAGCCACTTGGAGTGACTGTCGGAAAAGACATCCCCGCCCCTCTTAGACCCGATAATTGTGAGTCCCTGTTCCATTTTAGCCCGTTAACCTAACCATCCATAGTTCACCCATTCAAATCGTTGAAAGTTGAAACTATTTTCAACTTACATCCTTGCTTGAAGTTTCTGTAATGTTGGTGAACTGCATGGTGTGTGGCTGCAACATTCGGTTGAAAACATCTGGAACCTGAAAAACATACCAGAAATTACCGACTGAAAACTTGTGTGCTCTTTGGAGAAGTAAACATAAGGGAAATTTAACATGTATAATGATTCAAAAATACTTTTTGTTTGCCATCTTTTGTTTTCCTTTCTGGTAGAGAAGGACTGGCTCCATCCAAGAACAGGGAGTCACCAAGATCCTCCAAATATCCTCTAAGGTCTGTGGGCGAAATTGTAGAGGTTGGTTTATGTTTAACGCATATAATATCTTGACCTCCAACACCCATCCCGACTATAATGTGGGTCCCATAAGTTTGGATGAACCTGCCATACATACACATACAATAAGCATCCAAAAGGAAGGAACTTTCGATAATAGTCATGGTTCCAAATCTTTGAGCATAATGTAGAATTTAGATTTCCATAATTATTTGTTTTAGATTTTTAATTGCATGGGAAATACTAATTATTCTACATTCTTTTACCTGGCCAGTAATGCAGGATTCCAATGAGTAGGAACGGACTTCTTTACTCTTTCTTGAAGTACTAATGGGGATGCTGTTAGGTGTAAATAGTACAGGGAGATAAAGTAGCCATCAAAAGCAAGATGTTTGGCATCTGCAACATCATTTAACCATGCTCCACTTAGATCAAATAATGCATTGAAGTACCCCGAAGGCACTTTTCCTTGTACCGAAGCTTTTTGATTAAGCAATTCTGACATCTACAAAAAAGTTATCGAAAAATGAAGAAATAAATCTAGTTAGCATGAAGTATGAGACATCTTTCAAAGAAACCACAATCTACATCTCATAAGCATAGATAAGAGTATCTGCATTTACTTATGGATTGATACGAAATTTGATTGCAAACAAGAATTCACTGAAATTGTAACATCCACAGCCAACCGTACCAGATATTGTCCTCTTAAGGCAGACAATATTTGGTACGGTTTACATCCAACAAATTGTAGAGAAAACAAAATAGTTGGCACAAAAATAAACCTACATAAGAACTTAATTAACTTTTGTCCATGTTCAAAGATTCTTGCCAACTATAATGTTCTTTCTCTTCAGTTTAGAAGCAGAATGAATGGTTGATCAAGAGGCCACAGAAATGATATATAATACAGAGCAAAAGTGACCAAAAAACCAGAATACAAATCTTAAATTCACATGAAACAAAAGAAATTTTTAATTGATCATGAGACAGAAGCAGAGAGAATGGACAGTTAAACAAACAAATCATCACCTGATTAAACTCCAAAACATCAGATTTAAAGCGAACATGATCTCCTTTATCACAATGAATATCCTCAGAAACCCCAGAAATGGTGGCACCACCTCCAGGTAGAACGATGTCCCTCTTCCTCGACTCATCCAACTGCACCAACCGACCACCACCCGGACACGCCTTTGCAAACTTCAACCTGAAATCGCTAGCGAAATCAAACCCTAACCCTAATGAATCAAAAGCTCTCAGCTCAATCGGCTTCTCCGAATAATCCATCAAATTACCAACCAATCAGTCAATCACCCCCTCCACAACAAAACAATTGTTGATTCTCGATTCTCGATTTCTAACTTCAAATAGAATCCGATTTAAGATGAAACCTAATTCGATGGAAGACCAAAAACGCGTGAATTGAATACCAACTTGAGATTTCGAAATTTGAGTAATCGGGTGTAGTGTGTTGACTAGTAACCGATAAGATAGGTGAAGAAGCTAGAATTACCTCAAATTTGGGAGTGGGTTTGAATTATTGGTGACACCAGAAGAATCGTTTTTCCCCAAATAAACAAACATAGCACAAATCGACGTTGTGATAATCGGGTCAAGTCGGGTCAGTAAAAGAGTCGTTGATAATTTTGACCAGGTGTATTTAGTTTACCAACTGCCCACCATCCCTCTCACTTTTGACTTTTCCTCCTAATAAAAAAGGGAAATTAATTAAAATGTCAAAAGTCCAAGTCAAACTTACCAAAATGCCACAAAAAATGAAAAGTTTACCAAAATGCCACAATTTTCCGCGGAGGTGGCCCTCTATAGCGTCCAGGGACCAATTGTGTAAAATTTTGCAAGATTATTTACACTTTCAGTCCCCATAGCGGGCCATCGCGGGCCGCGTTTGAGCCATCGCGGGCCTCGATCGCGGGGCCCAGGGACTGAAAGTGTAAATATTTTTTGCAAAAAAAATCGCAATTGGTCTCTGACCGCGATCGCGGGCTCTTATCGCGGGCAAATATGGCATTTTGGTAAGAAATTATTTTTTTGTGGCATTTTTGTAAGTCCCTTTCAAACTTAGGGTATTTTGGTTAATTTCCCAATAAAAAAAGTAAATTACAATTTTAATCCATGTGGTTTACAGTTTTACACTCATGACTCAAGTCAAGTATGAAGAAAATCCCTAAACTTCACTCACTATAAAAATTGTCACTTTGGTATATCTTTTGTTTTAACATCAATTTCTTCCTATAATTATCAGCTAAACTAATGTAATTTGAGAGACATTTTAGTCATTTTTTAATTTCTTACTAAAAAATATGTTATAATAAGATGGAGGAACTCCAATGACCTACCCCTCCTTCAGGAACCCCTATCCTTGATCTCCCCCTCCTCCGGTGATATCAAAGGGAGCCCCCGTCCCTCAATCTAGAAAAAAATGAATACATATCATGGGTAATTTGCTTTCCCCACCTTCATCGAAGCACACCATGTGATCGAGACAAAATCGATGGGACAAATATAGGTTCGGATACAAGAGTTCAAGGGGGTTTAGGTTCATCAGAGGTCCGTGTGCGTAGAAGGAAAGGACCTTCCAACAACCTGCTACAATTGGACGGTTGAGATAGAAAGAGCCTCCAACCTCATTGTAGGAAATATCCAGGGCATAAAGATCTACACGATTTGGCCTAAAATCCATTCCCCTAGCACATAATGGGAGGGGTGAAATCGTAAAATCTAGGTACGGTTTTGATGAAATCATGAAGTCCACCATTCACCCCCCCCCCCCCCCCCCTCCAATTTACATTCAGTGTCATTAGAATCTCTAAATGCTCTTAGGCTATGTTTGGCAAACTAGTTGTTAACTCGTAAGCTAGCTGATGGAGAAGTCACGTTTGGCAAAACTAGCTTATAAACATGTAAAATGACCAAAAAAGACATCTTCAAAAAGTTATCAATTACAATATTTAATTATATAATTAAAATAAATTTATAGCAATATAATATGTTAATTAATATAACCAATGTAGTAAAGCAAAAATAAATAATATAACATGTTAATTAAAAGAATTTAAAATTTATTATTACATATATACTATAAATTTTGAATTTGTTAAAACAAGTTTAAGAAAAAATATATATTAACTTATGATTTAAATAACCGTTACATATAGTATGAAAAAAATAATTAAATAATAATTAAAGAAGATAATAGTAATTGATAATTAAAATATATTGATTAATATTAAAAATATATAAAAATAATTGATATGGTCAACAATATCTCTAAAAAATAAAAGGTTAATAATTTAATAATTTTCAATTAATATTTATTAATTAATAATAATTAAATTTAAAAAAATAATATTTATTTATAATAATAGTTAATTAATAATAATGAGAGCAATATTGGAATATTGACAAAAGGCTACTGAAAAACTACTCCAACTAACGTTTCAAAAAACTAGTTTATGGTCATCCAAACATTTATCCAAAAAAAACTAGCTTATAAGTTAGTTTTTTTTGCCAAACAATGCCTTAGAGCATGGGCGGACCTAGGTAAGAGCAATAGGTGGCACGTGCCACCGTATTGTTTCTCCGCCGTAAGGTAAAAAAGTTAGGTTCGTGAAAGGTGCAACCGTATCAATTTGATTTGTGCCACTGTATATATTTTGAAACTACAACAAGGACACAAGTTTCATTTGATAGAGTTGGTTTGAAAGACTTTTATTCTACTCAAGACCCGGGTTCAAGTTTTGTTAGAGACATTTTTGTAGTTTTTAATTTCATATTTACTATGTTTCTAAAAAAACTACCATAATGGGACTTGAACCTAAGACCTCAAGTTTGAAAAGCAAGGGACTAACCAATAAGACCAACATTAATTTTGTAAAAAATATGTCTATATTTGTTTCTTATATTTAAATGGTGCCACCGGTTGAAAAATTTTCTGGGTCCGCCCCTGCCTTAGAGGTGTATTCAACAAAGTGTTTTTACATGATGTGAACTATATTCACAATAAACGCACTTTTATCAAAGTCTTAGCACGAATCAAGCACCACAATTGCTTTTTGTTTGGATGGGTTATATTGTTTGTTGTTTGTTTTCTTGTTTACATCAACCATATTAACATTTCCTAATTTTTCTTCTTAGTTTTCTTGTTTGGTGTTGTTAATTGTGATTAAAATGCACCATATTTGATATTTTTCCTTAAGGTAAAAAGTGGGTTTGGTGTTCTAATAATGATTTAGAGTAAACTTATGTTTCATGTTTGAATTTGGGGTGTTTAGTTTGCCCTAGAAGATGACCGTAGGGTAGGCATGGCAACGGGGCAGGGTTCCCTATCCCTGGCCCCGGCCCCGGCCCCGGTTTGTGGTAACGTCCCCCGGCCCCGGTCGGGTACGTGATACCATCCCCGGCCCCGGTCAACTTTCGGTCAATCCCTGGTCAAGACCCGGTCCCCGGTCCCTGTTTTTTACCCGGTTCCCCGACCTGGTCTCTTGTCCCCGTGTTGGTGGATTTAGAGAGTTCTATGCATGGTGCTACCATCTTTTGTGTTAGTGCTCGAGTCTGATGATGCGTTTCTATGTGTGGAGACAACCCTTGGTTAATTGAAATTGTCTTTGTCTAACTTTTATTTGATCGGATACATATATATCTTTAAGTATTAGGCAGTGGAAATAAGTAATTATTCATCTTTGCTTGACATCCATAAGTTATCTAACATTTCTATTTAAATGGCTCACTAGAAGTAATGAAATAATATGTTTTCTTATTTACTCATGAGGCTAGCAATTACAGATTACAATGGAGTAAGCAATGGCTTTGAAATTGCACGATGGTCACAGGTCACTTGGTCAGATTAGAAATAGAAATTAGATTATTAGAAAATTAAAATTATATATTTAATAAATATATAAAATATTTTTTAATAATATATATACCGGGTCCGGGGCGGGACGGGGGATGGTCACCCCGGCCCCGGCCCCGGTTTTCAAAATGCGGGTTTCCCCGGCCCCGGTACCAGGTTTGGCGGGGAATCCCCGGCCCCGATCGAGTCGAGTGGACCGGGTTCCCCACCGGGTCGAGCCAAATTGTCATGTCTACCGTAGGGGGGGCTGAATTGAGGCAACAATGGTGAGAGGCTGGTTGCACATGCGTTAATCATGTGTAGATTTAAAATTATTTAATAAGAAAAAAAAAACATAAAAAAGACTAAAATGATCTTCAGCTAACAGACAAATTTTAACAGAGTTACCTGGAGGAACCCTTTTCAATACAAAATGCAAACGACGATTGTTATTGTACTTACTGAAGTTTAGGGACACTCTTCGTAATTGGATGTAAACCATAGGGACCAAAATTGTAGTTTAATATTAATAAAAGTATCTCCATTATATTATAAAATATTTCACTGTACTTTTAAAAACCTAGACCATCCGCACCCCCGCAATACCAAACTCTTTTCTAAAATGCCACATCAGTTAGGGATGTCAATTTTATACCGAGACAAACCAACAAATTCTCATACCAACCGTACCAATTTAGTTGGTACCAACCTAATTGGTTGGTATACCGTACCAACTATTTAAACTTGGTTGATACGTGGTATTAGAAGTCATGTACCACGGTAATACCGTAACGTACCGGCTTATTTTTTAACTATTTATTAACTAAAGTTTAATCAATAATACAACATATTTTGGTTTATAAAATTTTAAATTTTCTTGTTTTACATTTTGTTAAATTATAATACAAATTGATATATAGAACTTGATTGAATTCATTCGCTTATCCTTAACAACTTTGATAACTCGCCTACACCTCCACTCTTCATGGTCCATTCTCGCTCTTTAATTGTCGTTTGTATTAGATTATTAGTGAAGGGTTGTGTTATATGAAAATTATTTGAATGTTTGTATAGGTAATGATAAATGGTACAACGCATATCAACATGTTATTAATGCTCGACGTGTTTAGTGCATCTAGATCTAGTTGGTAAAGATGTCAATTGAATTAATTCATAATTCAATTGTTGAGATGTTGGTACAAAACTGTACCAACATTGACCAACCGAAAAAAGTTGGTACCAATTTAGTTGGTACCAATTTAGTTGGTACCAAATATAATTGGTTGGTACATGGTATAAGATTTTGTGTACCAATTGTAATTGATTGGTACATGATATATAAAAAAACATGGTATCGTACCATGTTCACTCCTAACATTAACTTTGCAATAACATCTTCCACACTCATGCAAGACCAAACTTCTTTCTAAAGTAATAAATTATAATATAAATAATATAGATAATTATAATATAACTAATAAATTAATTATAAAATATAAATAACTAAAATTTTACTTTTGTTTTCTTTTACTATATTTTGTGTAAATATAATTTAATTAACAAATAAAAAACATTGCATAAAAGTATCATTTTTTCATATAAAGCACTGATAAGAAATTTTAATAAAAAAAATAAAAAAATAATATTCAAATAAACTAATAAATGAATTAAATCTAATAAATATATTAATAATTAATGTTTAAATTAATTAATTAATTAACTAAATTAAACAAAAATGGATTTGTTTAATATATATTTGTTTGTGAAAGGAGTTGCTACACTTGCAAGACCTTGCAAGCCACATAACATGCCTAGGGGTGTAAACGAGCCGAGTCGAGTCGAGTCGAGTATCAGGTTATTCGAGCCGAGCTCGAAAAAAAATACCAAGCTCGAGCTCAACTCGAGCCGCTTAATTTTTCAAAGTCGGGCTCGAGCTCGAGCTCGAATATTTTTTCAATGTTCGTTTACGAGATCGATTAACTCGTTTATGCATTCAAGATCGATAATTTTTATACTTTTTTATATAATTTTGTAAACATATAAATATGCTCGGCTCGACTCGTAAAGGTTAATCGAGCTTTCGAACGAGTCGAGTCGAACATTGACGTTATGGAGCTCGACTCGTTAACTTATGCGAGCTTTATTTTGTGTCCGAGATCGACTCGAGCTCGACAACTATTAGGCTCGAGCTCGAGTAACTCGTTAAAAGCTCGACTCGTTTACACCCCTAAACATGTCATGTCATCTTGCAAGACGTGTGTGAATGCTCTTATAGAACATTGTGGTTTACAAAAATGTTCGAATTTGACTAATTCCTATAGGATTTGTTAAAAAATCTGTTATATAATCTCGTTAAATTGGAGGCATTTCATCAGTTTATAATAAAAAGAATTATCTTTTACTCAACCAAAATCCATTTTTATAATTTTGATCCCTGTAGTTTTTAATTGGTAAACAATTAAAAAGAAAAAGATAAAACTATAGCTATCATCTTGTAAATTTGAAATTATAAAACAAAGGGATCAAATTTGTAGTTACTCCATAATTTTATAAATTTCGTCTCACTGTAAGAAATTTCATGACATACTCCTTCGGTTTTTTTTTACCAAATCTGACTTTTTCACATAATTTACACATATTTTTTATACTTGGGGGTTGTTTGTTTACCTCTTAGTAGTTCCATTAAGAGACAACCTCTGAATCATTAAGAGGTAAATCTTGTTTGGCAAAAAAAAAGTCTGCCTCTTAATGATTCTAAAACTCTCTTAATGAATTTGTACCTTGGGTCTCCCTTAACCATTCAGAGCACTAATTTCATTTTGAATAATTACCAAACAACCATATTTCATTTTACACTCTTAATCATTCTGCACCAAACCATTCAGCAACTACCAAACAACCTCTTAATACATAATTATAATGATTTAGGGGGTGTCTGGGATTGCTTATTTTTTTGACTTATTTGCTTATTGTTTTTTCTGACCATAAATAAACTATTTTTAGTGTTTGAATTGAAAAAAAAAAGTGCTTATGGCTTTTCTCTACCACAAATAAATTGTTTTTAATAAATTAATCTATTACAACTTATTTGAAACTATTTATAACTTATTCGTTTAAATTACATTTTTACCCTCAACTCTTTTTTATCACGACCTAAATTGTTAAACACCTTTAAAAATAAGCCTAAGTTGTTTTAAACAAGCAATCCCAGACACCTCGTCTTTTATTAAAGAGACAAATATATAAATGAGGCATTTACAGCCACGTGCCACGGGTATTTAATCTTTGACTGAATAATGCAAATGTGGGCTCTGTAATAACTATTATTTAATATATTAAGTAATCAAAAACCAATATATAAATTGTAAAAATATTTGTGTAAGTTATATAAAATATAATATTATATTTATTTTGTTTAAAGACAGTAGTTTTAATTTATTTATCTTTTTAAACATATTTTAAATACAAACATTTATTTCAGACATAACCACTAGTCCAAAGAATAATTACCAAAATGTGTCGGTTAAAAATAAAACTTTATTAAATACTATTTAAATAACATGCATTTTTTTTGGCATTATGCGTTTTCATTAACTAATATAAATATCAATTAATCTGTTATTTTTATTTAAAAAACCTGAGTCATTACGACACCATAAAAACACATTTGAAAGAAAACTTTTATTTTCATTTAATTACCAAAAATTTGTCGGTTAAGTAATGTTTATTTGTGAATTACTCCATATCTATACTATATTATAAAATATTTATAGAATTTTTTTAAAAACAACCTTTAAAACTTCATGTATCCCTATTTAATGTTAATTACTTAAAATCTCTTAAAAATAATTAATGAAATTTTATGTACCGCTTTTAATGTTAATTACTTGATTAATATTTATCTCTAACAACCTTCAAATCCTTAAATCGTGGATTTTAATTAATTAATTCTGATCTCTAACCACTTTCAAATACTCATATCATGAGCTCCTTAAAAACGTCATTATTTAAACAAATTTATAAAAAAAACATAACCGTTTTTCTCAAAAACACGCATTAAAATAAAGTAGAACATTAAAATCGAAATAAGCAACGGAGCGCTTAAAATAGCGATCTCAAACATCCCCTAACTCAAAATAAAAGAATTCCGATTTTCTTTAAAAAAAATAAAATTACGGCGGACGTGGTTTTTTGAAGTAATTTGGCGGCCAATGGTGGGCTCCACTAATAAAGCACCTCCGTCTCTGCAATTCCTCCGCCAGCCTGTTCTTCAACCGCTTCTCGTTGTCCTCCTTCCCAAATCACAACTACAACATTCAATACCTAATCATTCACAGATCTTGCTTCAAATTCTTCAAAACTTCACCATCACCATCCAATCAAACCATGGATTCATCGGACGATGAAGGAGAGGAGTATTTGTTCAAAGTAGTCATCATCGGAGACTCGGCGGTCGGAAAATCAAACCTGCTATCTCGATACGCTCGGAATGAGTTCAATATGCACTCCAAGGCCACCATCGGAGTTGAGTTTCAGACTCAGAGCATGGAAATCGACGGCAAGGAGGTTAAGGCTCAGATTTGGGATACTGCAGGTCAGGAACGCTTCCGTGCCGTCACCTCCGCTTACTACCGCGGCGCCGTTGGTGCCCTAATTGTTTACGACATCTCCCGTGGCACCACTTTCGATAGTGTCTCCCGCTGGCTCGAGGAGCTCAACAGTGAGTTCAATTAACGATCTGATCTCAATTTGCTTTACTTTAATTCGTTGATTATATGATTTAGATCGATTCATGTGAATCGTGATTAGGTAGATCCAGATGCATACAAATGTTTGGAAACTGTGATTAACTGAATTTGAACTCCATTGATTATGAATCTGTGTTCTGATGTGATCTGATTCCATGAAGAAAACCTCTGATTGGATCCATTTTGTGAGCACGTTCCAGTTCAACTCCTGAACTACTTTCGTATTTTCGTGGTTATGTAAAACTCGTTAGATTACTATCCAAAAGAGAATTTAGGAGAAATGTTCTTGTCCAACAACATGCCTCCAAATGAGGCTAGACAATCACACACACATAATTTCAAAGTGTCAAGAGAAGAGTAGAAGGGCACAAAATTGTTCCAACTCCCGAGAGTGTCGAGTCCCTAGAGCGGTAAACGTTAGCTCTGATACCATATTACAATATGTGGAAAACATTGTATTACAATACAAAGGAGAATTGAGAAGAAATGGTTTAGCGGACCCACTAGGGTGCATAGGGTGGCACGGGTCATCGCATCGTTGCTCTATTGTAATGTAAAAAAAATTATGGTCGGGAAAGTTGTCACTGTATTATTTTGTTAGTTGCGGCTTGCGACTATATATTTCTTGAAACTGCTATAATATTAAAAGTATCTCTTGGTATAGCTGGTTTGCACGGTCTTTTTATCCTTTTCCAGGCATGGGTTTGAATCCCATTTGTATATTTTTTTAGTTTTTATTTTTTTTTATTTTTAGGTTTATTATGTTTCTAAATTTTTTGGGATAAAAGACTCAACATAGGAACTTGCATACCAAAAGCAAGACATATGTTTTTTTATAGTAAAATGTTGTTGCCACCACCTGAAAAAAATTCTAGGTCCGCCTCAGGTCTAATTGATGTGAGACACCAACACGCCCCTTCCAACTTTGTTGAATCTGTAGAGTAGCAGATCTTGCCTCTGATACCATCAGTGGTGGATCCAGGATTTTTGCATAGTGGGGTCACTTTTAAGGTAGGTTAAAGGTCCGCAAAGTCGTTCTAGCCTAATTCTACGGTTTCAAGAGATTTTTGAAGTTTTTCGGTTGATTTCGAGAGATTTTAAAGTTTTTTTTGTCGATTTCGAGGGACTTTTTCGTTTTTTCGTTGATTTCAAAAGTTTTTTTTTGTTTTTTGATTGATTTTGAAGTACTTTCTTTGGTTTTTTAGCTAGTGGGAGGACATACAAAAAACCACTGGGGGGAAACCATGCTATAACACTATAAAATAATTGTTTTTATACTAAAAAAATCATTTTTTTTTTATTTTAGTGGGGGGATGGGACTCCCCCTTTTGGCTACTGCATCCGCCAATGGATACCATGTTAAAATATGTGGTACCCATCAGGGAGGATACAACATATATTATAGAGAAATGATCATCTCGTTTTTCTGTATTATCTTAACGATTGTTTATTGATGATCGGGTATGCAGCTCATTCGGAGACAACGGTGGCAAGAATGTTGGTCGGAAACAAATGCGATTTGGACAACATCAGGGCTGTATCTGTGGAAGATGGCAAGAATCTTGCAGAGAAAAATGGATTGTTCTTCATGGAAACGTCGGCACTTGATTCAACGAACGTTAAAATGGCTTTCGAGATGGTCGTCAAGGAGATCTACAACAATGTTAGTCGGAAAGTTTTGAATTCAGATTCGTATAAAGCCGAGTTATCTGTAAACAGGGTAACACTTGCAAACAATGGTGATGCTGGATCCAAAAAAGATCAAAGCAGATACTCTTGTTGTTCTTGATTACTGAATGATCATTTCTTTTCATGATTATTTTTCAAAATTAAATTATTTTTTGTTATTGGATTTTATGATGGAGATGGTAATTTTTTGCCATCTCTATTGATTTGAAACGCAATATTTCTTTTTTCAAGTTGCGTTTTTTTCTTCTTTTATCTTCCATGATTCTTTTAACCCGATTAACTCACTTTTGTTGATTCAGTCCTATCCTGTCTAATCCTTTTAAGTTTTGTCTAGATTCGTACTTTCCTTAACCCCGAGTTTTTGAATAAAGAAAAGAAAAGGAAGGGGTTGTTTGTTTACCTCTTAATGGTTCCATTAAGAGGTGAATCTTGTTTGGCAAAAAAATAGTCTGTCTCTTAATGGTTCTAAAACCCTCGGAATGATTTTGTATCATGGACCTCCCTTAACTATTAAGTGCCCTGATTTCATTCTGCACAAAACCATTCAGCAACGGCCAAATAGCCCCGAAAACTAGGAAAAGGAGAGAAAGATGAAAAAAAAACATGTTTTTGAAATTCTTTTAGGAGATATAGGAAATGAAATATCGAAAAGAAAATAAATGACAAATTTCCACAGAAAACTTTCCTAAAAAGCATGGGAAGTAACCCTTGGGCTAACAAGTAAAATTACATAATTACCAATAATAATAACAAATAGAGTAAATTACACTCTAGGTCCCTGTGGTTTGGTTAGAATCTGGATTCGGTCCCTATTTTGAAATAAGTACACTAGGCATCCTTGTGGTTTACATTTCGTTTCATGACGGGTCCCTATCACTAACTCTGTTAAATATAGTCCGTTAAATAAAGGGTAAAATGGGCAATTTACCTTTTTGTTATTAAAAGTAAAAAGATTAAATACTACATATACACACACACACAAACTGTTCCACCACCATCAACCTTCTTCTCCGGTCACCTCCCCCACAACCTCTGCAACTTCCTTTCCCCATGTCTTCCATATCCGCTGAGTTACCATCGTCACACCACCTAATCACCTCTCTCTCTCTCTCTCTCTCTCTCACACACACACACACACACACACACACAAAAGACCCACCTGCAGAAAAAACGAGCAAATAACAAGGCATGTTGGGAATGCGGATATGGTGGATGAAATGAGGGCATGTTGCAGGTTTGTATATATGTATGTATATATTACAAGTGTGTTAAAGAGAGAAAGAGGGTCACCGAAATGAGTTTGGTCGGGATTTCGAAGATCTCGGAAGTAAGCAGACGGGATCGAACCCGATAACGAGTTTCTCAAGAGGTCGATATGAGTAAGATTCCTACACAGCTGGAATGACGGAATTTCGCCGGAAAAGTTGTTCGAAGACAAGTCTAAATACCTCTGAGTTGTGTGAGGTTTTGAATAAACGAGTTTAGATTCGGTTTCTCGAGTTTCAGTGCGAGAATTCGGTAGTTGAAAAGCGAAGACAGATCAAGAAATTCGAGGCTTTTCAGCTGCGACAATTCTCCCGGAATCTGGCCGAAAAAATCCTAATTCGACACACTGGTAGGATGCAAAGTAAAGAGGGGGAGGGGATGGTCGGAGAAGCAGGCCGGTAGGATACGAAGTGAGGCGGAAGAAGATGATCGATGTGGATGCAGAAGTATCAGAGAGGATGACGAGGTGATGTGGTTGTGTGTATATAAACCTGCACATTTTTAGCTCAATATATATATATATAGGACGGTAATCAAATGAGAACCAAAAATAGGTGGAGAACCATGAAAACCGATCTAAACCATTAATTGATTTAATCTATTACGGCTTGAATTGGTTCTCACGGTTCTCAATCTTTTAATTATAACCATGGGATTAAAATTTTAATTATAACCATTGGATCAAAACCAAATTATGGTTTAGATCGATTCTCACGATTCTCAATCTTTTTTTGGTTCTTACATGATTTAACCCCTATATATATATATACATACATACACACAAATCAAGTGTGCATATATAAATCATTGGCGAAGATGAAGCAAGAGAGAGAGAAAGTTAAAAAAATGGGTCAAAGTAATTTTAATTAAATCATTGGGATGGGACAAGTGGCGAGATATTAGTGATGGTTTTAAAGTAATATTAATTAAATACATAAATTGACTAAAATATCCTTGAGTTAACAGATGGTTTTTAACAGAGTTAGTGATAGGGACCTGTCATGAAACGAAATGTAAACCACAAGGATGCCTGGTGTACTTATTTCAAAATAGGGACCAAATCCAGATTCTGACCAAACCATAGGGACCTAGGGTGTAATTTACTCTAACAAATAAAAAGTATATTTATAAAAGTGAAAACTTTATTTTTGTATATTTTCTTTTCATAAATATAAAAAATTGTTTTATTTCATTTTCTACTTTCTATATTCGACAACACAATATAGATCCTCTGGTTAAGGTTAAGGTTATAAGACCACCCGCATCGGCTCCTTGGGTTAGATGGGGTTGGGGCTGGATGGTTTCCCACACCATCGCACCCCTTGGGGTTGGTGTGGGATGGAACCCTCCCGGGTTGGGCAACCAGCTCGGGTTGGGTCTCCATTTAATTTTTTTTTATAAAATATAGCCGTTAAAAATATGGACGTTGGGCTGATTTTTTTTTAATTATTTATATCCTATAAATACTAATATTAACCTACTTATTTTTTCACACAAACAATTTTACTTTCAATCTCTCTCATCTTCCCCACTTCATTCTACTCTCTCAATATTATTTCTTTCTTCAAAAAAATCATAATGGATAAAGAAACACAAGGGTTCACAACACCACGACGAGGTTCCAAATCGCGAGGCACGAGCTCGCAACCGTCCCCGACGGAAAATATTTTCAATCTTACACCACCACCATCAACCTACCATGGAAGCATACAACAATACCCTATGTATTCACCCAACACCCTCCCGGTTGGGTTCCAACAATTTCATTCGGGTGGATTCCAACAATTTAATTCGGGTGGATTTCAACAATTTAATTCGGGTGGATTCCAACAAGTTAATCAAGGTGGCTTTCAACCATTTATGCAAGGTGGCTTTCCACAATATAATCAATTTATGAAATATTTTATTAATTGTTTTATCTTATATTAAATTATAAATTATTTATAAATTATAAATTATTTAAATTAATATACTTGTAACAAAAATAAAAATAAAAATAAATACAAGATGGGATGGTGGTGTGGGATGGATGTGGGGGTTTGTGGGTTAGAATGAGTTAGAAGGGAAAAAATAATGTGGCGCTGATGTGGCAGTGAAAAAGTGTGAGTTAGAATGGGATGGATGCGGATGGTCTAATGGGAATTTTGGAGGGAAAAAGAATACCGGAAAATAGGTAAAGGTAGACGCGTAAAAAAAAGGCTATTTTGTTCCCAATTAAAAAAAAGGTTCATAACAATTTTCACGAAATTGTTCATAGGCCCAAAACGTGTTACCATGGCATGAATGTTTATAGTAGCTCACGGGTTGGATTGATCGGGTTAAAGACATTTCGACACATCAACCCAATGTAGGCGGTTTGAAAAAATTTCAACCCAACCCAACCCAAACAAAGGTACAGCCCAACCCAACCCGTTCGGGTTGATCGGGTTGTGTTTAAACAAAGTAAAATCAAAATTATAAACATAAAAATAAAGAAAACATGTCTTTAAAATACAACCGATAATTCACACAATATATAGATACTACATATAAAAATGTCTAAATCAAATATGATCAAATAACTTGACGTCTCCAATTTGCATATTTCTTAAATCTTAAATATATCACCATCAACTGTTTTTCTCAATTTGCATATATATGTTAGCATTTACTATATATATATATATATAGGTTGGGTATCAAATACAAACCAGTTAGTTTCTACAAACTCGTACAAACCATACCTAGCTTCATGATCTTGTAAATTTGGCTTCATGAATATATATATATATATATATATATATATATATATATTGGATTCATGAATATATAATTTGGCTTCATGAATATATCATTTGGCATTTTTAACTAATTTTTTTACAAAAATACCCTAAAATACCCTTATTTTTGTAAAAAAAATGCCAAATGATATATTCATGAAGCCAAATTATATATTCATGAAGCCAATATATATATATATATATATATATATATATATATATATATATATATATATATATATATTGGGTTCATCGGGTTGGGTTGGGTTCAAATTCTTCTAACCCGATATCAACCCAATACATACGGTTTGAGGATTTTACAACTCGATTGGACATCAGGTTGCTTCGGGTTGGGTTATTTCACGTCGGGTTGGTCGGGTTGATCGGGTTTTTGAGCACCCCTAGTTTATAGTGCAAAAAGTAATACTTTTTTAAGTGAATTATATTGTGGTATATTTTAATTTTTGGATTTGCATCAATTTTAAACCAGGTCAGACCGCTCAAAACGCCAAACAGTCTGGTTTGACTTGCTTCGACCGATTTGAGCGGTCCAATGGTTTTTTTAACACCCCTAATCTTCACCGAATGCTTTGGACATGCAGGAATAACAAGATTTTTAATAATTCAACAAAAGGTGCTCTCGACATTTCTGATAGGGTTCAATCTCAATCTTTCTTTTGGGTGAATAGTAGGGAAAAATTGGGTAGAAAACTCAATTGGTAGAGTTGGTGTTGTAATCCCTTTGAAGAATGCTCCTTGTAATTTTTTTCCTTGACCCCGTGTAGCGTCTTGCTAGTGGGATTTCGTCTTTTTTTAATATCATTCGGCCATTTAAAAAAAACTCTAAAATCAATTGTGGTTCTCGTTTTTTTTTAGTTTGGCATTTAAATATGTAAGCAAAATAGTTGCTAGCTCATATAATTTAATAGTTTTTTTTTGTTTGAAATATTAATTTAATAGTTTTTATATACATTAGATAGTTTTGTTTGATATTTACATAAAAAAAATTAAAATTTTGGGATTTTTAACATATTTTTTTTACAACCTATATAAAATAGTTTTAAATTTTTTTAAATGACGTGAATAAGTTTTTAATGATTCAAGAAATTTAATGTTTTTATTTAGCGTTTTAGAGCGAGTTACAATTTTGGTCTCCATAGTTTGTGTAAAGACGTATTAGTCCTTCATATAGTTTGCAAACTGTAGGGGTGCTCAAAAACCAGACCAGATCAATCCAACCCGAAAAAAAATCAACCCGGCCGAGATAACCCGACATATAATCGATATACAATTAGAGCAGCCCGAACCTATTGGGTTGATATTGGGTTTAGGGGGGGCAAAAAGTGACCCAACCCAATAGTAGCAGGTTGGGTTGAGATTTTCAACCCATTTACTGATTTAAGTTAAATGGGTCAACCCGTCTAACTCAATTAATAAATGGGTTGGGTTGGGTCGAAATTTGCAACCTGATTTCAACTCATTTATGACCTGATTTCAACCCTTTTACAACTTATTTTCAACCTATTTAAACCCTTTTACAACTTGTTTATACTATTATTATTTAAATTATTTTAATTTAATATATTTTTATTTTTTAATTAAATGACTACATACTAATTATTTCTAAACTCTAAAAAACTAAAGTGACTATATTTAGAGGAGAAGCTCATGTCTAGCGTAAGCAATCTAAACATTTTGGATTATTGGAGAACTCATGAGATTCGGTATCCAACTCTTGTTCGGATGGCTAGGGACATCTTAGCTATCCCAATATCAACAGTGGCATCCGAATCTGCTTTTAGCATTGGTGGTAGCGTTCTTGATGCTTATAGAAGTTCATTGAAGCCTTCTACAGTTGAGGCTATTATTTGTCTAAGATATTGGGTATACGAAAAATGTTTGTTCTAACTTATTCTTCATATATTTCGTATTATCGTAGTAAGTTGGTTAATTTTTTCTATTAAAACCTGATTTTAAATTTTGTGAGTATAGATATTATGAGATGGGTTTTTATGTGACTCTATTATTTATTTATATATATACATTACTTGAATTAAAAAATTTAGGAAAAAGAATTATGGAGTAATTATTAAAATGTAAAATAAAAAATCCACCATTTTGTTAAAATGGCTGCTTGTAGAACCTAGATTACGTGAGCACTTACGCAGTTAATAATTAAATAAATAAATAATAAATAATAAATAAATTCGTAAGGTAAAGTTGTCTAGAGCCCTTCATTCATTTCCCCCCCCCCACACACACACACACACACACACACACACACAGAGAGAGAGAGAGAGAGAGAGAGAGAGAGAGAGAGAGAGAGAGAGAGAGAGAGAGAGAGAGAGAGAGAGAGAGAGAGAGAGAGAGAGAGAGAGAGAGAGAGAGAGAGAGAGAGAGAGAGAGAGAGAGAGAGAGAGAGAGAGAGAGAGAGAGAGAAAACGGTATTTGTGGGTAATTTTCTGTAAGACTATCCGCATCGGTACCCTTGGGTTGGCTGGGTTGGATGGAACACCATCGCTCCCCACCGGGTTGGCGTGGGATGGAGCCGGCTGGGGTTGGGCAACCCAGCTGGGGTTGGGTCTTCAATTTTTTATTTTTTTATTTTTTACATTTTGAGCCGTTGAAATATATACGTTGGAGTTAAAAAAAAATTAATTATTTATATCCTATAAATACTAATATTAACCTATTTATTTTTTCACAAAAACAAATTTACTCTCAATCTCTCCCATCTTCCCCACTTATTTTTTCACACCACTAAATTTTCTCTCAATCTCTCAAACTTTTCTCTACTACAAAAACAAAATGTCTTCTTCATCAGTGAACTCGTCGGAAATTTATGAGTCGTCTTCGTCATCGTCAGACGGGGAAATTAATCTACCCGCGTATCGTCAAATGGATTACGATATTTTTCGTGGATTAATAACCAATGTTGTAGAAAGGCTTTTCGATCAAGATGAAGAACCAAGTTCGCCTCCAAGACGGAGACGGAGGGGACCGGATCAAGTTAGAGATCGTGAAGCTGCACACGACCGACTTTTTGCAAATTATTTTGCGGAAAACTGTAATTACAGTGACGAGTTGTTTATGAGACGGTTCCGCATGAGCACACGACAATTCCTACGAATAGTGGAGGATCTTGAGCGAGAGTATAAATATTTTCAACAGGGCTGGGATGCTAGAGGCAAAAAAGGGTTATCTCCTTTGCAAAAGTGTACCTCGGCAATTCGGCAAATGGCGTATGGGATATCCGCTGACGGCTTTGATGAGTACTTGAAGATGGCGGAGTCAACTGCACGTTTATGCATACAAAAGTTCAGCAAATGTATCGTCAATCTTTATGGTAAGCGTTACTTACGTAAACCTTCTTATGATGATATTCAACGTTTATACGCCGCACATGAAACTAGGCACGGGTTTCCCGGCATGTTAGGAAGCTTAGATTGTATGCATTGGGATTGGGACAACTGCCCAACTGCATGGCGCGGGCAGTACGTCAGAGGTGATCATGGTCGGCCGACTATTATGCTAGAGGCAGTGGCATCACATGATCTTTGGATTTGGCATGCATACTTCGGGGTTGCCGGGTCCAACAACGACCTAAGTGTGCTAAACCAGTCGCCGTTATTTAACGATGTACACAACGGGAAAGCACCGCAGTGCCCGTTTCAAGTAAACGGAGTACAATACAAACACGGCTACTATCTTGCAGATGGGATATACCCCGAATGGGCTACCTTTGTGAAATCATTCCAATGCCCTCTGGATCAAAGACGATTAAGGTTTAAAGCCGCGCAAGAAGCGGCAAGGAAGGATGTAGAACGTTGTTTTGGTGTGCTAAAACAACGCTGGCACATAATACAACACCCAGCAAAATCGTGGCACCCGAATAAAATACAAAAAGTAATGTACGCTTGCATCATATTACACAATATGATATTGGAAGACGAAGGTAACACGATTTGTCGTTTCGATGAAAACGCTAATCAAGTTGATGAGGAGGACGACGAAGAGATTAGCGACCAACAATATGACGCTAACGTGTTAGAAGTCCGACACCGAGAAACGCATCATAACCTTCGGGCGGATTTAATCGAATACATTTCACGGCTTCCAAGACACAACAACCAAGGCAACGAGTAGTATTTTTAATTGAAATTTATGTATTTTTAATTTTTTTAGAATTTATTATGTAAGGTTAAAATATTAGTTTGATTTATAAATTATAATATTATATATTATTACAAATTACTTATAAAATATTAATTATTTAAATTAATGGTAACAAAAATAAAAATAAAAATAAATAAAAGATGGGATGGTGGTGTCACTGGTGTGGGATGGATGTGGGGGTTTGTGGGTTAGAATGGGTTGGAAGGGAAAAATGATGTGGCGCTGATGTGGCAGTGAAAAAGTGTGGGTTAGATGGGGTTGGATGCTGATAGTCTAATGAGGTGCACCTTGCTTGCTAGGGTTGATTTTTATATTGAAAATTATTTACTGGTTGATTTTGATGAGATTGATAAAAGGGTGACATTACTTTGTTTAAATACAAGACAGGTGGCAGGTTAAATTTAGGTTATTTGTTAGAATCAGTTATCGAGTGAGCTAAAAAATACATCTTTGCATTGGTGTAATTGGAGACGAATTATGTCGGGGGTCAGTTGAGCTTGTCGATAATTAACTTTTTTTACTCAAATATTATATGCTCCTTCCAGTCCATATATATATATATATATATATATGTAAAAAATTCTTTTTCTTTTTCGGTTTTCATTAATGTGATGGGCATAATTGACATTTTGTTTAGACAATTATCCATTTACTTCTTTTTTTAATTTTATGATTTTACAACCGTCTATTTAGGGAATCATTATTTTTTGAACAAAATAAACACTAGTGAACACCATCCGTTTAAGGGTTGAGTTTTTTTTTTAATATTTTATGCGTTGCCTTTTGGTTTTAGTGTATGTTTTTTTGTAGGTGTATGAATTTAGTCAAAATCATTTGTGATTTTACACAGCTTTCTATAAGTATTGCAATGATGACATTCTACTACCCTATAGTAATTATTGTTTTGGTTTTCTAACTTTTCTTGGAAGACCTCCTACACCGCCAAATTCTATCTTCTCACCATTTTGATACGGTTTCATGAAAACATTTATCAAATTAAGTTTCCTCCATCTTCTTCAACTTCCTCCTTCGATCTCCATATTTTGCTTTGTTCAACAGTGCTTCCTTTGCAGAATAAAAAAAATGTGATGCAGGTTCATTATGTTTCATCAGGTTTTCATTAAACAATCTCATGGTGTGTTCATCATGTTTCATGAAACATGCTCGTTTTTTCACCATTTGTAGCAATGTTTCATGAATTTCATCATGTTTTATCAGGTTTTCATCAAACAACCTCATTATGTGTTCATCCTTTTTCATCATGTTTCATGAGACATGCTCCGTTTCATTACCATTTGCAGCCCTGTTTCATGAATTTCATCGTTTTCATGAAACACTCTCCTGTTTCATTACCATCCATCATCCCTTTTCACGATGAAATAATTGGAAAACCGTCAATAAGGGTTGAATGTTACCTCCATTTAAACGGATCATTCTCGATGAAATTGTTGAAGAAGATCTTCCAATTGATGAAATTGTTGAAGAAGATCTTCCAATTGTTGAAGAAGATCTTCCAATTGATGAATGGTACCCATAATGCAAACTTTAGGCGAATCATTGATGAAGACGTTGAAGATGATCTTGAGAAATAATTCACCAGAATAGTCGCAGCCAAACGATTATTGATTATGGTCGCTGTAATATCGGGATTTCACCCAATTTCCTATTTTGAAAAGAGATGCCAATGGACACAATTGCCCTTCCGTCAAAATTTTGGGGATTAAAAAAATAAAATTAATTTCATTATTACCATAATTAGTATAAAAGCATCTTAACCGTTGATTTATTAGATCTATGGTTCATGGATGGATTTCATAGTTTGCTAGATAAGAGTGGTTTGCAAATGAAACCACACACACACACACACACATATATATATATATAGGGTCTAGTTCAGGGGAAAACCTCAAATAAACGGAAAACTAAGGAACACTCCGGTAACCTTTCATCTGGACGGTATGCACTTGTGCATACAAGTTATTTGTAACATGCATTTGTGCCTATATGCACAAATGCATAATGCACTTGTGCATAAAACCCAAAAATAACATAATTTACCTATATGCACAAATGCATACCGTCCAGATGAAGGGTCACCAGGGTGTTCTTCAGTTTTCCCTTTTTTGAGGTTTTCTCTTGAACCCCTCTCTCTCTCTCTCTCTCTCTCTCTCTCTCTCTCTATATATATATATATATATATATATATATATATATGTGTGTGTGTGTGTGTGTGTGTGTGTGTGTGTGTGTGTGTGTGTGTGTGTGCACGCACGCACGCACGCACGCACGCACGCACGCATAGGGTTGAGTTTCGGTGAGAAGTGTCAAATTTGGTGAGAAGCGTGAGAAGTAGTTATCAACCGTTGGACGAGAAATGAACGAACATTAGGATGAGATGCACTGAATCAATTCCCTTTTAAGCTGCAATTCATGGGAGGGTATTTGATTAACAGTGATCAACGATTTAAAGTACTTCTCACATTTCTCACAAAAAATGACACTTCTCACATGATCTCATGCCTATATATATACATATGCACACACATACCAGACAATATAGAACTCCAGATTAATCTCTAAAAGTGTATTCAACATAAATAAGGGAGAAACAGACTTAATCTTAGAAGATGTAGGATTCTAACACGCTCACTCCAAAAGAGACGAGACATATACAGATTGCTCCAAATTGTTGAGAGGGGGATTGACGGTGAGGGGTATAGGCGAGTACCGAGTAGAGTAGCAAATATTGACTCTAAAATCATACGAGAATATTTAGAATAACGGAACCCACAAATTGATCTCCAAAACAATTTTTTAGAGAAAGAATGAATGTTTCAACTTCCAACATATATGGAACAAAATTTATGAAAGTCTAGTTGATTTAGAACATTAATCTAATTTTCAACTAAATCAACACCTAAGGAGCATCCGATACCCGATAGGACTGATAATTGGTATAATTGTTGTTTTTATATTAGACGGGCATCAAATGGGTTCTCACTATATTCACCAACACACAGAGATTCCATCCCGCGATCCCGTCTAGGTTAGGCCATCAGTACCCCAACACTCAATCTTTCAATCTTTCAAGCTCCACGTCAGCGCCACATCAGCTTTTCTCATAACCCTCACTCAATCCCTAAACACCCTTACCTCATTCCCTAACCCACTCCCTCTCATTTCTCACCTGGGACCCACCTCTCCTCCTCACATTTTCTTCGGGATGAAACGGGATGGGGAACCCGCATCCCATCCCGCACCGCTGATACCTCAAGGGCCGTAGCCCATTCCCGCTGATACCGCAGGCCATCCCGAGCTCATCCCGAGCCGGGTACGGATGGCCTTAGGAAGGGCCGGTGACATGATCATAATAAACAAAGTCACGGATAGATGGGTTGAAACAATGATTCGAGAAATTAAAAGTATTTTTTCTTTAAATGTATACATATGATACGATAAAACCGTACTACATGGTCGACACATTCCCAATTTTAAATATTATTTATTAAAATACATATGGAAACATAATTTAATTACAATATACTCCAAGTACTTATTTAAGTTTTCTAATTCCTAGAGACAACCACCACACTACTCGGAAAAAAGTCGGTGTTCTTGTTTTCATTATTTTTTAATTTCTATTTTATGAAGAATATTGAAAATTTGTAACCAATTTTTTATAATTTATTGGATGATATTAAAAATAAGATTTTATACTATTATGACGAAAACCGTATATATAGACCCAGTCAAATATAATTATTTGTTTCTTTAATTTAATATTTAATATTTTAAATATCTATAATTTTAATTAAAAATCAAAATTAATATAATCTAAGAATATTTAACTTGATATTTGATTAGTAAACATGTTTAATGATATTTAGAAAAGGACACTGCTAATTGCACCCTTGATTTGCTAAATGCACCAAAAAAAAGGAGGTGTTGAATGTCTATTTTTCCGTGCCAATCATTTTTGATTTAAATATATATATAATATATATATATATATATATATAATATAATAATATATATATATATTATTTATTTGTTTTATATGTATATATATATATTGTTATTCTTTTTGTTTAAATATATATATATATATATATATTATTATTCTTTTTTTGTACATTTTTCGTTCTTATCTATACTTATTTAATATACTCCTTTAAAAATAATTTTATTTACGTTTATTCTTGAATATTTAAGAAGTACAAATCTTAATACATCATGTACACGTTTAAAAGCTTTAAAACAAAATTATTTTTTCGAATATATTGACGAGACGAATACAATGATATAATTTGTAATAAAAATGTATTTTTAATATATTTTAGTTTATATACGATTATTTATGTTAATATGATAAGGGTATAAAATGAAAAATGATAAAGTTACACCATTGTAATCGTCTCTTTGATACCTTTGAAAATGAGCCTAATATTGAATATTTTTTTATTTAATTATATATTATATATACTACATAAAAATATTTTTAATATTTACAATTCATACTCTTATAGTTTTGATGAAATGTTTGTTAAGAACACCTATCAAATCATATGTGATTAGGAAACAATAGTAAATCATATGTGATCTATAAGATTGTTATCTGAAACAATAGTAAATCATATGTAAATTTCAAATTAAAAATTAACATTGAATGTGCCGCACGAGTGGAAAGCTACGAATTTGACATTAGTGGTTGAGAATGCTCCTCGTGTTTTCTTAAATAGGTGACGTCCTCGTTTGAACCCACCTCTCTCTCTCTATATATATATATATATATATTTAAGTAATATATATATATAGGCCATGGATAATTTACAAACCATGCAAACCCCTTCATCACCGTACGATTCATCTTTGGCTTTCCTTCCTTGTTTTCACGGTTGCATCTATTTACAAGGGTAATATCGGTAATTGACTATTTTATTTTATTTTTATTTTTTTTAATTAATTAAACCATGTCGCTAATCATGGAATACTTTCAGATTTTTTAGGAATGTTTTTTCATGGCAGTATCCATTAGGATCATCATAATCTTTTCTTGATTGCATTTTATCTCGTTTCAACCGCATAACTGGAATTCTTGTTTCATTCTTCCTAAGAGTTGATTCAATCACAATCTGTTAATGGCGGGTTCCGATATTGCGTCTGGTTCGAGGCTGCAAGAGTTTGTATGTGCAGAAGATGTAAAGGTTTCATCGGAGGCGGCCGCTAAGGTTTCATCGGAGGCGGCTGGTAATTCTTCACCGGCGGCGGCTGGTAATTCTTCACCGGCGGAATGTAGTAAATCATATGGCATCGATATACTAAACCCAGAGCCGTTGTCGGGTTCGTTTGGCAACGATTATATTCACCCACTGTTTGATGATGAATTTCACTTTGTGAATTTGTATTCACTTTATGCATACCAGGAACATGTATACGGTGAATATGCATTCACTTATTGAATTTGCACTACATACCAAAACCGAATCTGTGATTTTGTGTTCATTGTTTGAAACTGTTAACAATGACATCATCAGCACGAATTCATTAACTGAATTTTTAGAAACATTCAAACATGAATATGAATTCAGTATCTGAAATTTGGGATTTTCTTCACTATCCAAGTCGATGAGAATCGGTGTGTCAGGGGTGTTCTTGAATTTGGAGAAAGGTTGCAAAAGCCGAAGCCTGTTACCCATGGTTCGTCCTGTGAGAAAACAAACAGACAACGATTTCAGATGGAGAAAATAGAATCGAGTAACATAGGAATGAAATTAGCAACTGTTTACCATGATTTCGTTCTGCCATTGATGCTTCTTCGAAGGTTTTTGCAAGATGCAAACTGGGATGTTGATGATGAACTGGCTATTCAAAAATCAACCGCCTAATAAATTTTAATCTATCGCATTAATTTAGGGATCCGATTTTGCACGAATCCAACTTGCCAGGAATATAGGGGTTTGATTCTTGGGATGAAATACCCAATATGCCCCTATCGCTAGTTTTTTTAGGAAATAATGTAATTATTTAATAATTAATATTGATTAAATTCAGGAATTAATTTCTTCCGTTGATCTATAATCTATGGTTAAGATTGTGGTTGTAGGGTTTGTTAGAATTATTAGGTCTCTTTAATATCCAACCCCTATATATATATATTAGAAATATAGAAATATATATATAGTTATTCTTTTTTTGTACATTTTACGTTCTTATCTATATTTATCTAATATACTCCTTTAAAAATAATTTTATTTACGTTTATTCTTGAATTTTTAAGAAGTACAAATCTTAATACATCGTGTACAAGTTTAAAAGCTTTAAAACCTCTAACGTACAACATGATAATTAAAAATAAAATTATTTTTTATTTTTAAATTACATTATATATCATTATAATTAGTCACATCAACATACATAAACTAAAATACATCAAACAAACATGTTTTTCTTTTTTATAAATTATACCATTATAACCGTTCATTTATATGTTAAATCGCAATGTTTATGTTTTATTTTTATAGATTATATAATTATAAAAATTAGTAATATTTATATATTTAAATATTTATTTATTTTTAAATAAAACCAAAAAGTAAAAGAAAAAAAACATTTTTAAACTATATAATACAAATAAATAAAAATATATAATATAAATAAATAAATAAAATAGAAAAAGAAAAAATAACAAAAATACAAAAAACAAAAAAACAAAAAAACAAAAAAAAAGTAATCATATTTCAATGATTAGGGTGCATTTAGCCTAACCCTTAGGCCATCAGTACCCCATGACCCCATCTTTCAAAGATTCCAGCTCCACATCAGCGCCACATCAGCTTTTCTCCTAACCCTCATTCAATCCCTAAACACCCTTACCCCATTCCCTCAAACCCTTTTGCCACCTCATTTATTTTAATTCTTTTATTTATACATTCAATTATTTAACAAAATAAAAATATTTATATATTTTTTAATAAATAAAAATAAGATAAATAATAAAAATAAAAATTCATACCATTCATTAAAAATAAAAATTACAAAATACAAAACACTACCAATTATGAAAATTTTGAATTTGCTCTTTTCTCGATAAAGTAACCCTCAAAGCGTTTCCCGTAAGGTGATCATGCGGGGTCATGAAATTTTTTGAATTTGCTCTTTTATGGCGTGCTAGATACCGTTCGTGTGCCGTTCGGGATATATCGGCCTCACTCATCTCGCTTGAGAGGTGTGATAAATAAGAGGTTGAGAGAATTTTAGAGAGTTTGAGAGGTGTGAGAAATAAGAGGTTGAGGGTTAAATATATAGTGGGATTAAATTGAGAAAAAAAATTATTTATTTTTGTTTAAAAAGAGCCGTTCAACGGCATTATTTTTAAAAATTAAATAATTTTTTTTTAATAAACCTTCGGGATGAATCGGGATCCCGAACCCGGAATCCATCCCACATCCCGCAAGGGCCGTAGCCGACCCCGCACCATCCCGCCCTCCATCCCGAGCCCATCTCCGCTGCGGTACCGATGGCCTTAGAAAAACGTTTAAAACTGTGATTCGATGGTTTGGAATTTCAAACGAAGATGATTTTACTTATTTAACTACGCATTTTTATATTATTGTTTATTATTCGTTCCTTGTAACCTGACTGTTGGTCCTTGTCCCTTATGATATTTAGGGATTCTTATCGATTTAGTCATACCAAATATGGAGGCGATAATAGATAAGAATTGATTTTGATTTATATGATGATATTTTTTTTTTTTGCAAAAACACTTTTTGAGCATCTCCAACAGCTTTCTTATTTTGGAGAAAAATGGGGATTTTGGTCCTAAAATATGCTCCAACAGCTTCCCCAAAACCATCCACATTTTGAAGAAAGTAGGAGAGAGAATGTCATTTTCTCTAAATATGGAGATTACCCCAAAAATCATTATCAAGTGAGAGAAATAATATTTTATTATTTTCCTTCTAAAAATTTGTTTGAGGTAATAATGTTTTGAATATTTTAATAATATATTTAATGTTGAATTCTCTAAAATGGGGAATCTGTTGAAGATGGATGTAATTTTTTTGGGGGATTTTGACTTTTGATTCCTCATTTTGAAGAAATTCTGGGAAAGCTGTTGGAGATGGTCTTATTAACTATCCCCAAATTTAAAATATCAAGTTCTTCACTGAACGACCGCTATATAATTATTAAATTACTAAAGCATGATTCAAACTATAGTTTATTAATTTTTATATTTTGCATATTGGTTTTAGTTTGCTAATTTATTTATTTTACAAACATATTTAAAAAATAACAAAAAATTACACAAAACATCTTAATAAAAAAAAGAATACGAACTAATAAATAGTAACCAATATCACTCGTCTTCCATCGATTAAATATGTTCAAACTAAAAAACAACTTTTTGCCATTTTCAATGGCCTTACTTATTAAAAAAATAAACTTTTTTTGGACTATATAATATTTATGTAAGAAAAATACAATAAATAAACTCACACGTTCTCTTTATCTTTAAGTGAATTTTGAACTCCTGAGTTCCTAGGAGGATAAAGACGCTGATACCGTTAGGCCAAAGACCTGGTGGTAAAAAAAACTTAAACTTATCAAAACAAAATATAAATACTTATAAAAAAATATAAAATTAATATAAATAAAATTATTATTTTGTATCATCTTTAATTCATGTATTTCATAAATTATGTATTATAAATTTATGAAAGTAAATTAAATAATAAAAGAGTGAATTGTGGATTTGGTCTATGTGCTTTGATGGTTTTTGTGACTAAAGTCCCTATACTATGTTTATTGTGGATTTGGTCCTTGTGGTATTCAGTTTTTCTTGGCCATGGTCCCTCGACTAATGTTTTCGTTAACTTCGTTAAGTTAATGTAGTAACCGTGTCCAAAAAGGAAGGGTTCCAAGTCTTGTGGTGGAAAGTTAATAAAATGGAAATTGAGGGGAGTATTTTGTTATTAGGGGGTAAGGTATAAAATGGGCACAAAAACCCTAGGAGAGTCATATTTCTCCTGATTTTTGTTGTGGTTGGCGGCTATTGAAGAGAAAAGAGGAGAGAAAGGGTTTTTGATATTCTTGGCATTTGAAGAAGAGAGGCACCAATCTGTGGATTCAGAAGAGAAGGTGGTGTTGGAATTCGTTTCTGCTAGTAATTTGGTCAGGTAATCCTTCTTACAAACTCTCTGCCGATAGGCGCAGTGTTGTGTAGATTGTCTTTGATAAGTGTGCTAACTTTTGGAGGAAGTAATGAGGAAGTAAATTGTGTATGAGCTTGTGCAGGAAAGAAGTGGATAAGACAACTGAATGAGTTAAGTTAGTGATTTTGTGAGAAACGTTCAAGCGAACTGATCGTTCAGTGTAAGCTATTGAGAACAATAGGGTGTGATCGTGGTTACCCCACCTAGTTGAGTGGGAGTAACCGAAGTTATGTTATATAACTGGACGCTTGTAGCAAGCAGTGAGAAATTGATGAGCCTTCAGGATAAGTTCATTTCGGATAGGTGAGTACCCCAATAAGGAATTATAGAGGTTTCCTTCTATTAGACACGTTAAGTGTGAAATGATGAAGTGGTGAGAACGTACGAATTAGTTGACAAGTTGTAGCCAATGGGATTCGGGAAAGGGGTATGATCTGCATAGACGAATGTCGGTTGGGAGAAGTAATCTAGAATTTCAGGTATGCCAAGGAGAGGCTCAAGGGTGTGAGCTTGTCGGGATGTACAAGGTTGGCCTGGTGCCAAGTTGTCAGTGAGCGAGTTTTCCTGGCAGAAGATTCTCGTTGTTGTGGCTGGAAATTTCTGCCAAGTTCTTTTCTTAAGGAAGTATAAATGTAAAAGAGACTTTAACTAGACGTGTTTAAAACCGTGAGTCCCGAGGTGTGGACGGAGGCGCGGTTGGCCTTGGTTTTATCAGATAGTTTTAAGCAAGAGTAGTGATCGAAGAGGGTACAAGTAAATAGTGCAGGATGGCACGTTTTAGCAAGTGATGACTCACCGAAGGCGGTTTCACGCAGGGAGTGCAGTTACATTTCCCCATCTGAACGATTTGGGGCAGCCGATTAGAACTGAGTGGATAGATTGAAAGCATAAGACTGTGGAACCTCGAAGAATTGAGGGATGTGTAAAGTGGACTACGTCTGTGGGTCCGTCGGAGTTATGAAAGTTGAATAGTTAGCGCGTGATTTTGAGGTACTAGATGAAATTTTGGAAGGATTCATAGTGTGATGTGCGTCTCTGTTATGAGGAACAGATGAGGGTAGCTGTAGTGAGATCGACCTTGCAAGAATTACAGGCGATAAGGAGTTGACTTTCGTCTTTAATGAGCAAGTTAGAGCAGCGACATACAAGTAGGACTTGCCGGAAGAAGTAAGAGGAGTTCATCCAACATTTCATGTGTCAATCTGAATAAAATGTTGGTCGGGACCGATGTAGCCATTCCGTTAGAAGATGTCAGCATTGATGAGAAATTGATGTTTGAGGAAGAGCCGATTGAGATCGTAGACTGTAAAGTTCGGAAAACAAGGAATAGGGAGGTCAGACTGGTTAAAGCCCAGTGGAGATATCATAAGGGACGAGAGGTTACGTGGGAAGTGGAATCAGATATGATGTCCAGGTACCCTCATCTTTTCGAGAATGGAATTCCGGGGACGTAATTCTTTTGAGGAGGGAGTGTTGTAGTAACCGTGTCAAAAAAGGAAGGGTTCCAAGTCTTGTGGTGGAAAGTTAATAAAATGGAAGTTGAGGGGAGTATTTTGTTATTAGGGGGTAAGGTATAAAATGGGCACAAAAACCCTAGGAGAGTCATATTTCTCCTGATTTTTGTTGTGGTTGGCGGCTATTGAAGAGAAAAGAGGAAAGAAAGGGTTTTTGATATTCTTGGCATTTTAAGAAGAGAGGCACCAATCTGTGGATTCAGAAGAAAAGGTGGTGTTGGAATTCGTTTCTGCTAGTAATTTGGTCAGGTAATCCTTCTTACAAACTCTCTGCTGATTTGATAGTGTTTGATTGTTTATTGGGAGTTTTTGTAAGAAAGTGCTTTTTGGTCTTGAAAGAGAGATTAAATCATCTAATAGTGTTTGGATAGCAAGAATTTGATAAGAGTTGGTTATGTAGTGTTCATGTTACCTTTTATGATATAACTAATAAATTAATTATAAAATATAATATAACTAAAATTTTACTTTTGTTTCTTTTATCTATTAGTATTTATATTTTCGTAATTTTTTATATTAATATACTTTTATTTTAGTAGTTTAAATAAAAAACATTGTATAAAAATATCATTTATTTAAAATAAATTGTGGGTATGAAATTTTAATAAAAATAATAAAAAATAATGTTCAAATAAACTAATAAATGAATTAAATTTAATAAACATATTAATAATTAATGTTTAAACAAACAAATAAATAAATTAAATTAAACAAAAATGGATTTGTTTTATATATACTTGTTTATGAAAGGTCTTGCTAAACTTGCAAATCACATGGCATGCCATGACATTTTGCAAGACCTTGTGCAAGACGTGTTTGGATTCTCTAACTGTTAAAATAAATACATTATTTACTTGGGCATCGTTTGGCAAAAAAAAAACTAGTTTTTTTCTTGGTATATGTTTGGATGACCATAAACTAGCTTTTTGAAACATTACTTGAAGTAGTTTTTCAGTAGCTTTTTGTGAATATTCCAATATTGCCTTCATTAATATTAATTATTATTTATTAACTATTATTTTAAATAAATAATAATTTTTTAAATTTAATTATTATTAATTAATATTAACTGAAAATTATTAAATTAAAAATTATACATTGATATTTATATTTAATTATTTAGAGTTATTGTTAATCATATAAATTATTTTTATATATTTTTAATATTAATCAATATATTTTAATTATCAATTACTATTATCGTTTTAATTATTTTTTGATTATTTTTTTTCATACTATATGTATCGGTTATTTAAATTCATAAGTTAATATATATTTTTTCAAAAACTTGTTTTAACATATTTAAAATGTTATAGTAAATTTTAAATTCTTTTAATTAATATGTTATATTATTTAATTTTTCTTTACTACATTAGTTGTATTAATTAACAGATTATATTGCTATAATTTTTTTAATCATATAATTAAATATTGTAATTGATAACTTTTTGAATATATCATTTTTGGTCATTTGTATGTTATAAGCTAGTTTTTGCCAAACGTGACTTCTTCATCAGCTAGCTAGCTTATTAGCTACCAACTAACTTATTAGCTAGTTTGCCAAACATAGCGTTAAACGTATAATGAAATAAAATATTGATTATGAAACAAACAATTAAAATATTTGTTGATAGGGACAATCGGTATTCATTTTATTTTTCTTACGGCTCACAGTTGTCTTTGGTTTCCGATATTTTGGTTTTCATCAATCAGTCCAAACATTAACTAAGGAATGACAATTCTTTCTATTCACACAAACAAGAAAACAAATAAATTAAATTAGTTAAAAATAAATAAAAATAAGATGTGTCATAATTTCATTGGTGGAACGTGAACGAGAGGGTATGATTTTGGGACATGTGATTTTTATCCCTTTTAAATAGGGGTAAACTTGGTATAATACAAAACTTATTTCTCTCATGCCATGTTTTTTTTTGAAAGGCAAGACAATTTTATATTTTTATTACCACAAACAGAACCTTACAACAATAGTCAAACGAAATATAAACAACCACCGAACCGACCACGAAACAGGCCCTTGGTTTGCCAGAAGTAAACCAACCAGCCCAATCCTCAAATCAGACCACAAATAAGACACATACCGGTATAGGGACATCAGCATAATGGACACTCCAAACAGATCACAGACCGACACTCGACATTTCCAAGGACAACGGCTTAATGAAACCATTCGCTGCCCCAAACAGAACAGAAAAAAAAATGAAAATGAAACCAATCATTCTTGGTACCAACTAAACGCGTAGCATTTTTTTCCTGTTAATATATGTTAATACTAATTTTGTATCAACTTCAAATTACATATATGAAAAATTGCAATTTTGTTCAAAACTTGAATCACATTTTGAGTTTAAATGTAACACTCCGAAAATTTCATTATGTTAATAGTAGATAAATTGTATTTTGGTACAATTTATTTTTTTGGAGAAAATTAACTTGGAGGGTTGAATTGTCCTTATTTGAAAGTTTGGGGTTTATGTGGAAAATGGGTTAATGACTCATGTTATAACATGAGGTGTCACCTTAGGAATTAATCAGTATTTGATAATACTGATTTTTGTTTTGTATTCTAAAAAGAAAAGAAAACAGAGATATAGCGAGAAAGAGAGAGAACGAGTCAGAGAGATAGATATCGAGAAGGAGAAGAAGCAGGTAAGCTTTTGGTTTGAATTTGTGGTAAGAAACTTGAATCTTCCTACTGATTCTTGTAAGAAGGTTAATTAATTTCATAATTATTTGTTTAGAACTGTTTTGGGAGGATTGAATTGAGGCTGTGAAGATTTCGATCAAGAGCTCAGTTCCATTAAGGTGAGTTATTCAACTTTCTTTAAAATTAAGCAATGAGAATGTTAATAGATGTGTGTATTTGTATTTAAATCACTTAGAATGCTTAATGGTTAAGAAAAATCGAGACTGGCTTAACAGGTGAAAGTGACGATGAACAGTAAAGTTTTCGCAACAGTGGTTTGCGAAAAGTGAGGTTTTCGCAACCAAGGGTTGCGAGTTCTAGACTTTTCGCAAAAGAGGGTTGCGAAAAGTGGAGGTTTTCGCTACAGTGACTTGCGAATTTTGTGGTCTTTCAGTAGTAGTTTGAGGCTTTTATGTGGAATGCAATCTGATATGTATATGCTATTTGTTATATGTTTATAACTCTGTTGTTGATGTAAAAACCATGATATGTTAAAGACTTATTTATGAGTCCAGAGCTGTGGTTAATTGTTGAGATGTTAATCCCCGATGCTAAATGGCAAAGTAGAGATAATCGTTGAAATTAATATTCTGTACATAGAGATATAGAATATATGTTGAATTGTATAGCCTTAGTATACAATAGAAAGAGTGATGATACACAATTATTGTGTGGCGTTGGCTAGAAATATACATCTGGTCTAGTGGGCATAAAGTACGGTATAATGAGAACCGTTTACTAGCCAGGGACCGTTGGGATGTATTTCTAGTTGTTGGAATGAATCTTGAATCATCCGTGAGGGTCTCTGGTGGTTGTTGATCGCGATAAAATAAAATCTCATTTGAGAGACCAGTGATTCAAGGTGGGGAGGAAATGAAATGAGGAATGACAGACTTAGAGTTGTAATTCCCATTTCAATCGAAAGATGAGATATCTTCATTGTTGAGAAATTGTAATCTTAATTCAGAAAGAAGCAGGTTTGGAAACTGTAATTTCTGTGAGTTAGAGTTATTTATAAGTCCAGTGGGATTTATAGTAATTCTTGTTGGTAGTATGATGACTAAATGAATTAGTCATAAGTAAAGGAATAGGTGGTTTCCAATGGTTGATAATAGCTTGGTATGGTGAGATGGCTGGAAACAGGTTTGATATATCTGTTAATATTTTAGTTGTTAAATTTTAATTTGATTTGGATAATCTCACTAGGCGAAAGCCTAATGTTTCAAATTAAACTGTCTTACCAGGTACTGGCTCTGGGGAAATAGTTTGGGAAGTGAGATTTCAGTTGAAGGAAATCAGACTTGGCGATAACGAAGGATCAGGATATTCTTTTGATGACTTTTGGGACAATCCTTAGATAATCTAGTTGATCTTATTGTGATGTATAATTAGATTGATCAGATTATTTAAGTTAAACTACCTGGTGTATATATGGAAACTTACTTATGATCCTTTGGTTTATAAAATTCTGATATTTTGATGATCATAACGCGTGTATTTTGAGGTTTAAATTAGCCCTGAATTTTAGGGTGTTACAGTATGGTATCAGAGCACTAGTTTAAGCGAACTAAGTATGCTGATGAGATACTTAGACTTAAGCTGAGATGTAGTAGGTTATGATATGTGAGATATGGGTAGAAGTGTTAAGACGGGATAGTCTTAGAGTTAACGGGAATACGTGAAATTAGTGTTGTGACAATGATAACGGGGATTCTCCTGTATGATATGTTCACAATTTCAATTAGCTACTGTTATTATGAATATATTGTTACACGAGCATGTCTATTTCTGAATTGTTACAGTGACTAACGATCGGTAAAGTACGTTTTGTATGTATGTAAGTGCATAACCATTTCTCGTGGTTATCCCTGTAAGTTATAGTAGAGTGATGGTGAATACGCCACCAAGGTCCTTTAGAGGACAGAGCAGTAAATGATTGGGGGTTGGAAGGACAACCTGGAATTAGTGGGACTCATGAAAGTCCGCCAAGGCAACCTTTAATAGGTGATTTGATATGTGCAGAGATAGAGTATGAGATGATTGATTAAGACGGAATTAGTATGACATGGTTGAGTATGGGGGCCATGGAATGCATGTATAGCAATTATTATAAGGCCGAGAGGGCGACCTCTGGTCGGAAGTAGAGTGTCAATGATAAGTTACGTAATTAAAACGATTGACCTTGTTTGAGTAAGTAGCCTTCATTGCAAGTAAGTTTTATGCATGGTGTTTTAGTGTATGTTACATGAGTTTTCTTGATTTCAAACCAAATGCATAAATAACAATTTTTATTCAAGGACGAATTAGTATGTGCAAGTATGTATTTAAAGAAAAAGGGCAATTTCAATTACGCTGCCTAACGAAATTTTGGAGCTTAGCAACTTGCAAAATACTTCATACTTTACATAAAAAGTTGTATGATAGCAAATAGGTCAAGAAAGTGTTGATCAGTAAACTTTTTATAACCAACAAAGGTATTGATTTGATGATATCATATAAATGAGTGTGAGAAACGACTAGTTTACTTTGTGGCAGTAAATTTTAAACTTTTGTTGTATGAAAAGATCTTCATTTAAGATATTACTGTTGTAACAACATCTTTTGGTTGAGAAGGATTGACTTTTACGAAAATTTATATACAAACGATTTTTGAGATCGTTGTGTAATACATGGGAGTTATGAAAATGATTGGGGTCGTGTGTGCCCACGTTGTTCCGAATGTTGTTTATTTAAATGAGAAAAGGGTGGATTGAGTTATTTATTATATTGTCATGCATGAAGGCTATGAACTCGCTAGGTCGTAGAGTATTACACTATAAGCTAAGAAAGAACTCCAAGAGTGGAGAGATGTTGGATAAACAATGGGAGAATGTTTGTAGTTTTGGTATTTGTGTTCAAAAGAAGAGGTGAACAGTGGGAGAGTCGAAAGGAGACTTTAGTATCGGTTGTAAGAAGGTCGGTATTCTTGTTTGGTACTTAAAAAAAATACAGTTGCCAATGGGACGGTCGTGTCCGGAGGAAGGATTAGTAGTCATCAAAGTGACAGAATTAGCAATTCGCTATGAGTAGTCTTGCGATTTTAATGTTGCACGAATAAATTGAGAGGAAGACGATGGGATGTGAAATGGATTAGGATGTGTTGTAATGATTAGGTTCAGTTAAGGACCCTTGTTAAAGAATAGGTTAAGAAAGTATCGACAGACGACTATTGACGTTGAAGTCGACAGTGCTTAAATGTATGAGGCCCTTTTTCTTGTCATTGGGTGCGGTCTGGGTGCATCCCGCGTATGCCTATGCGGACGGGAATAAAACCGTGAGCGGTACCGGTATGTTGTTATGCAGAGGGTACGCGCAAAGCAGCTATATATATATATATCTTGGGAAACACCCATATTTGGGGGATTTTGAGTGTTTGATAAATAAATCACGAGTAAAAGAAGTTTTGGTTAATTATTGCATAAGTGGAAGCTATGTGGTCAAAATACGCTTTTTAGAGTTTATTGTGGTTGTGCAACAATTATGATGTGTTATGTGCTTAAGTGCCGGTTTAAGTATTGGCCTTATGTGTGAAGACCGTGTGATGATCCTGTATTTTAGTACCTTTGGGACTAATAAACCTTGGTGAATTATATACATTGTTGAGTATAGAAGAGTTGCGTATACGTATACATATAGATACAAATATGAATTGGCTTCATTGGGAAGGTAGCAATGAAGGGGTCGTGAGATTATCACACCTCGGAGCATGTGTTGTGTGATGAGGGTTAGATGCATTTTAATTGCATTAGTTGATATTGATAAATGATCATTAGATCCTTTGAACATATGGTTCGGCTTTGGACTTGGTTGAGTCTTGAGGGCTTTTGCTCAGTTTAATAAGCTCAACGTAGGCTTGGGGTTGGAATTGTAGGAATAGAATTATAATTGAAGTTTACATGATGTGAGTGCATTGGTTATTCATTTGAGGTCATGTATGAATGTTAAGTCTTGAATCAGAAGTTTTAAAATTTGAAGGGATACCTTTAAGGGGTGTTAGAATAGAGAAGGACTGTTGTATTAGATAAGCGTTTTACTTACGAGGTGGATGGTTTATAAAAAGATAAAGTATTAGACACGAACAAAGTGGGTGTTCAGACTATATCAATCCGTGGGGGATTGTGTCCTGTCTATGTAATAGTTTGGAATCACAAAAGAGCTAGCAAGAAATGAGTAAATTTAAGTTAATTAAGAAGCTTGTGAGTTATAGTTCAACTAAAGTTGGGGATGATTATAATAGTGAAATAGAATCAATTAATCATGCAGGAGAACATGAAAGTATGTTTGAATTGTGTACGAATGACCATGAGAGATCTGGTCTGCTGTGAGATGTAATGGGTGGAAAAGGTGCGAATGAGTAGTGGCATCAATTGCCGAGATAAATGTGTCAACTAGTACGTAATGTGAAGTTCAAAAGAGGAAACATCCGATGGAAGTCTTTTCGGGGATTCCAGATGAAGAGTACTATTTGTCAATAAAGTTGTTGGAATATGTGATTTGTAAGATGGTGTAGTGGTATAGCTAATATCGGAATAGAATGTCGGGACAACAGTAAATGTTTATCCAAAGTAATTTTGGTTGTGTGAGTCGCTAAACAAGTTTATGTTTTCGAATCTTTGGAAATTTAACAAAGATGATGGATGTGTTAGTCAAAATGGGGTGAAGTAAATGCAAAATCTTTAAGGAATGTGAGCTGCTTCTTATGTGCGAAAGAATTGTCCGAAAAAGTATAAGTCGAAGATCAAAGAATGGGTAGTAACTTCGAACGGTGATGTCGTTTCAAGATAACTTGGTTGAATACTTTAAGTTAGAATTTTGGTGAAATTGTTTGGTTATGTATAGTAATGAGAAAATGTTATCGGTATGTGGAAAGTTGGGAGAAAGAGACAAGTAATATGTGAAAATAGTATTCCATACTAACGTGGGGAAGCAAGGATAGAAAGATTGGACTTAAGAATGTAGACATACTACAAGTTCAATGGAGTTATCACCTTTGATATACAACCCCTTAGTGCTTGGTTGCAGCGTGTTTGTGTGGTGCGATAGTAATGTGAGAAGGTGATAACATTTTGTATCAAAGAAACGTGTAAGTCATGGATGAAAAAATGATGGATTGTCATAGTTATTGAAGCATAATTGATGAGAAAAATTGTTATGTGAAGGAGCGAGAATCGATCTTAGAGAAATATTTGATAAATTACAATCTAAGAGAGTGATTATAGGTATAATGGTATTATATCTTTGAGTTGTTAATGTGGCTTTAGAGTCGGAGGAAGAAATGAAGAAACGATACCCTTAATTGTTTGCTTAGTTTGATTTCGGGGACGAAATTATTTTCAAGTTGGGGAGTATTGTAACACTCCGAAAATTTCATTATGTTAATAGTAGATAAATTGTATTTTGGTACAATTTATTTTTTTGGAGAAAATTAACATGGAGGGTTGAATTGTCCTTATTTGAAAGTTTGGGGTTTATGTGGAAAATGGGTTAATGACTCATGTTATAACATGAGGTGTCACCTTAGGAATTAATCAGTATTTGATAATACTGATTTTTGTTTTGTATTCTAAAAAGAAAAGAAAACAGAGATATAGCGAGAAAGAGAGAGAACGAGTCAGAGAGATAGATGCCGAGAAGGAGAAGAAGCAGGTAAGCTTTTGGTTTGAATTTGTGGTAAGAAACTTGAATCTTCCTACTGATTCTTGTAAGAAGGTTAATTAATTTCATAATTATTTGTTTAGAACTGTTTTGGGAGGATTGAATTGAGGCTGTGAAGATTTCGATCAAGAGCTCAGTTCCATTAAGGTGAGTTATTCAACTTTCTTTAAAATTAAGCAATGAGAATGTTAATAGATGTGTGTATTTGTATTTAAATCACTTAGAATGCTTAATGGTTAAGAAAAACCGAGACTGGCTTAACAGGTGAAAGTGACGATGAACAGTAAAGTTTTCGCAACAGTGGTTTGCGAAAAGTGAGGTTTTCGCAACCAAGGGTTGCGAGTTCTAGACTTTTCGCAAAAGAGGGTTGCGAAAAGTGGAGGTTTTCGCAGCTTTGGCTTGCGAAAAGTGTAGCTTTTCGCTACAGTGACTTGCGAATTTTGTGGTCTTTCAGTAGTAGTTTGAGGCTTTTATGTGGAATGCAATCTGATATGTATATGCTATTTGTTATATGTTTATAACTCTGTTGTTGATGTAAAAACCATGATATGTTAAAGACTTATTTATGAGTCCAGAGCTGTGGTTAATTGTTGAGATGTTAATCCCCGATGCTAAATGGCAAAGTAGAGATAATCGTTGAAATTAATATTCTGTACATAGAGATATAGAATATATGTTGAATTGTATAACCTTAGTATACAATAGAAAGAGTGATGATACACAATTATTGTGTGGCGTTGGCTAGAAATATACATCTGGTCTAGTGGGCATAAAGTACGGTATAATGAGAACCGTTTACTAGCCAGGGACCGTTGGGATGTATTTCTAGTTGTTGGAGTGAATCTTGAATCATCCGTGAGGGTCTCTGGTGGTTGTTGATCGCGATAAAATAAAATCTCATTTGAGAGACCAGTGATTCAAGGTGGGGAGGAAATGAAATGAGGAATGACAGACTTAGAGTTGTAATTCTCATTTCAATCGAAAGATGAGATATCTTCATTGTTGAGAAATTGTAATCTTGATTCAGAAAGAAGCAGGTTTGGAAACTGTAATTTCTGTGAGTTAGAGTTATTTATAAGTCCGGTGGGATTTATAGTAATTCTTGTTGGTAGTATGATGACTAGATGAATTAGTCATAAGTAAATGAATATGTGGTTTCCAATGGTTGATAAGAGCTTGGTATGGTGAGATGGCTGGAAACAGGTTTGATATATCTGTTAATATTTTAGTTGTTAAATTTTAATTTGATTTGGATAATCTCACTAGGCGAAAGCCTAATGTTTCAAATTAAACTGTCTTACCAGGTACTGGCTCTGGGGAAATAGTTTGGGAAGTGAGATTTCAGTTGAAGGAAATCAGACTTGGCGATAACGAAGGATCAGTATATTCTTTTGATGACTTTTGGGACAATCCTTAAATAATCTAGTTGATCTTATTGTGATGTATAATTAGATTGATCAGATTATTTAAGTTAATCTACCTGGTGTATATATGGAAACTTACTTATGATCCTTTAGTTTATAAAAGTCTGATATTTTGATGATCATAACGCGTGTATTTTGAGGTTTAAATTAGCCCTGAATTTTAGGGTGTTACATTAAAGGTAACATATGTCATGTTTAAGAGTCTTTTGATTACAAGAAATAAAACTTGCAAACATTTAAATGTTTAAACAAAAAAAACTTAAAGTTACAATCTTTATTACTCAATACATAAAAAATACAAAAAATAATAAATTATTGAATAAGTAGGTTTTATTGTACTAATGTGGTACAAGTCTTCCAATATTTTATACCAACCAAGTTTTTATAATTTGTATGGTATTAGAACATCTTCAACAATTTTCCCAAAATTTCTCTAAAATGGGAACCAAAAGTTAAAACCTCTAAAAAAATTACTTGGATCTCCAACAGATTCCTCATTTTGGAGAAAAAGACATTGATTATAATATTAAAATATTTTATTAATCTATTAAAATATTATTTATCTCTCCAAATAATTTTTGCAAAGTATTTTATTGGTGCTTTTATTTAGTAATCATTTTTTGGGTTATCTTCATATTTGGAGAAAAACTTCTCATCTCTCTTACTTTCTCCATTTTGGAGATAGTTTTGAGAAAGTTGTTGGAGCAAAAAACAAAACAAAATTCTCATATTCTTCATTTTCTTTAAAATAGGGAAGCTGTTGGAGATGCTCTTACTAACCTATTACAATTGATACTGATTAAATTAGTATCAATTTAATTATTACGATTGATATGTATGTTGGTCGGTTTAATTTGATATAAACTTGTCACGTATATTTTAAAATACCACTAATTGTTACTGTAATATAACAAGTAGAATGATTAATTTTTAACCTAATTACAAATACAATAATTAAAAATTCAAATTTATTGAGACACGATTAATTCGATATCCTCTTTTATTAAATAAATTCGATAACCGGTAATACATTTATATCTCTGTATAATTAATTCAGAAATTGCAACAAAACTCATATATATAGGGTGCGTTTCATTTACAAATCAAATAGATTGTACAAACTCTGCAAACCACTATATTAGGAAACAACAAATATAGTTATGGTAATTATTATGATTCATTAATAATGATTGTGATATATATGAAATATGATAACGTTCATTAATTATGATCATGACTTTAAATTAAGAAACTTAATAAAATCAAATATTGATTAGAGTTGATGAACGACTAAGATTAGTTTATAGAATTTTTTAAATACATTTGATTCCTTTATACTTTACAGGCTTGGAATAGAAGAAACTTCGTTGCTTAGTGCGTCATTTTCTAAAATTGTTAATTATATTATTTTATTTAAAAATTGTTTTTATTTATTTTTTAATTAAAAATTACCTAGATATTCGTGCCTTTCATTGACAAAAGTTAAAAAATTAAAAAGAATCACGTTCATGAGTGATAATTAATTAATTGGTCAAATAAAAGTTCCTAAAAAATAATTAGGTTGGTTTCAATCATTGAGTAACACGTTATATAGACCATGTATACCTATATTTTAATTACTATATTCATTTTATAAAATTATGAAGGTATATATATATGAAAAATTATGTGAGAAGTTGAGATTAACGTGGTTAGTGTGAGAAGTGGATTTAAACTGTTGATCAATTTAATCAAAAGTCATCCCGTGAATTGAGAATGTAATTGATCTGGTGCATCTCGGTGCATCTTATCTTAATGTGCGTTCATTTCTCATTCAACGGTTGATAACAATTTCTCACACTTCTCATGTTAATCTCAACTTCTCATCGGAACCTAAAAGTATATGTGTGTGTATATATAATCGAATGGAGTTGTTTGATGAAATTAAATTAATAAATGTTGATTGATTTGAAGTATCGAATGAATGATTAAGACACATCGTACTTAGAATAGTAAATGAGTGGACTTGATCCGGAGTTTGACTCAGTAGTTAGGTGAATTTTAAACCTGACTTGATAGCTCTGCAGATTGTCATGATGAAGGCTCGAGCTCTTCTCGAGGAACATTAAAAACTTATTTGAATGCTCGAATGGTTCAAGAATATCCATCATACTTTGTTCGATAAAGTAAGATTTATTAACGAGTTTGATACATGAAGGTTTAAATGAAAACATCAAAAAAGTTGAAAACGGGGTAACATATCTCAATTGTTAGATAGATTTTGATCCAAGTGATTTGTGGTTTAAATTAAAACAACAACTAGTTTAAAATTTCGATAGATTATCAAATAAAAGGATAAATACCTTTTTATAATCCGATACTTGAATTCATCGAATAGCAAATCTATATTTAATATCAACAAAAGATAAACTAAACTTCACATAAAGTGTAGGTTAAGGCTGAATGTTACTAAAACCCAAGAAATGTCGCTATTCCGAAGGTGCGGAAGGCGTTACCTAATAGCTAAATCATTTTCGTGCATCTAACTAGTATTCAACTCTTCACTGTATCGCTAATACGACCTCAACAATGACCTGATGCACATGCCAACAAACAAAAGAGTTAGATTTAACGCCTCGTGGGTTCAAGAGTTTTTCTATTTAATATAAAATGGTAAAACTGAAAAAATAATGTTACTTAAATCGCAATTTCAAAATGAAATATATTAAACATACAAGCAATCTATGTCTCAAAATCCATCATTTTCGAAATGAAATCTCGGTGACCAAAGTACCCTTTTAAACATGAAATCAAGCTCAATACTCACACAATACATGAATAAAGCTTGATATTTAAATATCGAAAAACAAGGATAAAACTCAAGTATTGTCCTCAAGTAAAAAATTGAAGAAAAGAATTGACCGAAATTTTTAGCACAAAGAGGCGGATTGTTTTGCGATGGTAGATTTGAGACAATGACGCGTTACCTTTGGATTTGCTAGTGCGCTATTTTCTACCGTTGGCGTATCACTTCGTTTGATCGGTAGGGCTTGTGAGGGTATGTGTTTGCGGTTTTTGCACGGTTCTTAGGTTTACCCTTTTTTCCCTAAACTTATTCTTTTTGTGGAGATAATGATCAGAGTATTTTGACTTTTTGTTGTGGCTTAATTTTCCCACTTTTACTCTTTTGATTTTAGCATAACCAAAATTTTGAAAATGAACCCAAAAATTGATTGTTTACAATTGTCTAATGTGACATTTAAAAAAAATTGTAAACATTTCTTCTGTTGATATTCTTTTGGGTTCTTTGATTAAAGCCTCCCCCCCCCCCCAAAAAATAATTAGCAATGTTCTCATTGCAAGGAAAGCTACACGGGTTGTGTATGGGCCCATAATTAAAATGAAGGCCTCCGTCTTTTCAAACAACGAAACAACAAACGAAAGAGCTAAATGCACCTGTCAATGAAGAGGTTAGTCCAACTATGATGGCAACATAACAAATGACCATGCAAATAAGTCACAAAATAACGGGTCGACATGGGGTCACAAGATAGTAGCAAAACATGAAAAGGAAAAGTGTACCTCAAAAGAAATTAACAAACAAAAGAGATGGTGCAAAGTAATCGTTCCAAAAGATATGAAGACCCATTCTATCTCATGTTTGCCCAACCCTTGAGGGTGGTCTCGGGAAAGGGTGAGCTTGTCTCTGGGTCCGATAACTCAGCGGTGTGCGCCAATGTTAAACAATGTTTGAGGAAAGTTGCGGACGGGCATTTCACTGCTGCTGTTAAAGTATTATGTTCTTCGGGGGTTGCACCTTTCGGTACGAATACTCTGACAGCGTTGTTGGCTAAGCATCCCATACTGCCCCCCCCGGTTATGCCTGTTTCCTTGCTCTCTGAGCCCCCTCTGGATGTGGATGTCGATAGCATTCTTGGGTGTATTCAATCTTTCCCAAAAGGGACTTCTTGTGGGCGGGACGGTTTGAGGGCCCAACACATTTTAGATGCTTTTTGCGGAGAGGGGTCGGCGATCGTCGTTGGGTTACTCAAGGCTATCTCTGTGGTGGTTAATTTATGGCTGGGGGGAGGTGCCCTAAGGTTTTGGCGGAGTTTGTTGCATCTGCGCCCCTCACGCCGTTGCTCAAACCATACAATGGGATTAGGCCTATTGCCGTGGGCGCGATTTGGAGGAGGCTGGTCTCTAAGGTGGCTATGAGGGGTGTCCGGAAGGAGATGTCCAAATACCTTTGTGACTTTCAGTTTGGGGTGGGAGTCCCCAGCGGGGCAGAGGCCGTGCTCCATAGCGCGAATAGATTCTTAAATGTGTTTCACTCGGATGGGTCGTTGGCTATGCTTACTGTTGATTTCTCTAATGCCTTCAACTTGGTGGATCGGACTACCCTCCTGCATGAGGTTCGGACTCGATGCCCGTCCATTTCCCTATGGGTGGATTTTCTATATGGTCAGTCGGCGAGGTTATATGTGGGTGAGGACCATATTTGGTCCACCACTGGAGTTCAACAGGGGGACCCTTTAGGGCCTCTCCTTTTTGCCTTAGTTTTGCTCCCACTTGTTCACCGGATCAGGGACTGCTACAAACTTCTTTTCCATGCTTGGTATTTGGATGATGGTACGATTATCGGAGACACTAAAGAGGTAGCTAAAGCCTTAGATATAATCAGGGCTGAGGGGCCCCGCCTGGGCCTTGAACTCAGCATTAAGAAAACAGAAGTTTTTTGGCTGTCATGGAATGGGGTGAAGGTGTATGATGGATTGTTTCCCCGCGGGATCGGGAGGCCGACGTTGGGTGTGAAACTCCTTGGAGGCGCTGTTAGCCAGGATGCGGGGTTTATTAGTAGTTTGGCTGTGAAAAGGGCATCTCGTGCTGTGGAACTAATGAGTTGCCTCCCAAGTCCGCGGGACCCTCAATCGGAGCTCCTTTTGCTCCGCTCATGTATGGGTGTCGCAAAGCTGGTGTTCGGTCTAAGAACGTGCCAACCTATGTATATAGGGGAAGCTATTTCTATTTTTGACAATGGCCTTCGGAGGGCGATAGAGGCTATTGTGGTTTGTGGGGGTCCTTTTTTTGGGGATTTTCAATGGAGGCTAGCATCCCTTCCGACTCGATTGGGTGGGTTGGGTTTATGTTCGGCTGAGGATGTATCTACTTATGCTTTTGTGGCCTCGAGGGCACAATCTTGGAGTTTGCAGGACCACATTCTTCAGGGATGTGGTATTGATGGGTTTGACTCTGATTATGGGTGTGCGATGGAAAGCTTGCGCATGTCCCTTCCTGATTTCGATCTTAGCGGTTTCTCTAACAAGGACACCGCCCCCTAAAGCCCAGAATGTTTTGGCGTGTGCCCTTTTTAGTGGAATCGTCCAGAGTTTGGGAGTGAAGTTTGATTTATCCCCTCGCCAAAAAACGGTGTTTGAATGTCTCCCTGCTCCTCATGCTCAGGATTTCTTGACGGTTATCCCCATTGAAGGACTGGGTCAGCATATGTCGGCTCTGGAGTACCGGGCTATCCTTAAGTACCGGCTAATGATCCCTCTGTTTCCAGCTGATGAGCCTTGCCCAGTCTGCCGCAAGGCCTGTTTGGATTCTTTTGGCGAGCATGCGGTCCATTGCAAGGAGTTATCTGGTTTCAAATATAGGCATGATTTGGTTAGGGATGTTCTGTATGATGTTCTTAAACGAGCTGGAATTTCTTCTAAAAATGAGGCCCCGGTGAACTTTCTGACGGATCCGCTTGAAGGGAGGTCTACCTTACGGCCAGCTGATATACTTGTGTTTGGGTGGGCTGAGGGGAAACATGCTTGTGTGGATCTTACTGGAGTGTCCCCTCTTGTTGGGCTTAGGGAAAATGGGTTTGTGGCGGGCCAAGCTGCGCTGAGAGCGGAATCGAGCAAAGTTGCTAAACACGAGAAAGCCTGTTTAGAGAATCAACACGTGTTTATCCCTTTTGCTTTCGATACTTTTGGTTTCCTAGCTCCGGAAGCAGGGGAGTTTTTTACTAGGGTTCAACGGGTTGTGCAAAGTAATTTTTCGACCCCTAAGACACAAAATTTCATTTTTAGTAGGATTGGTTTTGCCATCCAAAAGGGGGTTGCGACACAGCTTGTTGCTCGTTTGCCTGCCATCTTATTGTAATTGGAGACTATTTGTATATATTAAATATATCATAAATTAAATACATATAAAATGAGAACATTTTATGAAACTACATATATAGATTAGTAATTTTTTTAAATAATATAGACATCAGACAAATATGGAAGTTTTTGCTATATCCATTATCTGTGTCCAAATTAGACTTAATAATCACTTGACAAGTTTTGTATTTATGTTCCCACATTTTCTTAGAGCATCTCCAACAGCTATGCTAAAATAGAAAAAAGGGATTATAGCAATTTTTTGCTCCAACAGCTATGCTATCTTGTATGCTAAAATAGAGAAAGGATGAGAGAGAAGATAAAAACCTCCAAATTTAGAGAAATTTTCTTGTATGCTAAAGTTAGAGAAAAGAGGAAAGAGAAATCATATTTTATTCTTTTCACCAATAAGAAACATTTGAATTAAAAAGTTAAGGATAGAGAAATAATAGTTTATTAATATATTGATTATTTTAATTAATACTACAACCTCTAAAATAGAATAATTGTTGGAGTATGAAGCAAGTTTTTTTAGAAATTTTGAATTTTGATACTCTGTTTTAGAAAAAATATAGCATAACTGATGAAGATGCTCTAATGATCCTGTATCTATCATATATGAGTCGAGACGAACCGACAATTTGGTTACCACTCAACAATTTACTGATATTTAAACATTTGTTTAAAATAATCAAACATTTTTTTTTCATAAAATTATGTGTCAACGAAACATTATGATAATTATTTTTCCGTTAAAGTATGGCAAATTACAAGATTGCCCTTGAATTATTACTTAATTTGTATGGATGCATTTATTGACAAGTACATAACCTAGTAATGAAAAAGAACATCTTATGTATATAAGATAATAAATGAAAAAAGTAGATACTATAATCATTGGATTTTCATGGATTGGAGGGTTTTGTAGTTTTTTAAATCAGATTAAATTAAGTAGAGGTTTAACTGTATAATGATTGACATTATGCTTTTAGATCGGTAAATATTGTGGTTTAAAATAAACCCCAATAAAATCCGGTTATATTTATTTAACTATTTTTTTATATCAATGATTCTTACGGTTCTCAATCTTGTTATCTTTCTTATTTGATTCAAACAAGAACACCACAATTTTACAAAAATACATGTGAAAAAGCTGAGAAACCTTGGGTTGCATACCAAGTTGCCTGGTTTTTTAATCTTAAAAACACTCCTTAATCATATGAGATTAACTATAGAAAAAAAAGAGTTAAGTTCTGGTGAGAAGCTGAGTTAATGCGAGAAGTGGTTATCAACCGTGAGATGCATCGAGATAAGATGCACCAGATCAATCTCCCGCATCAAGTGCGATTCAATGAATGAGCTTGAAATTAAAAGTAATCAAGGATTCAGATCCACTTATCAGGTTTCTGACATTAACTCAACTTCTCACAAAATCCTTCACATCTATGTAACTATGTATATATTTAATTAAAAAATATAAAAATTCAAAAGGGAAATCTTCCTTTTTTTAATCTTTTCTTTATTGCTTCCTCTACACTTTCTTTCCCCCATCTTTTCCAACTTTCTCTTCCCCTCTTTTTCTTTGTGCTTTTCTGTTATTACCCAACTGCTCTCTAACACAAACCCCTTTATCTTGAGTGACTTCCAAGAACCAACAACATTCTCATCTTCATTTCCAAAGCCCCCAATTACATACAACAACTTCACATCACTTGTTCTTCTTGTTTCAATTTCATTTCAACAATGGAAAAAGATGGCTTCTTTACCAATGGAATTCCACAAGCCTGGAATTCAATCTTTGGAATGGATTTGGAAACTCAAGTCAGTGAGTTGAATTGTAGCTCAGAACACCTTTCCAATTGCTTCTTCAATCCTAATTGGGATAACTCCATGGACCAGAGCGATCCCTTTGAATCTGCCTTGAGTTCCATTGTCTCATCTCCCGCCACTTCGCATCCCGGAATCCCAATTCCGGGCTGCGGTAGTGGCGGCGGCAACCGGGAGAACATGGTTCTCAAGGAACTGATTGGTAGATTAGGAAGCATATGCAATTCTGGTGAGATTTCTCCTCAATCTTGCATTCATGGAAACAACAGTACCAACACATCATGCTACAACACTCCATTGAATTCACCACCAAAGCTCAACCTTTCAATCATGGATCATCATCATCAGATTCAAGGGAATTTGCCAATTCCAAGGAATCAACAATTACCATTCCCTGCAGATCCTGGATTTGTGGAGAGAGCAGCAAGATTCTCTTGTTTTGGGGGAAAGAATTTTGGGGTGAAAGAATCTGAATTCCCCCATATGGTGGAATCAGGAAAGCTGTCAAGAGTGTCAAGTAATCAGTCTTTCAAGACTACTGGATCTCAGTTCATGGGAATTCAAGAAGAGAAGGATGGAACTGGAAATGGAATTCCAGCTTCAGATAAGAAATTCAGCAGATTGTCCATGTCTTTGACTCCAGAAAACAAAGAATTGGATAACTCCATGGAGGAATCATCGCTCTCCGAACAAATCCAAGAAACTGGAATTAAAGCTCAAAGTACCAATTCCAAAGGCAGAAAGAGAAAAGCAATTCCAAAGGGGAAAGGTAAAGAAGCCCAATTCAGCACTCTATCTGCTAAAGAAAACAAGGTTAGTATATTCAGTTCTTCTCTTTTACGACAACCCCATTTATATTTTCAAGAATTCTTTATAAATTAATGAGCTTTTTTTGTGTTGCAGACTATGGCAGGAGCAGAGAAAGAAGAGTCAGATGCAAAAAGAAGCAAGTCAGATGAAGAAGGTAATGCTATGGAAAAGGAAAAGACAGAAGGGAATCAGAATCAGAATCAGAATCAGAAACAAACAAAGGAAAATGTAAAACCACCAGAGCCACCAAAGGATTACATTCATGTTAGAGCAAGAAGGGGTCAAGCTACTGATAGCCACAGTCTTGCTGAAAGAGTATGCCAATTCCATTCCTTTCCTTTTCTTTCAATTCCATTCCAATGTTCATCTTCTCATTCCTGTCATTAAACCAATTAACACTCTTCCTTCCAAAATCTCAGGTCAGAAGAGAAAAGATCAGTGAGAGAATGAAATTCCTTCAAGATCTTGTCCCTGGTTGTAACAAGGTATAAACTCAATCCATTTAACTTCTTTTGATCATTTAATTAATTTTTTTATTAATTTTTGATGGAACTTTGTTCTAAAGGTGACCGGAAAAGCTGTTATGCTCGATGAGATTATAAACTACGTGCAATCGTTGCAGAGACAAGTTGAGGTATAAATTCTTATGATATGATGGAAATATGGTAATTTTCTTGATTATCTAAATCTTATATTGATTTCTGTTTCTTTTCTAGTTCTTGTCGATGAAATTGGCAACAGTTAATCCTAGAGCAGATGTGAACATGGAAGCACTTCTATCTAAAGATGTAAGCTTTTTCGAAATTGTGTCTAATCTTTCTTGATTAGTGGCATTTTAACTTTGAATTAGGGACTAATTTTCTTCGGTTTTTCAGCTTTTCCAAGCTCGGGCATCGATGTCAAATACCATGAACCATTTGGATACATCATCTCAGCCATTTTATGGCATGATTCCTGATGGCCAAGATAATAACCCTTTGATGGTAAGATTGCTTCATAATTCAAACAAGATTTATAAAATAGGTGTTATCTTGCAAGGTTTTTGTTGTTAATTCATGTTAAAACCGAAAAATTTCAGGCTCCGGTGTTTTGGGAAAATGATCTTCAGAGTGTTGTACAGATGGGGTTAAGCCAAAATCAAGCACAGGGCTTTCATGGTGAGTTGACTTTTAATCAAGAAAGTCAACTAACATCTAAAACATCAATTTGATCTTATGTATGACTATGAAATCTTTCATTTGGTGCAGGAACAATGGGCACAGGTCAAATGAAAGTTGAGCTATGATACCGAATTTGTTGACATAATTAATTAGGCCCTTAAGAAGCAAGAAGAGCATCTGTATAGAGAAAGGAAGAAGAAGAAGAAATATCTTCACCTGATATCTTATTTTTACAAGAAATTGTTTGTATAATCCTAGAACTAATTTCTATAAGCTTGTGGGGGGGGGGGGGGGGGGGGGGGGGAAGGGGGTACTAAAACTATGTAAGATGTAATTGGGAAGAGGCTGCAAAATTGTATTTCTTTCACATATTTTCTTTAACATTCTAGTATATCTAATCATTATTTTTGTTTATCTCAACAAGTTTCGTTATCTTCTTTACACATCTGTTCCAACAAATCTTGTCTAATCGCCTTTCGTGTGGGTCCGGGCTCTAACGACAAATTATTACTAATCAAAACCAATGAGAAAAATCGCCGGTTTTCAACTTTTCGTAAACCTATAACCAATATTTGTCAACAAAGATTGATCCACAACTTAAGCACCAAGAAAAGAAGATCCAGAACAGTAGTAATACACCATAGATTATGCGAATAATTTCGGACACTTTATAGTTTTTTTTCAAAATCCCATAAGAAATTTGCCAATTTTCTCGACTTTCGGGGCCACCCCACAAGAAAATCAGATTTTTTTTTTGAATTCTTGATGGTGATTTTTCCTTAGAGGTGTCATAATCAATGGCAAGAAAATTAATTTTCAAGATAGACCTAACAATCAGAAAAGATAGTACCTTTAGAATTGAGTGATTTATGGGAAGATTAGATGTTTATTTTCATATTCTTGATTGTAAACCAGCTGTTAGTGGGGACATTAAAGAATCAAATTCCATCCTGGAATCCAAGATTGACATGTGTCTAGCACAGAACCCTTTGATTCCATTCCAAGGTTATTTTTCTACCCTGTAAATTTACAGCAATTAGGGTATCTTTCCCCCCAAAGCTAGAACTAGAATGGATGAACCTAGAGTAATTGCTGCTTTAATGAGTTGTACTTTATGCAATCAAACTATACTCTATTCATGTAATTTTAGTTCTTAGAAATGTTGCTACTTTTATAAAAGGGAGTTTTACAACAATGCTTTAAGGATGTGTGTCCTTATTAGTATTCATTGGCTCTAATGTTCTATTGGAACCAGCATATAGTACAACTCATTTAACACATCCATAATATTAACCATGACCATGTCTATGCACATGTGAATACATAAATAATTCATATAATCATGTACAATAACAGTCTTGTTTTTAACAGTATGCATAAAACATTATATATGCATGTGTGTATGTCATTTTTATATCTTTACACACACACACACAGAAACTGATATATTTGTTTAGAGTTTGTAAAACTTTGAAGAAATTATTACAAAGATAAGGGGGAGAAAGGGAATCAAAATCCCAGGATGGCCATGGTGAAGATCTGACTTTGGCAAAGGAATCAAAGACCTTTTTATTTGGCAATCATCTGCTTTAGAAACTTATGAAAAATAAAATCTTTTTGGATAAGTAGAATGTTTAAAGTAGTGGTGTTAAGATGTAGAAAGATACCCTTTGAAAGATAGACAGCCAAACTTTCCATGAAAGCCTGGCTCCCAAATTCTCTTGCAACCTTCCAAAAACCAACATTTGAATCCATCATTACTTCAACCCCCCCCCCCCCCCCCCCCCTCCCAAAAAAAATTCTTTTTCTTTTTTTTTCTGCAAGAAATTTGTTCTAACGAAGGTATTCGTGAAATGTTCGAGTTTGAATAAAAAAAGCTTCCAACTTTAACGTACTAAAGTTGTTACCTAATCTGAGTAGAACGGAGTTGTTAGTTCTGATAATTAGATTATTGGAAAGTTCAATTGCAAACCATTTTTCTGTTGTGAACAGTGCAACAAGTGTCCACAGTTGTCCGTATTCATCATGAACAATGAACGTGAACATTCGTGAACCATTCAAATTCATGATGATTAATACAATGATCCATGTTGAATTGATACACCATCATGAATAATGAATAACCCACGAATGCACGGGACACGTGGCGCACTCTCATCCGTCCCCCAGTTCATAACGGAACTTAGGTTTTCAATTGAACCTGCCCATATATGTGTGTGTGGGAACAATCGAATGAGAACCACGAAAAGGTTAAGATCAACAACATTTGAACAAGCGCAGTTGGCCAGTTTCCTTCAAGATTTACTACTGATTCATTCAATCAATTTTTGTTCATTTATTTTGGTTGATGGGGTAGTTTTGAAGTGGGGTAGAAGAGAATGTAATTAGAGAGGAGGGTTATTGGTCCCTTTGATTTAATATCTACCAAATAGTAGTTGAGACCAAATTTCTTGAAGAATGACACTGACATTACATGAATTTAAAGACGAAATTCTGGTGGAAAATAGTAAAGGATTGCCAAACATGGTCATTAGTGGGGTTTGGTTCAGGGATTTTGAAAGAATTGGAATGGAATTCCTTTGAGCAAATTTGAAATCCTATGTTTGGTTCCTTTGAATTTCATTGAGTTCCAGAATTTAAGGAATTGAATGGATCAAACGTGGGGTCAAATTTCATCAAATTTCATTCCAAATCCTTCAAAGTCAAATTCCTTCGATGGATTCCAATTCCTTCAAATTCCATCATGCGAACCAAAGCCTCCTTAGAGTTCAATCCAGATCCAAGATTCATGCAAGATTTATCCATTTGAATTTGTCTAAATACTTGAATCCCCAATCTTGGGTATCCCTCATTCAACTTGAAGGGTTATTTAGCCAGATGACCTTCTAACAACTGATTTATAAATTCATCACCTTCCAACCGACAGGTTTTTAGTGACATCCTCAAATCTGTCAGAAGATCATGGATTTAAAGAAAACCCACATGGTGAATTTCCCCTTTTCACCCAGGAAAACCTTACAATGTTAGCTAAACCGGCAATAAGGCTTGAACCTTTGACCTTTGGCCTTTGGGGCTTCTCCTCATACGTCACCGGTTCGAGTCCCGAAAAGCCACTGCAGATTTTCCTTGTTGTTCTCCAGGCGATTAGTCGAGGTACTTGCAAACTTCCCCTACACCAACACTTAAAAAAGAAAGATAAAGATTAAAAAGGTTTTTCTCTTGAAAGAAGTAACTTTTTTTTTAACTTTTACTGGGAAGTCAACATGGTAGCTTTTTTTGACTTTGGTAAAAGTCAAGAAAACAAAATGAATGATGGGTTAAAAAAGAAAAAAAAAACCCAGAGGGAATAGTTAGGGAAGATTGATTGAAGAGGATTCCATGTGGGGTTTCATTTGTTTATCATCAATTATGATTAGGAAGGGTCCATTTACCAGCCAGCCTGTCACTAACTATCATACCCCATATAGGTACAAATCACTCTCTTTATGTCTCTTTCTTTCACCTTAACAACTATCCTTTCATGTTTCTTTTTTCAACTTCACATAAACACTTTTTTGAGACAGATGGAAAAGGGCAATGATATTGGCACCCCTTTGATGTCAGAATCGAGTCATATTATGCATTGGAAATGTAAAAAGTAGGTTTTAATGTTGATGTGTGTGAAGAGCAATTCACTATATAGAGGTGTCATTAGCAATGTATAGAGATGCCATTAGCCTTCCCCGATGGAAAATATGTTTACATCAAATGAGATTTACTGGGTCTGGTTGGTTTGGTTTATTTAGACGGATACGCGACGCTTTTGTTTTATAGCAATATTTTAATGATATTATTGCTTTAGGTTTAACAAGACTTAGGTTAAACGGTTAATAAAGGGTATTTTAAATATTTGAAAAGAAGCTATTACGGTTATTTTTCAAGAGGTACAATAAAATAAATACAACATAAAAGCTCATCTCTCCCACATTTTCTCAAAAAATCAAACAATTTTCAATTTCTAAGTTACATTTTATACCTTTAGAATTAATTATTCAGTTTACTTTTACTTTTTCATTTTTTATTTTACACCTTATCGTATTAACATGAATAATCGCATATGAACTAGAATGCATTAAAAAATACATTTCTTTTTTTCAAATTATATAATCGTAATCGTCTCGTCAATACCTTCGAAATGAACTCAATATTGAATATTTTTTGATTTAATCATATTATTAAATATCATGAACATGTACGAATTAAACCACAAGGGTTGTAGCGTACTGGTTAAGGCCCTGGGGGATGTGGTGAAATATCTCATTTGCACAGGGTTCTAATCCAGACGTACACAACAATTGTGGCCACTGAGGTTTAATCAGGGATGGTGTCTTACAGTCATAATTTGCCAAGGGATTAGTCTAGACATAGCCTAGGACACCTTTCAAAAAAAACAAAAAAACATGTACGAATTAATTTGTTTTATATCCCTTACATTATTCATTTTCATTTTACACCCTTATAATATTAAAAATACATAGTTATAGTTTAACTAATTTATATTAATAAATGCATTTTTTACAAATTATATTATTACAATATTCTCGTCAATAATTTCAAAATTGTTGTAGGATAAATGTGTCATCGTCAAAGTATAAGACGATAATGATAAAGTTAGAGATAGAGATATACACATTAGAGTTAGATTAGAACTTGGTATCTCATGATTATCTCTTTGTAAACCATCCATATATAAAAGACTTATGATTAATGAGAATTACGATTCATTCTCTCCATCCTATTGTGTTCTGTTTCTCCTTTCCTTTAACACGTTATCAGCACGTATGTTCTAAAAGATCATTGAATATGACACCAAATTATAAAAGATGGTTTATGAGTGGGAAGAATTGAAATCGGAAGACCAACTTGGGATTACGTGGGTATTCTTCAAATTGATACATCAATTAATGACCAGGTAAGTTGGCTTCTTTAATTCTTTTTGATTGAATATTGATTTCTATTATTTTGACTCCCTCGTTTTCATATGTCTAAACCTTTGTCCATGATATTTATCCACAAAATTCCTTTTTATTTTTATTTTAGCAACATCATATCTTTATAAACGACAATTTTTGTAAAATTTTAAAATATAAGCTTATGCATTGGGCAATATAGTTTTGTTGATTTCGACTATTAATGTTGATGTAACTGCTTAAGGTCTATTTATTTAATTATTTTTCAAGTATAATCATATTAACATTAATTTGGATGATTGATGTCATTTATTTGACCATTAAAATTAAAACTGAGTTTAGACAATATTATAAATTGTAAAAAAAATAAAAAAAAATTAAACAATCCAAATTCATATATTCTACTTCTATTTGGATTTTGGTTTAGAAAAGTGGGTCCTTTAATTAACTTGACCATGATTTAGGTATATTTGCTCTTTCTTTTAGTTTTAAAAAATTATTAATATAATAGCTATTTTTTTATAACTATATTCTTTGATGATGAATATGATATAGATGAAGATGAAGATGTTCATGTTTTTGTTATCTTGATTATAATCTCAACAAATCTGCAAATGTATGTTATGTATATATTTCATGTGCCAACAACAATTTTATGTGTATATTAATTTTATTAAAACATGCATAATTATTTGATTTAACTATTAAAATTAGACTACTTTACTTGATCGTATTAGATTTGTTAATGTTATTTATGTACACTGTTTGTTCTTTTACTCAAATTATTTGAGTACTTCAATTATTTTACTCAAATATTTATTAATATTATGCAAGTATTATCCAATTAAATAAAGTCTACCTTGTTATAAAAAAAACGATGGGATAATACCAATAATTTAGTTTGGATAACAAATTCAAATATTTATCTTAATTATAAGTTCCTACTTATAATTTTTATAATAATTTTAGAAGTTATACTTTTAAGTTTTAACATTATATTTTTGGCATCTTGTAAAATACTATTAAGATTAATCTTAGAACTTATAATATTAAACCATTCTTAAATGCACTAATTCAAATGTGCATCTTGTTTATGAGTTCCTACTCATAATTTTTAACTTTATAATTAATTTTAAAAGTTACACTTCCATCCCCCATATTTTTTGATATTTTACCAAAAGCTCCAAAAACAACATGAAAATGTTAAAATATTAATCAAATGTCTATCTTGATCATGAGTTTCTACTCATTAATTCCAATCCTATAAATAATTTTTGGAAGTTACACTTTCAGACCCCTTATATTTGGTCTTTTACCAAAATATCCATAAATACTATTAAGATGTTAAAAGTTTGAATTTGACTTTATGTCAAAAAATAAAAACTAATATTGATTTGTTTAATGACAAAATCTCTTAAAATAGTATTAAGGTGTTGAAACATTGAAATTGGCTTCATAAGCCAAACTCATATTCATTTTGGCCTCTTGCCAAAAGCTCTATAATTAACAATGTTATATTCAAATTAATTAAATCGCAAGATATCGATTTGGATTTTGTCAAACGAGTGTAAATAACCCTAAGGTTTGTAGGGACTTAAGAAATCCACGTGATTCCCCTACTACCTGGAGATCCAATAGATTGAGTGGTTTTTATTCGCAAATTGAAATATTGATGAAGTATGATAAATAAAATGTAAGAATACAAAAATCCAATATTATTATGATAATGAAATTTCATGCATAACATAATAAGTATGTTTCACTATGTTAGAAAATAATATGTTCTTTCTACGACATCTTTGAATCAAAAGTACTTGATTACCATAAGATAGGTTCGAAAAACACAAGAAAATACGCAAAAGTCATCGAACCATTTTGACCCTAAAGAAAAAAACACTAGATGTTAAGATACAAGTAAATATTTTCAATTTTTTGAGACGATACATCAGTCACAACCTTCAGAGAGAATAACTAGAAACCCCCAAGAACCGTGGGTAGTCCCAAAAAGGAAATTCGGGAATATTTAGTACCATATACTTCTCAAACTAATCATACAGTGGAAAGAAACCTACTTACTTGATTACAAGAAGGTAACTGATTTTGACAAAGAAATGTCATGTCTCAAAATGCATCTCAATCTTTGTGAAAAGGAACTCACAAAAGATTATGCGAATCATAACATCTTTTCATCTTTCCTATATCACCAATCACACTAATGAAACAATATAAATTGCAATATAACCGTTAACAAGCTCATTAACCTAATGCAAGTGGCTAAGAGATGTAACAATGTTTTTTTAAACAATGTTAGACATACCCGAATAAAGAAAATTCTCGAGGTTAATAAGGCAAGCATTGGAGGTGGAAAGAACTCTAAAGGATAGAGAGTTAAACATATTGATCCACACACATATGCTAAATATATACCATATGGACAAGGTTGTGGAAAGGTTCAAATTCATGGCAGGAGTCGGGAACGAACTCCTAATAGAAAATGGAACAAGTTATAAATGAACTATGTCATATCTAAGATTGGTTAAGTACAAATTTATTTGAATATACTTTAACTATCAAATTAATTGCATTTGCGTATATATACACCTGAGTTTATAGTTGTTATAGATGTAAATATACACATCAACAAACAAATGCAAAACTCTCAACGTTCTTCGTTCCATGTAGGAATGTATCGAGAAGAACTTGATTGTTTTTGTGGCATCTCATATAATCCTAAGAAATAGATTATTTTCATTGAATTAATTATTTTAATCCCTCTAAACACTTAGACGATGGACTGTCACTTGTTGCTAGAGCACTATATCAATATGAACCTTGTTAAGATATTCGTACCAATGAAAAATCATATTATAAGAATGTAAATGGGTATATGTACATCAACTCTAATGATATGAAAGCAAAATATATTAGAGAAATTAATGTATCAGATTAATGGATTATCTATGTTAGTAAATCATATTTTGTCACCAATAAAGAACTTTGGAACAATGACACATATATGTTTCGGCATGACCACGTGGGACACCATGGTCATGACATAGTGATCTATGTATTTCAAAATACACTTAGATACATTCTCTTTCGAGTGAAAGATAAAACGAGGGAATTAACCAAATTGTAATTGTTGACTCCTACTGCACAAGAAGCAACACATCATCATAATATGCCCTCTCCAATACCTCGAACTTTTGTATACCTTGATTCTTAGCCAAGACAGGAATGAGACCATCCTAAAGCTAAGGACTTAATATAAAAATATTTCATTCTTACAACGAATACAAGATGATATTTATGGACATAAACATCCAGAATGTGGACCATTAAAGTACTTTATGGTTCTGGTTTTGACACGATGAACACGTGTAATATTATTGTCCACATGAAATGTTGCACTCCTAACACTAGTTATACGTTTAAGGACTAACCAACCTGATTTTCTCATCAAGTCTGCATGACTTAGAATGCTGGAGAATTTACATCATACGGATTTGATGATTATTGCATATGTATAGAGATTAATGTAGAGTTCCCTATACCCCTTGTGTATATATAAAATGGTCTCGTAGAATGATAAAAGTTGTCATCAGAAGAATATAGCTAGGGCATTGGTTATGCGCACCAATTTATCCAGATCTACATAGGGTTATGCAATATTACATGCAATATTACATGCAACTTTACTTATTCGTGTTTAGACCCACAACCAGCCAACCAATCTTGTGCGTACCAGTTGGTAACTGGATATAAGCCTGATGTTTTACATTTACGTATGTTTGGTTGTGTTGTATATGTGCCAATTACGCCCCCACAGCGTACCAAAATGGGTCTTAAAGACGAGTCATCAAATGTTGGATATGAACCCCCAACAATTATCCGCTAATTAGAACCCTTGACGAGTGATCCCTTTACCGCTAGATTTGCGGGTTGTCACTTTGATGAGACAACCTTCATGTCGTTAGGGGGAGATAGGAAAAAGGATTTTCCATGGGAACGACAGGAAGTGTCATTGAATATTTCAATTGTGTCTCATTTTGATCTCCAAAAACTTCACAATGTAAAGTTGAAGTCAAACGAATCAGACTCGATACCTGATATGTTTAATATTATCTAGAGTGACAAGATCACATATACGAGCTGCAAACATACTCGCAAGGTCAAAAGTCCCCACACAAGGGCACAACGTCACTGGAAGTACGTTGCAATCACACATGGTGGAGGTGTGGTTGAGGTCGTAGCTCCCAAAAGGAAATGGGGGAAGCTACTTGGTTCGATAGATACTCATCTAAAGGAAGAGAAGAGTAAGGCACAACCATATATCATCAATACATGAGATTATCTCTGATTAAATCTATGTCTATGAATCATTACTCGAGGACGCTCCGAAGTTAATACTGATTCCAGAGATCAAATAAATCTCAAATGAATATGAGTCGATGGACAGATCATACATACTCAATGATGATATATTTGCATATACCGTTGCTTATGAGATAACAGAGCACGATGTCATCGAACCATGCTCAGTTGAAGAATGTCAACAAAGAGCAAATTGGCCTAAATGAAAAGAAGCAATCCAGGATAATTATTTGACAAATGAACAGGTATTTGGTTCGGTAGTGCTAACCGACCAAGTGTAAAGCCTGTAGGACATAGATAAATCATTTGCCAGGGAAGCGTAATGAGAATAATTAAGTCATAATATATAAGGCTCTCCTTTAGCGCAAGGTTTCTCACAACGCACTGGATTGACCACAATAAGACTTACTTTCTTGTGATGGACAACGTTCTGCTAATTAAATTAGCTAAGTAGTTTCCGAAGGACTGGAAATTGCAGCTCGACGATGTAGTTACTACATATCTCTATGGGGATCTAAATTCTGAGATATATAAAAGTTCTTGATGACATTATACCAATATCAAGTAACTCTAAACCATGAAATGCGTTTACAATAAAATTGAAACACTCACTTTATAGATTAAAGCAATCTATGCGGATGTGGTATACCCACCTGAGTGAATACTTGATTGGGAAACGATAAATAAGAACGATGAACTGTGCCCTTGCGTATTTATATAAGAAAATAAGTCCCAGATTTTCATAGTAGCTCTATATGTCGATGTTATGAACATAATAGACACTCTTGATGAAATAAGAGAAAACACAAGCTACTTGAAATCTGAATATGAGATGAAAGATCGTGGGAAAACTTGGTTTTGTTTAGATACTTGAGCTACGACACCGAGTTTGTGGAATATTAATCCATCGATCCGCATATGTCTAGAAAATGATCAGGCGACCTAATATGGACAAAGCGCATCCGATTAGCACTCCCATGATCGGTCAAAGTGTTGGATATAAGGAAATATCCATTTCGTCTAAAGGATGAGGACGAAGAGGTGTTAGGAGCTGGAATTCCATACCTAAGTACAATAGGCGCATTATTGTACTCAACATAATACACTTGACCGTATATTGTACTTCTCAGTGAACTTGTCAGCTAGATTTAGCTCAGCGCCAACGCAACGTCATTGGAATGATTTCAAATTAATCTTTTGGCACCATTGACGTGGGCTTATAATTTCCCTACGGAGATAAATGGATTGATAATGAAACTTCAATTCCTACTTAGATTATGAGCGGCAAAAGTACTGGCTCTTATAGAAAAACACCAAACAATGCCTTGGTATATATTTGCTAATATTAAGTATATGTTTGACTCATATAAAGGTTGTTCCCAAACTGGATAAGGAATTATCATATGGAACATGCCGATTGCTTGGAAGTAAACAAAGCAAACCCTTAATAGCTATCTTCTTATATTATCAATAATCTTACTCTCCAAGAGACTATTCAAGAGTGTATATGGTTAAGGACTATCATTACACATATAAGAGGAGCTAGTAATTTTGATTTTGATCACTATACAACTTGCATGTATGGAAATAATGCATCATTTATCAAAGAAATGAAAGTAAGATATATCAAGGGTTATAACACAAATCATACTTTGCTTACCAAATCAATACTTAAAACCATATTTGGGAAACATGTAGAAAGCATTAAAATGGAAATGTTTTAAACCTCCATTGATTAATGCACGAACCAGGAGGAGTGGTAGACAAAATGGGGAGTCTACTATATATGTAATATTGGTATGTTGTGATCTTTCCTTCAACCAAGGTTTTATTTTTCCCATTGGGTTTTGTTCCTTGGTGTAAGGTTTTAGTGAGGCAACAGTTTATATACCATCATGTTTTCTTAACTCTCATGATTAATGTACGAATCTAAGAGAGAATTAGACTAAAGTAAAAGTTTATGTATTGGAAATAAGCTAGTGCGTTGTACTCTTTCCTTCGTCATATTTTTATTTTTTCCACTGGGTTTTTATTTTGGTGTAAGGTTTTAACGAGGCAACAATTGTGCACCTTCACTCCTTTGACTCGGCACAAGGGGGAGTGTTGTAGGATAAATGTGTCATCGTCAAAGTATAAGACGATAATGATAAAGTTAGAGATAGAGATATACACATTAGAGTTAGATTAGAACTTGGTATCTCATGATTATCTCTTTGTAAACCATCCCTATATAAAGGGCTTATGATTAATGAGAATTATGATTCATTCTCTCCATTCCATTGTGTTCTGTTTCTCCTTTCCTTTAACAAAAATAATATTATTATTTAATATTTTTTAACATAATAATATTGTGAAATATATAAATACGTATCAAGATTTTTCAAGAATGACATATCGAGATTTTTTTAAACTTGTACATTTTACGCTCTTATCTATATTTACCTATTATACTCATTTAAAAAATAATTCCATTTACGGTTACTCTTGAATTTTTAAGAATTACAAATCTCAATACATCATGTACAAGTTTAAAAGTTTTAAAACCTCTCACGTTCAACATGATAATTAAAAATAAAATTATTTTTTATTTTTAAATTACAATTTATACCATTATAATTAGTTATTTAATTTACTTTGTATCCCTTCTCTTTTCATTTTTCATTTTACATCGTTATCATATCAACATACATAAACTAAAATACATTAAACAAATATGTTTTTCTTTTTTACAAATTATACTATTATAAAATCAAATAAATATAAACATAAACAAAATTATTTTTTCGAATTCTTGACTTTAGATTTGAGATACTTATCGTCAAATCGCACTTAAGTACGTATCTAGTTCAATCATTATTGTGTTTGAGGAATGGAAAGAAGGGTATTTGAGTAATATTAAATGATACTACTTTCCTTAAAGCCTTTTGTCAGCATTCACAATGTACTGGTTGGAAAAGCCTACACTTCACCCACCCAAAGATATTCTTAACCCAAAGATGAGATTTAACAACTTCTAGGCCTATGTGTATAACAAAAGAACCAAAGTCAAAATCAGAACTAGAACCAGATATCTTTAAATTATTAAGGGGCTGTTAGACAGTTGCTGAATGGTTTGGTGCAGGATTATAAGTGGTCAGAATAATTAAGAGGCTCTTTTGATATAGTCCAAAATGAAATATGGTTGTTTGGTAATTGTTCAGAATGAAATTAGGACGCTAAATAGTTAAGGGAGGCCCAAAATACAAAACCATTCATAGCGTTTTAGAACCATTAAGAGGTAGACTTTCTTTTTACCAAACAAGATTCACCTCTTAACAATTCCGAGGTTGCCTCTTAATGGAACTAATCAAAGGTAAACAAACAACCACCAACACTTTTGTTTATATACAAATACAATTACAATTTACATAAAGTATTAGAGGATTAAAATACAAATGTGCGCATCCGTGTTCTATGATGGGTAAAAACCAGGGGTGGCTAGGTCTTTAATCGGGAGTTTGTCAATTCTTCTACAACTAGCCAATTTAGTCTGGACTTATTCAGGACACCCCCCGAAATGCAAATTTTGGTGGTGGGCCCGAGTCTTAAATCGAGTGTGTATTAGCATTACAAATTTTGATATGCAAATGATTACCCAAAAAATGTACGAGGCATGGACGTGTATACCCTTTCTCTGTATATTCCCCTTAATGTTATTATCCGAGTTTATCTTTTACATTAATTTCATATTGTGATAAAAAACTATGAATTGTAATAACTGGTATTGAAAATAATGATAGATTGACGGCAAATCAGTAATTAAAAACATAAACAGTGACGAAATTGATGTTTAAAAATATACGATAAAACAAATATTTAAGAAGTTAAACATTAATATACATATATGCACAACGACAAACGGGTTAACGCCAAGAGGAATCAAGTACATATTGTCGTGTGCGTTAGTGCGCACCAACACTTAGGTCTAAAGACGTATTGATATATAGTACGTTCGAGGTACCAATCAATATTATTTGTAGAAGACGACTCCTACAACTCATTCGTCTCAAAGGTTTGGATATACAATGGCCTTAGATCTATGAAGACCGTTTCCACACACATTAAGGGTAAAATGGTCATTTTAAATCCGTAATTCCTATTTGGGATGATTTTACACACATTCTGTAACGCCCCAAAATCCGGGTTAATTTGAACCTTAAATTTCAACAAGTTATGATAAAATAAACTTCAACTTTCATATAAATAGCAAGTGAATTAACCACTAGGAGTACATTTACAAGTACAGAATTCTTCAAATAACCTATTAATCTAATTATGCCACTATAATCAGATTAACTAAGTTATCTAAGCAATTCTTCAAAATCTCCTTCTGTTAATTGACTTTTCCGCTATTCCAAAACGCTCGTCCCACATCCCTTTTACCTTCCCGAGCTAGTATCTGGTAAGAAAACATTACATTGAAACGATTAGGCCAACGCCTAGTGAGAACATTCGTTTCCACAATAATATTTGCAAAATCAATGTAAACAAGTTATATCAAACTTGATTACCCTTTTTCTTACCATACGTGTAACTCTATCCCGTTAACACGATTTCCATCCAATCCCATGAATATGACTGACACACATTCCATCATCATATCATGTCTTAGAGCCACACTACGAATCTTCACTGATTCTAGATTAATACTCTTATTCCAGAAATCGCAATATACACATGCCCATTTCCATTCATATCCTATTCCAGAGCCACACTACGAATCTTTCTCAGATTCTAGATTAATGCTCCCACCTAAGAAATCGCAATATACACATGCCCATTTCTTAGGAAAGGAAGTAGAGATTACAATTACATATGTCAATCCCTTTTCTTCCTTAGAAACCGGGAATTACGTTTATTCCAGGGTTTCTCACACACATCAGAATAATGACTAAACTTCATCTATTCCACGTGTACATAACCATTAGTGCCACATATATCAGAATAATGACTAAACTTCATCTATTCCACGTGTACATAACCATTAGTGCCTATGGATCCATTACACTTACTACACCCCTTCCTAGTATTAAACCAGCACAGTCTATAAGCCTAACATACTACCATTCAATTGTACGTATGTTCAAGCTACACAAATCATGTTTCAATTCCTACATCATACCTTTCCATGATTAACAGAACCTGCAATTCTCTAATTTCTCAAAAGTGTTCGGACAACAGAGTTTTTCGGATACCCTTAAACTGTCCGGACAACACATCTTTCCGGTTAATTCCTACTTTTCGGATAACTACAACTCACCGGGTAACCAAACATTCCGGTTAATTCATATTTTCCGGATACTTATCTAATCCGGACAACACCCGGAGACTAAAATAATCCGGATACTATATTCATCCGGGAACTTACAAGAAAACAATACTTACCGGATACTTTGTTGCGTCCGAAAACATTCAACACAGAGGTTTCCGGATACTGCATTTCGTCCGGAAACCTCGACCTGCAGCTTAATAATTCGATTTAAACCTATGTCTGTTCGATTCAGTTCATTCCAGACCATTCCATACAGTCCACAAACAGTTTATACAGCTATTACAAGGTCTAATTTAACATATAAACATGGATTTAAGCAAACAACAAATGAACTCACCTTATTTTGCAAAACCCATTTTGCTGCACAAATCTGATTCAAATCTGCTGTTAAGGATTCTGAAAATCAATTCAACACACAAATTCGTTTACAATCATACATCTACAACAGATTTTATCAAAAGCCATGCTCAATTCCTTACCAATTTGAAGACAAAATCCTTGTTTTTCCTTCCTTTCCTTCTTTCTCCCTTTTCTCTCTATTCTTTCTTGCTTCCTTTTCTAAACCGACCCAAATCACAAAATACTGAAATATCTTCCATCTTATTTGCTTTATCCATACATACTTTCATAAATAACCAATTACACCTCCAAGTTCCATTATTTCCAAAAGTAACATCAAACTTTGGTTAATTATCTTTTAACCCCATATATATATATATATATATATATATATATATATATACATCTTCAATACACTTCAAGGTTTACACCAAAATACAAATAGATCCCAATTCTCATTAATAAAGTATTATTGAAAATTCAGGATGTTACACATTCTGTGTCAAACCAACGGAAACTTATGTCATGCAACTTCATATAAAATTTTATGATTAAACAAAAATAAAAAATAATTCAGTTTTTAATAGAAAAATATGAAATTTTAGAATAATCCATCATACACATATGTACATACAATAATTGAAGATGCCAATTTGTTTTTGTAAAGACATGCCTCCAAAGAAAAAGAAAAATGTAACGAAGTTCAAAATGGGAATGATTGTAATAATTTTTTATTATATCCCACCAATGACAAACTTTAAAATGAAATGTTTAGGTGAGAGATAATATTTTATTAAATATATAAATATTTTAATGATATAATCAATGATTTATCTTCAAAACGAAGAATATATGATAAATGTAATTTTTTTTTTGAAGATTTTGAATTTTAGATCTCCACTTTAGAGAAATTTGGAGAATCTGTTGGAGATGCTCTTATTGAAGGGGTTCAATATATTTTACAATATATATAATCACATGTGATGCCGGTAATTATTTATGATATTTTACAATGTACATAATCACATGCGATTGTTGTTAACGATTTCATGCGTTTTACAATGCATACTATCAAATGTGGTATTTGACAATGTGTTTAACAACACACTCAATTGCATATGGATATTGACAATGTGTTTACTATTCATCTTATCACATGTGATATTAATAATTAATTTATATATTTTGTCATGTATCTTATCACATATAATATTGATGAAAGACGCGTATTCATTGTAATTTAAAAATAATTACATCAAATTAAGAATGTAACAATATTTAGAGATACCCTTAATGCAAAACATACAAAATCATTGGTTGGATGATCTACAATAGGCTTATTCATTTATGAATATCTTTTCAATGTAGATTTTTGGTCATCACTCATCAATGATATAATGGTTACTTGGAAGCTACAAATACAATCTAGTATACACACATGGTGTGTTTCTAAAAGCCATGAGTATGGAAATGGATGGTATAAACTATGCCCCATCATAATCATATAACATTATATGTACACAACTCCCATATTTATATGCAACAACCACAACATGTTGATATCATAAAACAAAAAGTACAATTATTCATACAAGATACAAGTGGTTGTGAGAAAGCAAGGTTATTTTAAATGCATACCTATTACTTGTTAAATATACACGTATTTACTAATATCCTTCTCACACGTATCAACATCAAGTGTCCTTTGGTTCACCTAATGAATATGTTGAAATTGGAATCTAAAGGAATTGGATGAAGGTGTTGCAATGGAGTTTAACTTGGCCAGGCGTTTGATTGGCAGGAATTGGAATGAAATTTGTCAGAAAATTGAATGTTTGTTTTATTTGTTGAATATACTAGTGGTGGTGGGGTGGAGGCGGTAGTGGTGGTGGTACTAGTGGTGGTTGTGGTGGCGACGTGACTGTGATGGGACAACGGTAACAACGGTGTTGGCGGCAGCAGTGCTGGCGACGACAGCAATGGTAACAATTATAGTGGTGGGATGGAATGAAATGGAGTAAACACAAGGGTAGAAGGAGTATGGAGTAAATACAACGATCATACTCGGATTTCCAATTGTAATTGGATAGGATTGAATCCAATAAAACCGAACCGATCAAATCCAATGACCATCCGACTACCATCTATTTATTAACTATATAATTATAAATATTTTACTATATTGTTTTTTAGTTATTTATACATTGTAGTTTTTTATAAATCCACCAAATATATGAATAATTGGTTGAAAAGATTGATTAATTTGTTGAAAATTATATCAAAATATTGGATGGATCCAATCCAATCCGATCCAATGAATAACCAGTAGTAATATGCATTGTTCTAAAAAACTCGTCGCACCAAGGCTTGTATCTCACGCCACGTTAAGCATGTGGCACGCCATGGCCTAACGCGCAGTATTCTAATGTGATATTTGGTTTTTCTTTACGTTTATAATGTCTTATTTGCAAAAAAATTAATATATAACTTAATTTAACTTGCTTATTATTATTGACTCATTGAGTAACACTACAAAACATATGTTTTTATATATAATATTATATATGAATTAGAAATTTGACGTCATAAGTCACGTCTTGAAAACGCCATGGCTTCGTCGTGGCTCCTAAAGCTTAAGGCTTGGCCTCGCCGCCACGCCATTTAGAACCTTGGTAATATGCAATGAAAAACCCTAATCCAATCATCCATTGGATTAGATTAGATCGGAGGTCAAATGTTAATTAAATTGGATAGGATGACTAAATCCAACATCCATATCGGATTCACCTAAATCCATTGGATTTCAACCAAAATACCCATAAATATAATAGTTTTTCTTAAAATGTGGGATGAAGGAATTGAAATCATATTTGGAATTTGAATTCCTTACCAAAACTCAAAAATTAAAGCAGACACATTAATGGAATTGATCATTCAAATTCCGTACAATTCCGACAAACCAAACACACCTTACTTTTTTTATATTTCCAACATATGATTCAACCTGATTTAATATAAATAAGTGTCCTACTGTCCTTCATTAATGTCAAACTAATAATGATGTTGAAAAAAAAAAAAAAAAAAAGTTGTACCTAGTTATTGTTGTCAGATGTCAGCATCATGGCCCATTTCCTATCTTGAGAGTACTGGCAGTGATGTTTTCTTAAAACTCCCACTCTTGTTATATTTTAAAAAGAAAAGGAAAAAAGGATTAGAAATGAATGGTTAGGATTGTTACCAACTTTGCTTCTTTCTACCTTCTGGTCCAGTAGTGTAATAATATACACTGCATATTGGTCCACACACACAAGGAGTAGGAGAGAGATGTTTATCAAAGGAAGACAATACCACAACCTACTTGTTTTATTCACATCAAATACACTGACCATTCAGGGGGGGCTGGGCTGGGCTCCCTGTCTTCCTCCTTCCTTTTCCTTATCTTAACATTGCCCCCTATTCATACCAAACCCAAATATCTAGATTCAATTTGTTTCCATCATTTTCCTCCATTTCGCGGGCCTCGTCTTCTTAAGACCCGCAATCGTAGAGTGATGTAGGATGGTGAAAGAATTCTAGAAGGTTTCAGGCTTTAATTTGAAAAGGGTAGTTTAGTAATTTAACAACATTGTATCATCTATGATTTTTGTCCCGGTCTAATGTCATGTCAAACTTGGGACAACAAATTTTTGTTCTGTCATATCTGGTACCAGAAAACGTCCTAAATGGCCAAGACATTTTTTTATTGTGAGATATAAGGGGAAGGCCAACTATCTCTCCTCTATAACCTTGGCCATCTATGCATTTGCATTAAACAAGATCAAGTGTTCTACTTCTACACATGGAGGTGGGAAAAGGATTTGGATTTATGCAATAAGTTCAAAAAAGGAAAACAAGGTAAAAATTGGTGAGAACAACCCCTTGTGGAAAGCCCAAAAAAAGACTCAACCCTCAAAGCTACAAGTAATATACAAGAAATTTCTAATAATACATACACATCTAAGTTGAAAATTGAACTTACCTATATGTTGCATCTATCATACCCAGAGAACCATGATGAGGGTTCTGGTAATTTACTCATTTCTCCTTCATCTTCACTGTAGAATGTGTCAAATTCATCTCTCCATTGCTGGTCACTTGTGTCATTTGCTTCCCCTCCATCATAAACTGGGGGTAACACCCCATTCTCATGTTTTCTCTTCAAATTTACAATCTGTTTGTAAGCCTTTTCCTTTTCTTGTTCAGCCTCCCTTGCCCGTGCCTGCACATTTAGAATGTGAGTTAAACAAAACACATGTGCAAGGTTATTCATTATGAATAATACATGAAATAGTTACTTCTGCTATACAACTTGTAAATCCAAAGAAGTATAATGACACGAAAATGAATTCAGGTTTTATCAAACACTAAAAAAGAAGTAAAAGAAAGAAAAAAAACAAGGTGTCGTGAAAAATTAACAAGAAACTACCTCGGCAGCAGCAACAGCTTCCTCTGCTTCTTTAAGTCGCACAAGAAGTTCACCAGCAGCTTGTACAGCTTCAGCCGTATCCCTTAATTGTGCTTGAAGCCCTTTAATCTCATCCTTGTAATGACATCTCTCTTTCTCCCTTTCCGCTTTTAGGATTGAAATTTCTTCCGCAAGGGCGTTAATAAACTTAGATTCAGCACCTCTAACTCCAGCTCTAGCAGCTGCTTTCTTGACATCTGAAATTCCATCCTGAATTCTCCTTTGCGTTGTAAGCAGATGAATATGTTTCTCCTCTAATTCAGCATACTGTTCAAGCATTCTTGCATGACCTTCCATGGCCATTTGCATTGCTTCCTTCAGCTCCTTGGAACATTTCTTTTCTGTTTCAAGTTCCTGCTTTTGCTTTTCTAGTTCACATCTCAAATCTTCTGCAACAGAAATCCATTTGCTCTCTGCTTCCTTCCAGCAGATTCTCTCCGATTCAAATCTCTGTTCAGCAGACTCTTGTACTGTGCTTAATGGAACCACACTCGGGTCAGATGGATAGGTTATTTGCAAGGCGGGATTTCTTTTTTGAGCTGAATAATCCATATAAGATTGAAGTTGGCTCCTCAAATCTTGAATCTCTTCCAATAATACATCCCTCTCCCCCAAGTCAAAGAAGTTCTGATAACGTTCCAATTCATCCTGAACTCTTTTAAACTCGATTTCTTTCCGTAGCACTTCCGGATGGTTCTCATAATTTTCCTTCAAAATCTGTACAACATGAGAAGTGGAAAATTAAAAAAATAACGCAAATAAAGTTTACAAACGAAGGGAAAACGGCATCCATACCTTATTCTCATCTTTTAAAGAAGCCAATTCATCATCTTTAAACTCCTCGGCAGACAGAATACCATCCATCAAGCTCTCGAGACGAGCAATTTTGTCTTCACGAATTTGCCCGATAATCAAATTGCACTCTCGTTCATGTTTATATTGGTGCAACTGTTGTAGTATAGAAGTGATTAGAAAGGTGAAATTTGTATTTATGTTTGCATTTACAAGCAAAAAACAAGCATACCAAACGATTAAGTTGATTAATTTCAGAGTCTTGTCTGGTGCAGAGCTCTTCTAACGCCATCTCTCTCCTTATAGCTCCTGTTAACACTTTTTCTACCGCCTGCAGAACGATAAAAAAGTTAAATCTCATACCGACCAATAATGAAATAAACATAATCAACATTTTTATGTTATAAACTTATGATCATACATACTTTGGGAACCAATTGCTTAGATTTATCAGCCAACTGCAGACCATCAGTGGGTACTAACTGCAAATTCTGACCATCGGATCCATCTTTAACTTCTGGAGAACTTATACAATTGCAGTTTCTGCACAAAATCATCCCGCGCTTCTCTCCTTCTATCTCGTTACCTTGAAGAAGAGTTTGCACTCCGTTGTCTTTTTGTACTGGCTTACTTTGTACAGGTTTGTAAGAAAACCTGAATGAGGTTCGTCCAAAAGCAGAACTTTTACAATGTTTATCAATTACTTCAAGACCACGATGGAGACTGGCAGCCAAATGGTCACTTGGTAAACAACTTCTACGAGGGTTCAAACTAATGCTTTTTGAGGGTTTCGTAGCAGGATTTTCAAAAGTCTCGGAAACAATAGTTTGTGTGAGTTCCTTCTGAGAAGCGGTTAACATCGAGGAGGTCCTCAGACTTTTCCTGCTGCTGCTATTATTAGTTATTGGCGAAACACTTGGAATCGGAGACTTGAGAACTGGGGATGCTTCAGATGGCTCACAATCCCCCGAGCCATTTTGAGCAGATGCATCTTTCACAGCGTCTGCCAAAACATGATTACCCGATTCTGATCTTGTTTCTTTCTCTGACAATTCACTAGTAGATAGATAAAGAGAGTTATCGGGCATGCCTAAAGAATCTTTATCTCCGTTGGCTTCAATAGAGTGAACAATTACCACCTCAAGATTTCCAACTTCTTCCATATTAACATCAGTGTCATCAGAATCTTTTCTGTTAATATTTGCAATATCACCTTCCTCAATAATTTCCATTTCTTCGTCCCCATCATCATCTACATGAGGCAAGATCATTGGACGATTGAGGCTAAATTTCAAAAGATTCAGGCTCCTACGAGCATTCCACCCTGTTGAATAGCCTGCACTTGGGTGATCTTGGTTTCCGGTTGACTTCATCCGCACTAGTTCATCCTGACATATGTATAAATTATAATCCCCAGTTAGCAATTGTACCCGGAAAAGAATGAAAATTGCAAACTACAAAAAAAGGTCTAAAAATGTACCTTCAATTGGCGTATTACTTCACGCAATGTATTCACATCATTCTGCATTTGTTCATTAACAACTGCCTTGTTCTTGATAGCCTTGGCACGCTGGGCAAATCGCAATGTACTAAATGTCTCACTCCTACAACTGATAGAATTTCCATTCGTGTTAGAAAATAAAACAACCCCGGGCAAAAGAAATTGTCATATTTACCTTTGTGCTGGAGAAATGGCACAAACCATAGCAAGCTTTGCATTTCCACCAAGAGATTCCTGCAACAAAAATGTCAATTTGGAATCTCTATACGGGATGTGCCTTTGCTTTCCGGTTTGGGAGACTTCGGCTAGAATGTTAATCAAGTTTCTGCCAATCCAATAAAAAAGACATATTTATATTAAACCATAGTTTTTAAACAAATATGAGACGGAAATCAACAAAATACAACCAAGAAATGACATACCCTAGCTGTGAAAGCGAACGATTAATATTACCAGCTTCTTTCAAACGCTCTCCCGCTGCACCAGTCAACTTTTGTCTCTCCGACCCAGCAAGGTCAACAAGATTCATTCGACTTGTTTTGCAGCAGCTCAGACCATCCACGCTCTATAGAATTGGAAGGTTAATATTTGTTACTTGCACCACAAGACAAACAAAAGAACTCAAACGTGTAGCCACGATCTTATTACCTTGCATCGTGATTCCACAACACAAGTAAACACACTGTGCGAGCGGGAACTCTCGGTATTTATACTTGTTGCTCCAGTCTTCCTATTTGACAAACCCTACAAATTTGTTAAAGAATTATCAACAACATTAACAATGGCAACGTCGTACTCCACAAGTATTGAATACAAAAGTTTCATATCAAACCTTTTTAAGGAGCTGCATGACATCTTTCATATTGCAAATAAATTCCTCGGTCAAATTTTCAACGTAGACACCAGTTTTAGCATCCTCTCGTAAATGAAGATTTCTTTGCGATGGATTCAGCAAGTCAGTAATTTGTTCATTATAGATCTGCAAATAAAATGTTTTGGGATTAGTATAGCAGCGACAATAAGTTCACTAGTTGATGATAAATGATCATGTTACCTCAAGAAAAGAACATCGGCATTGATACATAAGTTGTTTGTCAGCATGCTTATCTTGTTCCTACAAGAAATAAGTAAACCATTTGTGAGACGGAATTACATTGACGTACTTCTCTATGAACAAACTATCACAAGGGAAACTATGAGAAGATGTATACAGACCTCAGTTATGCGAGAAAATAAGCGTTCAAAAACACGGGTTGTCAAGCCTTGTTCATTACTGGATGAATTCCCTTCCAACAATGTGTTGGTTGGCCCCCATATCGTGTAGGTTTTTCCACTCCCGGTCTATGCAAATCAAAATTATAATACTGATTAGTACAAATAGCAATGAAAATCATGTAATACTAAATGCTGATAAAAGCACATTTATACACAAGAAAGACCAAATAATACCTGTCCATATGCAAATATAGAACTGTTAAATCCAGCAAGGCAGTTCTCAACAAGAGGAGCTCCGACAAGCTGGAATAGATCTATCTGAAAGACACATTGAAGCAACGGACAAATTGAGCAACTATTTCAGCCATAAACATAAATTAAATGCAAACAACAAAACACTTGCCTGAGTCGACGTTGCATCTGCTACAGAATCAAAAGTAAATTGTTGTCCAAGTATTGACAACGAATCACCAGAAGTTTTCTGGACTATCATTTCTCCTTCTTCATTTTTATTTGGGGGCCGCATTCGAACAATAACCTAATCCACGTCATGACACTACATCAGATTAATTATCCTCTTACATGTATAAAACCCTAGCATTGTATCTTTCAGGGGAAACCTTGAATTAGGGTTTAAAACAGCTGATACTCATGTTGAAGGCTATAAATTGTAGTTTTTTCAACAAAAGCAAACATTGAATTAGGGTTTAAAAAGCATATACCTTGACCCCGGTATCAGAAGATCCAGAGACACCATTTTCATGATGGAAATCACTACCAAGCTTGCGCTTGAGAGATTTTGATGACGGAGGTCTTGGTGGGAGCAGAGATTTCAATTTACTCGCAACAGACGGAGACGGTTTGGCAATAAAAGATGGAGAAGGTGATGAATCTGGAATGGCGTTCATATCTGAAGGAGCAGCATTTTCTTTGCAAGATTTCTGCTTCCGCTTAGAAGATCTATTCTGCTTCATCGAACTAGGGTTTGGTGCTGGATTATCGCTAGAATTCTCTCTCAAAATCGCGCTTCTTGGTTGCATAAAATGCTTCATCTTTGAAACCCTAGCCCAGTGCACATAGAGAAGGGTTCGCCGACAAGGGAGAGAGAGAAAGTGAGAAAATGTAGCCGTTGCAGAGGTTTTTGAAGGAGTGATGATTTTGAAATGGAAGTGGGGACGATGAAGCTGCCTTAACGCTCTTCTGAATGAAATTTCAGATTTAGCCCCTTAACTTCAAACAATATGTAATTATCACCTCAAGTTTGAATTTTATTTCTTTTAGGGACCATTTATCAACACAAACTGGGTAAGAATACCGGTAAATGCTAACCGGTAAATTTTCTTGTATCATTTTGTCTCGACCCGTTAAGTGATGTGAAATATTAATGATGACCGGGTAGTTATTTGATCAACATCATAAACTAGTTGATGTTGTGTTGATCGACCGGTCTCATTTTCTTAGTTTTTTTTTCTTAAATAGGATTTTATTAATCATCCGTGTTGAAAGTAAAAGTTATGACAAATTGTGGCTTCGTCGCCACGTTAAATCTTATGGCTCCACTCTAAGATTTTGCTTTCGTTGTAACATGTTCTGGCATCTTTTTTATTTATTATCTAATTAAGTTTTATAGTTGGTTTAGCATTAGGATTAGATTTAAATTTAAGTTTCATGGTTATCTCTTACTTAGTTTTAACTGTAAATATGATTCATTGTTTTCATTAGTATTCACTAGTCAGACTATTGAATAATAAATTAAATCTTTTAGAGTTTTATCTCTAGCTTTTATAAGAGTTTTCTCTTATTTATCGGGTTCTACGTTGATAGACTCGTTATCCTTAAGGGTTTAGACATTTGTCAATCCTTCTGCACACTTATGCAGCTACGCTACGTCATAAAAATATTCTCAATGTATATAGACAGATAAATCCAAACAGACAGTTTTATTCATACAAAATTTAATAGAAAAACCAACTAAATAACCTCTAAGAGCAACTCAAACCCTAACATCAAAAAACTGCTAATTGGTGATGGACACCAAAATCCGCCTCATCCCCAAACACATGGCATCTGTAATTTGAACTTTGAACAAAATACCGGCATATTTATCGTTTATCTACTATCATTGACAAGGTTAAGTTCTCTTCACCGTGCGGTTAAGGTTTAAAGACCGGTAAAAACGTTAATTTAGTGTGCGATTGAAGTTGCTCTAAAAGTCTTTTTCCTCACTTACTTGTAAAATTCTCGCATTCTTATCACCTGTCTCTAATCGAATAAGATTATTGGTTCTTCTTGTATCCCTTACCAATAAGATATTAAGGAGCCGTTTACAAAACGCTTACCCGGGTAAGTGCTTTCCAAATCACGTTAGCTTACCAGATGAATATGGCAAGGACTAAAAATCTTACCCAGTAAGAGCGAAAGCAAAGACCGAGAGTCTTAGGCGGTAAGTGAGTGCGACGACTCTTACCACGGTTAGCGCTTACCGACTAAATTGTTGCATACGATGCCATTTTGGTGGACTAAAATCTTACCCGAGAAGTGATGATGCTGAATTTTATCAATAAGCACTTACCCGAATAAGTGATTAGGTAAACGGCCCCTAAGATACATAACACTCGATAAGAGGGTTAAGGCCTGTTTGTTTTTGGCTTAATGAGCTTAATGGTCTGTATGGCTTATTCGGTCAGCCATACAGGGGTGTTTGGTAGTGGCTTAATGAAAATATAAGTGTTAGTCCCAGATGGCTATAACAAGTATTGTAGAAGGGGGGGGTTGAATACAATACTCAAAATTTTCACAATTTTAATTCTTTTTATTGAAAATCTTTCAACAAGAATTACACATAGAAAACTTAAGACTGTTGCGGAAAAGAACAGATAAACTATTCTAACAATCTTACACAAAGTATACAACAAAACAACTAAGAACACTAAGAGCAAAGCTATTGAGTTAAGGCTTAAAAGAAGGTTTCTTGCACTGAGAGAATTTCTTTTTAAAAGCGTGAGAATTGCATGAGGAGCACTTCTCCTTTTATAGTGCCAAGGAGTGCCCAAGCATTAAATGCTTGGGACACTTGTCATCTTCACATATGCTGATAATGTTGACTTCAGGAGAACTGTGAAGTCCTTGTCACTTTTCACTAGGTGCAGACAGAGTAGCTTGAGCAGATAATAGGGACCTTAGCTGAAGGTGGATAAAAAGACAAACTGTCACTTTTCTCTGCTGGAGGATATTGTCCCATAATAAATGATCTTCTGTCTTGAGCCTTTAGCACCGAAGTGGTTTCCACCGAGATTCGACAAGTCTTCGGTGGAAAGAAGACTAGTCCACCGAAGTTGCAAGTAGGATTCGGTGGTAACAAGTCCACCGAAATTACGAGCATGTTTCGGTGGTGAGAGGACCACCGAAATTACAAGTATATTTCGGTGGTGAGAGGACCACCGAAGTTACATGTATATTTCGGTGGTGAGAGGACCACCGAAGTTACATGTATATTTCGGTGGTGAGAGGACCACCGAAGTTACATGTATATTTCGGTGGTGAGAGGAGCACCGAAAGGGTCATCGGTGGGAGAAGGCCACCGAAGATGTCCTATAACTTCGGTGGAGAGAAGGCCACCGAAATGTCAAGGGATTTCGGTGGTGATGACTTGTTTGAAAGTTGCCGAGAGTCTTCTATTTTCCACAAGTAGAGAGTCTTCAAGCTTGGTTTCGGTTGATCTTCGACTTCACCGAACATTTGCTATCTTGTACAAGTCATTCAAAGAACTGAACTAAAATATTCTAAGTAGGAGTTTTAGGGAAAACATCGGTGAGTCAATTTCAAATCCTTGGTGACCCAACAATCTCCCCCTATTTGAATTTGAGCTCCTTATCTTAGAATATTCAAGAGTAAATAAAAGCAAGTGCGTTTTTGACCCTTTTTACTCTTTTGGGTTCTTTTCACATAGACCATTCTTTTTGATCTTTTTGACCTTTTTCTTTTGTATGTGTATGTATACTATGTACAGTATTTACAGGTAACAAAAAAAGAAGTATGTACGGAAATAAAATTCAAATAGAGATACTTGTATTAAGATAAGTTCTCGTACAATTTTTTACAAAAAGAGAAATTAACTTTTACAAGTACTAAATGGAGAGAACTTACTTCTTTGAGGTTTTGCGGCGCTTGATTTCATCCAGTAAGTTTCTATAGAACGGTTGAGCTTCGGGGATGTTCGGAAAGAGGTTGTGAATGCCTTCCAGAAATATGGTATCGGCTATGGACATCTGGGCAAATCTGAAGAATGCCCGACGACCGAGACCGTCGTTGAAGAATAATCCTGGTATTGGTGAGAGGCTCAAGGTTGTGGTAGGTTGGAGAGGCCAAGTTCGGTGGTCAAGTGGAAGGTTTGGAGAGGGACTCCACTGTGGTAGGTCAAGTGGAAGGTTTGACTTTGGGGAGGATGGCCAAATTTTTGACTTGAGCAGAGAGGCCAAGTTCGGTGGTGATTGGTTGAGAAGCAGGCTTGAGTTTGAGAGTCTCAGCTACCGCATCTTCTTCTTGATGCCATCACCGAAGCCCTACGGCCCATTCAAGAAAAATTATCTGCCCTTTCTACCACAGTGGAGTCCCTCTCCAAACCTTCCACCGACTCACCCAGTCCTGAACGTTCCCAGTGGGAAATGGATCTCGGTGATTTTGCCTTGGTTCCCCATACCACCGAAACGAGTCTGGCCTTCCTACACTCCAAGTTTGATAAGGCCTTCTATGAGTTAGGTTTCAAGTTGCCGGCTGTTCCTGAGGGGGAGAAAACCACGGCTCCACCGAAACTTCCATCCATAAAGAAACTTTCCAGTAACCAGCCTCCACCGAAACCATCCTCATCACCGAAACCCTCTCCACCGAAACCATCCTCATCACCGAAACCCTCTCCACCGAAACCATCCTCACCACCGAAACCATCCTCATCACCGAAACCTTCTTCTCCACCGAAACCCTCTTCTCCACCGAAACATGTCTCACTCTCACCGACCAATACTGGCTCCACCGAAGCTCTTGACCTTAATGCATCAGTTGAGGGGGAGCAGTCCAGCAATGCTTCCGAAGACAAAGGGAAAAGAATTCTTTCGGCCGAAGAATTGGCCAGAGAAGCAAAGAAGAAAAAGGATCTGACAAAATATGGGGCTCGACCGAAGGACGCTGAAACTCTCAAACTCAAGCCTGCTTCTCAACCAATCACCACCGAACTTGGCCTCTCTGCTCAAGTCAAAAATTTGGCCATCCTCCCCAAAACCCACTGGGAACGTTCAGGACTGGGTGAGTCGGTGGAAGGTTTGGAGAGGGACTCCACTGTGGTAGAAAGGGCAGATAATTTTTCTTGAATGGGCCGTAGGGCTTCGGTGATGGCATCAAGAAGAAGATGCGGTAGCTGAGACTCGAGGGTAGAGATGCGGGAATTGGCTTGGGAGATTAAGGTGATGGTAGATTTAAGAAAGGTAGAGGTGCGGTCAATGTGCGGGGAAGTGTGGCCACCGATTTCGGGAAACTGGAAGAGTAGTCGGTGGGGGTCAGGTTCGGGAATGGGAATATGGAGGTAAGGCACCAAGTCGTCGGTTTGTAGCATTCGGGGGGAGCAGGTGATCGGGGGGGAGTAGGCGATCGGGGGGGTGATTGGTGTGAGGACGAGGGAGACTCGGTGTGATGTTCTTCGGTGGACGGGATGGTTTGGGGAGAACCAGTGTCCGCTAAAAGAAAATCAAAAAAATCAAAGGGTGCAATTGGGGGGGGAACCCTTAGAGGGTTGTGCAATGTCTTCAATCGAAAACTGATCGGGTGTAAAGCTGTGTAGTGTGAAGTCAGAACCCTCGAGCGGAGAGATCTCGAGGTCATCCCCACCACCCAAGGAGTCGAGTGGGGAGGTATGTGGGGGGTTCTCCTGAAATGTAACTGAGGCCTTTCGAGAGGCAACAGAGGAGACGGTGGGGTGTGTAGCGGGTACCCTTGGCCCGGAGGGATGAAGTTCAACAACCGGCGATTTTGGAGAATCGACGGTTGGATGAGTCGGTTGGGCCGATGGTTTCCGAGACCTCTTTGGAAGAGATCCCGAAGGGGAGGGTGAGTGCCTCCGCTTGTGAGAAGGGGTGTGAACCGGGGAAGTCTCCGAGGGATCTCTCGGTGACGTGGTTCGAGAAGCGGGAGCGGAGGTGCCGGTGGCCTTTTGTCGTTTCTTTTGAGTGCCACCCGACGTCACTCGGGACCGGGGAGAAGGGACCACAACATTTGGAGTGACCTCGGGAATTTCCAGGTGGCGAAACCCGGGAATTTCCGCGTCACCCCAACGAAGTTCGGGAGATAGAGCGAAGGAAATCATACCTGGGCGTAATGGGCGATCGGTGGCGAGCGGCTTGACGTTGAGGGTTTTGGTGCCCACAACGGGAGATGACCATTCATACGAGAACCGGGGCGAGGAAGAGCGGCGATCGGTCTCCAAAGCTTTGGAAAGCTTGTGTTGTAAGATCATGGAGATGAAGCGGGGAAAAGCAACGTAACACTTCTTGGGAGTTTTGATGACCTCGACAAGCTCTGAGAAGAAATATTGGGCGAAGTCAACTTTCCTTTGGAAGATGAGGGCATGAGCGAGTTTGTTGACGTGTGAGGGCGATTGGTCATGCCCACTTGTTTTGCGTGAGAGGCAATGGATAACGTGAGCGAAGAAGAAATTCCAAATGCCTCCCATTTTGCTGCGAAGAAGAGTACCGGGGCCTTTGGAGCTTTTGGAGGAGTCGTCGAGCACATAACCGGTGGTAAGAACAATGTCTTCATGGATGGTATCCAAATACATGTCTTCATAGTCGGAAAAGGCGTCGATCTTGAGAGCTAGACGAACATCATCGACCCCAAAAGTGAGGTCGTGATCACCTTCGGCATTGGTGAAGATGGAGGCGTGAATGGCCTCATTGGAGGGATCGTACACGGAGGATAGCCAGAATTGACTAATGAGCATTTTGCTCATCCTGGGGTTGCATGAGAAGGCATGAAGAAGAGGAGAGCGAGACAGAAATTTAGCGATAGTAGAGAACTCGGGATGAGCGGGATCGGATTCAAGGCGGGCAACGTGATTGCATTGGTTGAAGCGGAGGTCTTCAAAACGTGTAGGAATTGGATATCGAGAGGATGCCATGAGAGAGATATGTTTGGAGGAGAGAGAGTTGCAGGTTTGAATTGTGAGAAGGAGTGGGTAAGAAATGAAGGGGGGTATGTGTATATATAGGGAAATGAAAAGGCACTGTGATGATGATTTTGTATGGGAAGAGGGGACATGCGGCTCTTGAGGTGAAAGGGTTGTTGGAAATCGGGACAAGGAGCGGCGGATAGGCGAAGGGTCTGACGCAAAAGCAATTGAGTGGTCACAAGTGGGCTTTGGGAACCGTGTGAATCGGTGTAGACTCGGTGAAGCTTCGGTGGAGGAATCGGTGTTCGCTCGGTGGACGATCGGTGGAAGTTCGGTGGACTTCGGTGGAAGAAAGGTTTACCGAATTTGGATAGTACCACCGAAATGGGGCTTCGGTGATAGAAAGGTTCACCGAATTTGGATAGTACCACCGAAATGAGATGATCACCGATTTGAGACTTCGTTGGTGGACAAGTTTCACCGATTTGAGATGACCACCGATTTGAGACTTCGGTGGTGGACAGTTTTCACCGATTTGAGATGACCACCGAAATGAGATTTCGGTGGTGGACAGATTTCCACCGATTCTGAAAATTTTCACCGAAATGTGCTTCGGTGGTAGGCACGCTTCACCGATACTCGAGATTATTACCGAAATGGAAAAGAGATAGAAAAGATTCGACACATAGGTTTATCCACCGATGAGAGATCGGTGGAGAGAGAGAAGTAGATACGAAGGTGTCCACCGATGTGAGATCGGTGGAGCATGAACACATATTTATTCTTGGAAATTGCACATCCCAAGTTCACTGATGAGAAAGTTGAACCTGGTTTCATCAAGAGGTTTGGTGAAAATATCAGCAAGCTGCAAATCGGTGGAAATGAAGTGTAGTTCAATGTCACCTTTGGAAATGTGATCTCTGATGAAGTGATACCTGATATCGATGTGTTTAGATCTAGAATGAAGAACAGGATTATTTGCTATAGCTATAGCACTGGAATTATCACACAGAATTGGGACTTTAGAAAAGAATTGATTATAGTCCCTTAGTTGGTTTCTCATCCATAGAATCTGAGCACAGCAGCTCCCAGCAGCTACATATTCAGCCTCAGCAGTAGAGGTTGATACAAAGTTTTGTTTCTTGCTGGACCAACTTACTAATTTTCCCCCAAGGAGCTGACAGCTTCCTGTAGTACTCTTTCTATCAATCTGGGAACCTGCAAAGTCTGAATCTGAATAACCAATTAGTTCAAAACTCGAGTCTTTGGGATACCAAAGACCCAAGTGCAGTGTGCCCTTAAGATACCGAAAAATTCGTTTTACAGCCTTTAAATGTGATACTTTAGGATTGGCCTGATAACGAGCACATAGACAGGTAGCAAACATAATATCCGGTCTGCTAGCAGTTAGGTAAAGAAGAGAGCCTATCATACCTCGGTAAAGAGTAACATCCACAGATTCACCTTTTAGATCGGCACACAATTTCAAGGGAGGTGCCATGGGAGTTTTCATAGGAGAGCTATCTAGAAAGTTAAATTTCTTCAGAAGGTCCCGAATATATTTGCTTTGATTTATAAAAATTCCTTCTGAAGATTGTTTGACTTGAAGGCCTAAGAAAAATGTAAGCTCTCACATCATGCTCATCTCATATTCACTCATCATGAGAGAGGCAAACTCATCACATAGGCATTCATCAGTGGCACCAAAAATGATGTCATCAACATAGATTTGAACAAGAATGATATTACCTGAGGTTTCTTTGATGAAGAGAGTATTGTCAATTTTACCTCTGGAATATCCATGCTTGAGAAGAAAGTTGGCAAGAGTGTCATACCAAGCACGTGGAGCTTGCTTGAGACCATACAAAGCTTTGTCAAGTCTGTACACAAAGTTTGGATGAGCTGGGTCTTCAAAGCCAGGAGGTTGTTTCACGTAGACTTCTTCTGCAAGTTCCCCGTTGAGAAAGGCACTTTTAACATCCATTTGAAAAACCCTAAAATTTCGGTAGGCAGCATGAGCCAGAAAGATCCTTATAGCTTCAAGTCTTGCAACAGGGGCAAATGTTTCATCATAGTCAATGCCTTCTTCCTGTCTGTATCCTTGAGCTACCAATCGGGCCTTGTTCCTGATCACAGTACCATCTTCATCCATTTTGTTCCTGAATACCCACTTGGTTCCAATGATTGTCTTGTTTCTGGGTTTGGGAACCAATCTCCAAACTTTATTTCTCTGGAACTGAGAAAGTTCTTCTTGCATGGCAGTGATCCAACAAGGATCTGATAGAGCTTCATCCACTTTCTTGGGTTCAGAGAGAGAGAGGAAATTCACATAGAGACAGATATTTCCAACTCCTCTGCGGGTTTGGACACCTGCTTGTTGATCACCGATAATTTGATCTATGGGGTGATCTTTGGTCCATTTTAGAGCAGGGGGTAAAGGTGATGGGGTATGAGGAGTAGAGTGAAATGGAGTAGTAGGATCAGAGGTTTGGTGTAAAATGGGATTTTCGGTAGTGGAAGCCATGAGATTTTCGGTGGGATTAGGGATGGAAGAAGGGCTTCGGTGTAGAGTTTCGGTGGAAATAGGGAACTTGGTGTGAGAGATGGGTTGATCAATTTCGGTGGGAGAGAGTGATCCAGCTGGATTTTTTGAGATGGATGGATTTGAGGGAATAGAGGAGATATCGGTGGAAGTGACTAAGGGAGTATCACCAATACATGATGAAATCCATCTGTGTAAATCATCCTCATCACTTGAAAGTGAGGAACATCTGAGATCATCAAACTTGACATGGATGGACTCATCAATGCTTTTTCTTCTGAGATTGTACACCCTATAAGCTTTGGAGGATAAGGAGTATCCAACAAATATTCCCTCATCTGCCTTGGGATCAAACTTCCCAAGATTTTCACGATCATTAAAAATAAAGCAGATACACCCAAAGACATGAAGAAAGCCAATATTTGGTTTTCTACCATGAAAAACTTCATACGGGGTTTTATCATGTCTTTTGGATATTACTGACCTGTTTTGAGTGAAGCAGGCAGTATTCACAGCTTCGGCCCAAAAATAGGTGGGAAGATTTGATTCGCTCAGCATGGATCTAGCGGCCTCACACAGTGTTCTGTTTTTCCTTTCCACCACTCCATTTTGCTGAGGAGTACGAACAGCGGAGAAGTTCTGAGAGATCCCTTTCTCGGTGAAGAAGTCTTCAAGAGCACTATTTCTGAATTCAGTGCCATTGTCACTTCTTACCGAGCGGACAAGCTGGCCATTGAGAACTTCATTTTTCTTGACAGTTTTGATTTCTTCAGTAGCATCACTTTTGTACCTGAGAAAGAACACCCAAGTATATCTGGTAAATTCATCAACAATAACAAGAATATACCTTTTGCCTCCAAGACTTGGAGTGCTGACTGGTCCACATAGATCCATGTGCAGCAATTGAAGAGGAAGAGTGATGGAAGAGCATTGCTTCGTCTTGAAGGATGTTTTGGTGAGCTTTCCCTTTTCACATGCATCACACAGCTTCTCTTTGACAAAGTTCAACTTTGGCATGCCCGTCACCAGCTCTTTGTTGGAAATTTTATGCAAGGTCTTGAAGTTTAGATGAGAAAGACGTTTGTGCCACAACCAGTTTCTTTTGGATGCATCATTTGACACAAAGCAGACATTTGAAGAAGAATTGGATTGCCCCATATCTATGACGTAGACATTTTCCATCCGTCTTCCCGATAATACCACATTGAAATGTTTGTCTACCACGGAGCAGACACAAAGTTCAAAGATAACTTTGTATCCAAGATCACACAGTTGGCTAATGCTGAGAAGGTTATGCATGAGGCCGTCCACAAAAGCCACTTTGTTGAAGGTTACAGATCCGTTAGAGAGGGTCCCGTATCCTTTGGTGTAAGCCTTAGAATTATCACCAAAGGTTACAGATGGACCTTTTCCCGGCACATAGTTGATGAGAAGAGACTTGTTTCCCGTCATATGGCGTGAGCACCCGCTGTCTAAATACCAAATTTGATGGTGCTCAAAAGCCTGCATGCAAACACATATTAGTTCTTTGGTACCCATTTTGTAATGGGTCCTTTGGGGTTAGACGAGCTTGATTCCTTAAGCTTGGATCTATCAATCCTATCCTTGGGACAGTCCTTAGCCATATGAAAAGTGTCACCACAGTTATAGCATTTTCTATAGATAAAAACCTTTTTAGCATTTTTCATGTTTTGGCTTTTATCATTTGTTCTTATAACCTTGTTAGAGGAGAACAGAGCAGGGGGCTTGGACCCAAGGATTCCTTTGGATAAATCTTTGGAAGTTGATTTTCTTAAAAGCACAGATCTAGGTACATAGGTGTTGTAAGAGGGAATGTTTGGGTAGAACTTTTGGGATGAGAGCTTGCCATGCAGTTGACTACCGATTTTCCTTTGTCAGCACAGGAAATCCTTTTTGAGTGAACAGGAGTTTCTCTTTTGGGGATCTTTGAGGACTTCGGTTCGGTGTAGGTATCTATGTGAATGGATTTCAACACTTCATGAAGAGGAATTGGAGGGTCATAGATTGTGGGATCGGTGGGCACAAAGGAGATGAGATCGGTGGGTTTAGATCTTTTGGAAGGATTAGCTTTTGCAGAGTTTGAGGAGGAGGCTTCATCCATGACTGAAAATTTGAGCTGATCATGGATGGGTTTGGAAACGTCATTTGAATCTTGCTTCTCAATAATTTGCAATGAGGAGTCTTTGGCCTTTAAGGATATCCCATACTTTAAGGCTTCACACAGATCTGAGCGTAGGCTGTGGAGCACCCAGTTGCCACTAGAGCCATAGGTGAAGTGGCACTTTCGGAAACTTCCATTTCTTCTGAGATGGCCACGAAGCATCTGTTCTGAGAATCACTGTCGGAGGTGTCTTCGTCGTCCCAATCGTGGGTTTCTGCCATGAGACCCTTCCCTTTTCTCTCTAGACCCTCACTCCTTTCCTTCTCTTTCTTGTACTTGGCCTTATATTTCTCGGCACGCTCCTGATGATTTAAGAAGGATGGTGGGGACTCCTTTTTGGGAAAGGTTGATTTGAAAGGCATGTGTTTGGATTTTTCCCTTTTTGAAGAGGGATTGTCAGAAGAAGTAAATTTGGACTTGGAGATACGCTTGCTTCTACACTCAGATGCAAAATGTCCTTTCTTGCCACAGTTGTAGCATTCCTCATTGGACTTGTCAGATGAAGTTTTGAAAGATGAAGTTTTTCTAAGACTTCGAGATTTGTTGAAGGGACGAAACTTGTGTTTGGAACCGGCCATCATTGCCATCTCATCCGACAACTGTTCAACCATGATATCCTCACCTTCATCATCAGCATCACTAAGATATGCTTCCGTTTGGTGGGTTACATTTGTTTGGCTGTCATTGTCAGAGTCAGATGAAGGATAGGTGATTCTAGGAAGATTTTGAGAATTCTTGGAACTTTCACTAACAAGAGCTATAGAGGAGCTCTTTATTTCCTTGATGAAAGATTTCCGTTGAAGCTTGGTTTGCTCAAAGTTGAAGAGAGTACCATATAATACGGTTAAGGGCATGAACTCAAGGTCCTTGGTAGTTTTGATGCAAGTACATATATTTTCCCAAAAATCTGGGAGACAATCCATGAACTTGCACAAGACTTCCTCATTATCATAGACTCTGCCCAACAACTTAAGATCATTTAAAAGAGAGTTGAAGCGGTTATAGAAACTAGGAAGAGATTCTCCTTTTCAAAGGCCTCTTTGCCTGGCCTCTGCGTGTCATAGCGAGCCCAAACTCTGGGGATAATGGGTCCCTCGAGGAGAATGGTTGGATATCTAGTATCCACTCCTTCCATGAACAGCATCATGCGGCTTTTCCACAAAGAGAAGTTGTTGGGATTGAACTTAGGAGGTTTTGAAATAGAGCCATTTTCAGAGAAGTTATTTTGAAAAGAGTTTTCAACAGTAGAAGAAGAAGAGGCAGCCATCGCAGATCAAGTTTATGGAATTAAACTTTCTGCTCTGATACCACTTGTTAGTCCCAGATGGCTATAACAAGTATTGTAGAAGGGGGGGGGGGGGTTGAATACAATACTCAAAATTTTCACAATTTTAATTCTTTTTATTGAAAATCTTTCAACAAGAATTACACATAGAAAACTTAAGACTGTTGCGGAAAAGAACAGATAAACTATTCTAACAATCTTACACAAAGTATACAACAAAACAACTAAGAACACTAAGAGCAAAGCTATTGAGTTAAGGCTTAAAAGAAGGTTTCTTGCACTGAGAGAATTTCTTTTTAAAAGCGTGAGAATTGCATGAGGAGCACTTCTCCTTTTATAGTGCCAAGGAGTGCCCAAGCATTAAATGCTTGGGACACTTGTCATCTTCACATATGCTGATAATGTTGACTTCAGGAGAACTGTGAAGTCCTTGTCACTTTTCACTAGGTGCAGACAGAGTAGCTTGAGCAGATAATAGGGACCTTAGCTGAAGGTGGATAAAAAGACAAACTGTCACTTTTCTCTGCTGGAGGATATTGTCCCATAATAAATGATCTTCTGTCTTGAGCCTTTAGCACCGAAGTGGTTTCCACCGAGATTCGACAAGTCTTCGGTGGAAAGAAGACTAGTCCACCGAAGTTGCAAGTAGGATTCGGTGGTAACAAGTCCACCGAAATTACGAGCATGTTTCGGTGGTGAGAGGACCACCGAAATTACAAGTATATTTCGGTGGTGAGAGGACCACCGAAGTTACATGTATATTTCGGTGGTGAGAGGACCACCGAAGTTACATGTATATTTCGGTGGTGAGAGGACCACCGAAGTTACATGTATATTTCGGTGGTGAGAGGAGCACCGAAAGGGTCATCGGTGGGAGAAGGCCACCGAAGATGTCCTATAACTTCGGTGGAGAGAAGGCCACCGAAATGTCAAGGGATTTCGGTGGTGATGACTTGTTTGAAAGTTGCCGAGAGTCTTCTATTTTCCACAAGTAGAGAGTCTTCAAGCTTGGTTTCGGTTGATCTTCGACTTCACCGAACATTTTCTATCTTGTACAAGTCATTCAAAGAACTGAACTAAAATATTCTAAGTAGGAGTTTTAGGGAAAACATCGGTGAGTCAATTTCAAATCCTTGGTGACCCAACAATAAGTGACTTACCGATTAAGTTATTAAAGGTTCCCTTTATGTGGTCAGCCATCACTATTCCAATTCCCCCCCCCCCCCCCCTTCACATTTAGCGCCTCCCACACCCAAGAGAAACCTGCAGCTCTTCTCCAGCCGGCAACCTCTTCCAGTCGGCGACGTTCTTCTCCAGCCTAGGGTTAGGGTTTGGTTTGCTCCGTGTTATGATCGTATTGTGTTTCTTTACTGATCTTCAATTTTCTCAATTTTTTTTGTTGATTTTCATTTCCATGGGGTTTTGTGGTGCAAGGACTTGGCGCAGAGATATGTAACCCAGTGCTTTTTTTAAATTATAAAAGTAATGTTTAATCTTCTGTCAGTATTTAGTTGTGTGTATATCCAATTTGAATGATGAAGAAGATTGCCTTAAATGTATCTGATTATTGGAATAGGAACTAGTTTGCCTGCGTAATCTGAATATGATTTTGTAGAGGTTAGTTTGTTGGGATTATCTTATTGAATTCATATTTGATGACGTTTTTTTATATTAAAAATTGTTTAATTGATAATATTTATTGTTAAGAATAAACCTTTCAACACATTTACCAAACAGTCATGTTAATTGGTGCCTAATACACAATGGGGGTAAAATAGTCATTTCTGACATTCAACTCGTTTGTTCAGCACAAGAAACAAACAACAAGATATCAAAATCCAGACAGACATCTATATTCATACATGACTTAATGAAAAACCAATCAAACAGCCACTTGGTCTGATAAATGTATGGTATATTTGATCGAATATTCCTTCATATTTATCATGTTTTGGGCCCATACATGATGAACATAGGACGAAAACTTCAATCATTAAGAATCTTGGGAAGATAAATACGTGGACAAAACCTCTTGGAACGTGTTGCCACACCTGCATTTCCATCTACGTGTCCGCCATTTTCTTCCACTATATAACTATCCCATATTCCCATTCACAAATTCAATTTCCACGTCACCATGGCAAATACAAACCTCTCCATCATCACCTTCTCACTAGTAATTTTCATTTCAACTTTTGCAGTCAACGGAATTCCGGGAGGGAGGACAAAGATAGCCGACGTCAAGACCAACAAGGAGGTTCAAGACCTCGGCCGCTACTCCGTGGAGGAGTACAACCGTCTACGGCGGAGCGGGGCGGTGAAAAACGGCGAAGATCATCTGACGTTTTATCAAGTGGTGGAGGCGGAGAAGCAGGTAGTGTCAGGGATGAAATACTATTTGACGATCAAAGTGTTTTCGAAAACGAGCGGTGAGCCTAAGGTGTTCGAGGCGGTTGTGGTGGTCAAACCCTGGCTTCGATCCAAACAGTTGCTGAAATTCGCTCCGTCAGCGGCGGCGAAGATTTCCCAACTGGTTTGGTGAAATCTCCGCCTTTGTAATAGCTTTTTTTTTGTGAGATCGATGCTTAATAAACCCATTTCTCGTGGGTAAGAAAGGCTGGATTAGGTTTCAAATAAACTGGATGAGTTCCATTTTGATTTCAATTGTTTGAAAAGAAAAGAAAACCACAAGGGTTGTAACGTACTGTTTAAGGCCATAGAGGATGTGGTGGAATATCCCATCTTTCCAGGGTTCAAATCCAGGCGTACATAACAATTGTGGCCACTGAGTTTTAATCAAGGCTGATGTCTTAGACCATCCACACACCTACAATTCATTTACACTTTCAATTGTGCCACATCAGCTTTTGCAATTACCATCCACATCCATGCAATTCATTTACACTTTCAATTGATCCCCACTACAACATTTATTAATTACTTTATAAATTATTATATATATTTTAATTATTTTTTGTTAATAAATATATGATATAATAATATAAAGTGAAATTTTGACCCCACATGGGACCCACGTTGGGTTGCAATTGGACTTGCAATATATGCAAGTGTTTCCTGGCGTTGCTTGCAAAAATGGACCCACATGGCTTTGCAATTCAATATGAAAGCCGTGTGTGGATGCCCTTACAGTCATACTTTGTCAAGGGATTAGTCTAGGCATAGTCTAGGACGTCGCTGATTTGAGAGTTGAAACTATGCAAGCCACATCCATATTTGAGGATACATAATCATAGAGTATCAACAATTGTGGCCACTGAGGTTTAATCAGGGTTGATGGCTTACGGTCATACTTTGTCAAGAGATTTGTCTAGGTATAGTCTAGGACACACTTCCAAAAAAGGACGAACACTAACGTCGCTGATTTGAGAGTTGAAACTATGCAAGCCACATCCATATTTGAGGATACATAATCATAGAGCATCAATTGTAACAAACATTTAACGATCATAGGGATATTCGGAATCGTTTTCCTTAACTTTAAAGTGGTGGGGTTGTTGACCGGTGCAGTGCAGATTCCACATCTTCATGTATGATCGTTCTAGATTTCTCACCTGTAACAAACCAAACGAAATTCATCATCCAACAAATCTTTACATCTTTTGGATGTTATGAGGAATCGAACTCACCCATCGAGATGTATCGAAGAGAGGGCAAGTGAGTCGGGCCGACTTGAGTCTTTTTGTCAGATCTTGAAGCTTTGCGGGGTTTAGAGCTAGAGATACCGCCCTTTCTTCATACTCTTTCATGCTTCAAACCACAAGACACAAACTTACATTTCTCAACTCAAGTGAGGAGACTTAAATTCGGTAAATTCCCCAAAATAGCCACGATTTTGTAACACTTTAGCAACATGTGAAATATACGTTCTGTGAATAGAATACCTGTTGACAATCATCTCCTCACCAACTCCGGTGGCTAGACAGAGCGAACCAGCAACTCTAGTAGCCATCTTCTCAAGGGGAAGGGTCACCATGGGAAGACCAGCCCACAGAACATCTGTTCCTGTCGTATGTGCATTGCATAGCGGCCTACCATAAATAAATGTCCACAGTTAAAAAGACACGGTTACAAGATATGCAATCACTACACTTTTTAATCATCAGAAAAACAATTTTATTGTGAGTAATGAATTTTTCCATCTGATTAAGGGTGTGTGGGGGTATTATCGGAAAGCGGGTGCTTATTTTGGGACGGAGGGAGTAATTATATATCTGTCAAACAGAAGGTTGAAATAGCATACGTATCAAGGCAAAGATCGGCCAGAGAACTGCGTCTAATGTGTTCGTTCTTCATAGCAACGTCGGTGAAAATAATCTGGTCGGGTTTCACACCCTGTGCAGCAGCATCTACATGCACAAACATGCAGGTGAGTAACCATATACGACCCAAAAGGCCATCCAAACAACATAGAATAAGATCATTACTTACAGGCACGAAGTCTCATTTCGCCAGCAGCTGGGAACCGGAGAAGCCAAAGTGCACTATTGGGAACCCGCTTCAGAATATTGCACCTGAAACACCACTAAACTTATGCATCGTCTAGAAACAAATTCATCTCTTGAACTCGAACCGCAAAGTACACAAAAGTTACCAATGCATAAAAATTTCAGGGTCCATCTTATAAAGCTGATTGAAACAAGCAAATATGAACTTGTCCTCTGGCAACCCGTATGCAGACCGCTTTGGTTGACAGTTTGGATCGAGTACATCAAGATTTTTCTGAACCCAACAATAACAAAGATTAATAGTTAGACAAGTTTCTCAAAATAATCACCAAGCTTATGTGAAGATACACAAAGTTACCTGCTTGTAGTCGTTCACAAAGTAACAATGCGGAAGATGCACAAGTTTCTCGGAGTAAATATGAGCGAGCTTCAACGGGGACACAAACTGCCATAAGAGCCAGCCATGACATTTTTAGTATTCACTAACGGTGATGCATATGGGTGTTTCCAAGTGTGACAATGATTAAAGATGATGTATACAGAAAAGAAAATATGAAAAATAATTTTCTAACCTCATCGGTGACCAGATATTGTATGTAGTTTGCCCCAGTTGTCCCAGGAAATCCCATATAAGAAACCTGGATAGGGGCAGGTTGCATGGCAAAGATTTCATTCCTAGCCCCCTGAAATGTGTATCAAAAGATAAGGATTGCTCAGCATATCACAAATCGAGAAAAGGGCATTTTGGACAAACTCACAAATTGGAGTAACAACGGAAATCTATAACAATCAAATTGTGACCAAAAACTGTAAGCTCTCTGTATGGCAAAAGAAAGTACATTATCAGTTGATGGTTTAGTTTAATCAAACCTTGGTATAACCATTGAGGTTGATAAGTATTTGTATCTGATCCTCATTTATCATCCTTGCAATCGTATCTGACGTCATTGCCGACACATCTTTGAAGTGCTCTGCTTCTGATTGAATCTGGATCCGCCATTCACTACCATCATTTGGACTCAAAGCATAGCAGAACACCTAAAATTAAAACTTGTAACTTACTCAAAACCAAAATTTAAAGAAACTTGGAACAAATTAAAGATCAGAACTAAAACCTCGATATTTTCCCTGTTATGCATGCCAAATATTGATCCCATCAGATGGGACAGAGGGTGGTTTCCAAAATCACTGCTAACATATCTACAGCGAAAGCAATATTCCGATAAGAAAAAGGTTTCAAGAACCACATGCCTGAAAGATAAATTTTAAAACTTTAATATGTACCCAATTTTCAGCCGCTTGTTACCCCCTGTACTTTTTATCGGTAATGGCAAGGGATGGTTGAAAGCAGGAAGAGAAAAACGACTTGCTATGACAGAACAGTGTGCAGCATACTTTCGGCTACAAAAAACAAAACAAAAAAGTTCCAATCAGCAAAGTTATATAAATTAGTCTAAGCCCACATAAAATACATATCTACCTGATTTCAAGGGCAAGAATAGGACAGAGCGGGTAGGCAATCGCATGGAACGGCTGCACACTTGGAATGACCGATGTCTAAAAAGAAATAACTAGTGCATTAGACATATACTGTAGATATACCAACGGGCTAATAATAGTGAAGTTGATGAAAAGAAATAAATTCAAGTAGATATATATTTATATATAAAACCTTAATCTGCCTTCGAAGTACACTGTCTACTTCAACAAACATCCTCGTCCTATCTTCCCAGTCGCAAACACACTAGAGACATGGTCATAGAACAAGTTAATAAACGGAAAACGGAAAACGGAATATGTAATAAATTACAATCTGAGATATACCTGTAAAGTGTGTAGCAGATTACAAGTGGCTTCAGGAAAATCAGGGCGAATAGCCAACGCTTGTCTGTAGCTTTTAATAGCTGCTTCTACATTCCCACTACAATTTCCATCACGGGAGTTCAAACATATTCATACGTGAATATGACCGAGCTAACATGTATCAACAAACGAAACAAGTTCTAAATACCTGTCCTTGTAAGCTGAAGCCAGATTTGCATGAGCTTCTGCCATGCTTGGGCGGATAACAATAGCGCGTGAATAATCTTGAACTGCTTCATTCACTCTCCCAATCTCTTTGTAAGTGTTTCCGCGATTAACAAGACCATCAGCCGCAAGAGGATCAATCCGAAGAACTTCATTGTAGCAAGATATAGCGTCAGCATAATTACCCTGTTATTCATTTCATAATTCATATCAGCTTTCAGAACACATTATCTTGAAACATAATAACAGAGAATAATTTAACATATGCTACCTGTTGCTTGTATATTATTGCAAGGTTGCTAAAAGGAGCAGATAATCCTGTGGTTACAGATAAAGTTGCCTTGTAACATTGAACAGCAGCAGCCATCATGTTCCTGAAGATCACAAACATCTGCTTAAACGGCCAACTTGCATATTTCTACCTAAATAACCAAATCGTATATAAATTGTGAACCACAAAACATACCATTCCATGTATATATTTCCAAGGTTAGTGAGTGCCTGGGGATGGGTAGGTTGGAGAGCAAGGCATTGCTATATATAAAAAATAGAATTGAGTCAGCAAAAGAAAGAAGTTATGAAGGTAGAAGTAAATGTCAACCATAACCTACACGATAACAATGAATGGCTTCCTCAACTTTGCCAGCATCTTTGAGTGCATTTCCCTAGTTAACAAAAAGACGAAGATTTATAACCAGATGAAAAAAAAAGTCTAACATGTAACCGAAGGGAAAATATATACCAAGTTGGGGCAGAAAGCAAACTCACCAGATTGTTATATGCCTCCAAAAACCCAGCATCACAAGCAATTGCCTGTTTATAGTGGTTAATTGCCATCTCCAGGCTACCTTGCTCATAAAATATGCTAGCTAGATTCCCTGATTTTATATGAAAATAAAATGATATGTGCATTGTGACCATAATGATTTGAGGAAGACACAAAATAGGAAAAACACTGCTCACCAAAAGCCATAGCATAATCTGGTTTGGACTGAAGAGCTCGTTGATAACAGACAATAGCTTCAGCAGCCATTCCCAAAGCCTGTGAAGTGCAAAATAAAACTTTATTTATCCAAAATCTTGATCTGGCAAGTCCTGAAATCTTACAATGGAAACAACAGAACTTCACCTTGTATACGTTCCCCAAGTTCAAATAGGCATCAGAAAACGTTGGTTTGAGCTTGACAGCCTCCTGAAAGGCTCAACAACAGCATTAAGAATTGTTCCAAATAATACAATACAAGCATATACATGATTAGGTGTATTAAGGATTCAATCTTTTATTATTAGATTTGAACTTCTATCTGAAGAGGGATCCAAATCTTCTTACCTTGTAATATTGGAGGGCCCTACTAAGATCGCCGGACTCCATGAAAAGGCCAGCAAGGTTAGACCAGGCAATGGCAAAAGTTGGCTGAATACGGAGCGCCTCCAAGTAGCAATTGTACGCCTGTTGAAAAAATATTTCTCGATATATTGCAAGGAGCAGCAAAAGAACCCACCATAACGGGTCTTCATGCTTACATATGTATGAATGCAGTGAATAGACAGACACAACAGCCTATAACTTAAACATCTTAAAAGACAAGATTCGCGGCATGAACAAAATGACCACGAGTTCTTTAGCCGCTATGAGCAACAGACCTAGTAGTCAAAAGGAAAACAAAAGAGTACAAAAGGGACTATGAGAAACCACTAAAAGATGATAGTCACACATTACTCTATATTAATAATATATATTTCAAAAAAAGTATAGCATGTGGCAAGGTGGTCCGAGTACTTTAATTCCTCCATAGTTATGACATAATATCCAATGCAAACAAACGGATAATGAGATATAGAACATGCACATTAATATTTCTTACTTCTTGCACCAATCCTTGAGCTTTCATCAAGTTTCCAAGGTTACTGTGAGCGTCAACCTACAGACACAGAGAAATAGAAGAAACCTCAACTAACGTTAAAGGTGATTGCTTATAAATGAACAGAAAACGGGAGGCTAAAAAGCTACCAAATGGGGATTCAATGAAAGAGCCTGGCGACAACATTGAGCAGCTTCAGAAAGCCTTCCTTTCCGCATGTATGCATTTCCCAAGTTCGACCACGCATCAGCAAAATTTGGACGAAGCTGCATCAATCATAATTGATAATGACATAATATCCAGTAAATATTTAGAAGTTCAAATATAACTAGGATGTTATGTTACATACCTCAATGGCAACTAAATAGTAACGGATAGCAACATCGATATTTCCCTTCTCCTGTAAGGTCAAAAGACATTGTTTAGGTTCATTTTGCAGAAACAACATAAAGAAGGTCTGAACCATAAAATCTAATATTGTGTATCACCTTCCATGCATTTGCCATATTCCCATAGCACTCGGCAAAATTTCTGTCAATCCGTAGAGCTTCTTCATTCTTCGCAATGCACATGTCAAAGTCATGCAACTGAAAAGACAGTGAACACGTCTTATCAGGGTTAGCCAATGTCTGAATGCAGAAAGTGATAAACTATGCAGCATGCAATGAACTAACCTGGTAATATATTGCACCCAAGAGAAGTAGATTATCTAATCGCATTGGGTTTCTGTCGTAAACAGCCTTGCTATGATCCAAAGCCTGTCTAAAATCGCCAGTCTTGTAACTCTGATGAGCAACGGACATGAGCATGTCTTCGGTAGCTGTAATACATTTGCTTGACATTAGATGCTTCGCCAAAAACCACTAAAAGAAAGACTAATTCATGCCAACAACGTACAAATCAAACAGCAAGTTGTATTACAGTAATTGCCTTTCACAGTTTTAATATTTCCAACACAGCCCTCCGAATTCCTTTCTGTATCTCTCTCTCTCTCTCTCTCTCTCTCTCTCTCTCACACACACACACACACACACTCACACTCTCAAAGGTCCGACATGGTCAGTGAAAACAACTAGCACGTTGGCAACCACGATCAAATGCAATTCTAAACAACTAGCATGAACATATCCGTTCCGAAATTTTGATTCACCGCGAAACCATCTATTCAAGAAGACACGAAAACTGAGGGTCTGACGTTCACAAGTTCCAAAACCCTGAAAAAGTTTAAAATCCCATATAGAAATAACAAGAACCGTAAGGCATCTCCAACAGTTATGCTATATTTTTTTTTCCTAAAATAGGGTATTAAAAATCAAAATCTCTATAAAAAATCACTTTCAACTCTGACTTGACGGCTATTTTATTTAGAGATTGTAACATTGATTAAATTATTAAAATAATCAATACACTTAGGGTGTGTTTGGTACGCAGACAGGATAGAACAGGATGGGACGGGACGGGACAGAACAGTTGTTCCGCGTTTGGTAGACAGAACTGGACAAAACAGACAACATTAAATAAAATACAATAAATAAAATTTAAAGAATGAATAAAATATAAAATAGAATGTGTATTTGATGTTTTATAAGATAATTAGATTTTATTCTGAGGTTATATTGGTAAAACATAAATCTGTTCCACCTTGTTCCACCATTTTGTTCCATGAGGTGGAGGTGGAACAGGCCTGTTCCAACTTGTTCCACATAAAAGTTCTGCCAAACATGGGACAATGATCTGTTATGTTTGTCATGTCCAGTGTACCAAACACACCCTTAAAATACTAACTCACTCCTAAACATTTTTACTTCAACGACTTATATGAAAAGATTTAATATTGTTTCTCTATCTCTTTTCTCTCATTTTAGCATACAAGAAATTTCTCCTAATTTGAAGATTTTTATCTTTAATTTTCTCTTTTCTTTATTATTTTTAGCATAGAAGATAGCAAAGTTGTTGGAGTAAATAATTGTTAATATCCCTTTTTAATATTCTATTTTAGCATAGTTGTTAAAGATACTCTAAACAAAACGAACTGACACACAACAATCAAACCCTACGCATCATCCTGTAAAACAGTGACAAAAATAGAATTCAAACCTTCACGAGATTCCAGTTCTTGCGATAGTTTAAGATTAGCGTTAGACGATGTCGTAACATTCTCCGTTGACAAAACATACGAAGATTCCCGCTGATGATCACCATTATTATAAGAAACCCTAGCAGTCTGCTGTTGTTGTAGCTGCTGAACTTGCCTTGGATCGCTCTGTAAGGACAACATAGCTGATCGGCCACTAAACACCCAGATAAATTCCTAGAACAAAATCGTTGTCCCCTGTTGAATTCCGTCGGTTTCAACAAAAATTCATGGAACGCAACGATGGTGAAAATAACGTTTCATATAATTGTAGAGTGAATAAGAAAAATCTAAAAGATCACGAAATCTTTCCGTCGATCTCCGGGGATCTTTTGGGTCGAAACCCTTTTGTTCGTGGAATTGATGAATTGGGTTTTTTCCTTCCCACCCACCGCGATTAAAGCCCTGATTTTGATCATACATAGAAGCTAATTCACTCATCACGCGACACGTACATTCTTCAAAGGGTGTCCAGTCCATTCATGGGATTCTCTTTTGGTCAAACAGTTTTGACCTCTTTTCAAAATTGTAACAATGATAAATAAATAAATTTTAATTAAATTTCTTTTCAATTTCAATGCACGAGTCTTTTATAGTTTTTCACTGTTATAAAAAGATTTTTATGCATTTGAGTAGAAAGCTTTTTGTAGAAGAGTTGCTATCTACCAACCTGTTATTAAAATAGTTTTGTGGTAAAAAAGGTCAAGGAAAAAGCTTTTAAAAGATTTTTTTGCATTGGAGAGGGTTTTTAAAATCATTTTTTGTAAAAGAAAACTAGTGGAATTCTTATGTGCCAAAAAGAAAAGGTCATCTGACTTATGCATTGTGGAAGATCTTATCTAATTAAAATCTTAGCTAAAATTATATATTTAAATGTCACGTTATGAAAGATTGTAGTTGTTGCAAATTGCAATATGTTTGACAATATAATATGTTAATTAATACAACCAATGTAGTAAAAAATAATTAATATATAACATGTTATTTAAAAGAATTTAAAATTTATTATTACATATAACTATAAATTTTGAATTTGTTAAAACAAGTTTTAGAAAAAATATATATTAACTTATGATTTTAAATAATCGTTACATATAATATAAAAAAATAATCAAATAATAATTAAAAACCTAATAGTAATTGATAATTAAAATAGATTGATTAATATTAAAAATATATATATAAATAATTTATATGATTAACAATAATTCTAAATAATTAAAAATTAATATCATAATTAACGAAATTTATTAATATTCAGTTAATATTAATTAATAATAATAATTAAATTTAAAAAATTAATATTTATATACAATAATAGAATAAATAATAATTAATATTAATGAGACCAATATTGGAAGATTCACAAAAGCTACTCCAAGTAGCGTTTTAAAAAATTAGCTTATAAATTAGTTTATGGTTATCCAAATATGTACCAAAAAAACTAGCTTATAAACTAGCCTTATATGCTAAAGTATTGATGTATTTTAAATGGTTACTTTTGAAACAAATATATAAGAGGACTTGTGTTTTGTTACATATAAAAAAAAGGCCCAAGGTATAAATACACAAGTAGATGCCCTAACTAAGGGAAGGATTTGCATCATCCACTATAAATATTTTTCTTGGTAATATGTAGGATTTTCTTAATAAGAAATTATGGTAAGAGTAGTAAGATAACTTTAATAAGAAATTCGTTTTTGTAATTGTTAATGTTAGTATATTTTATTGATATGACAGTAAATAGTATAGAAAATTGTAGGATATAAATTTTAAATAATAAATTGTTTTATTTTATATCATGTTTTTCTTTATGTTTTCTGAGTTATTTTATAAAAATTGTATGAATAATTTATTAAATAAAATTTTGATTATATAAATACAAATGGGTTGATTATTAATTAATATTCCTATAAATTTTATTTATTAGATTATAAATTTAAGAGTGAATTATGGATTTGGTCCATGTGGTTTGCTCAAATTTTGGATTTGGTCCCTAAAGTACACTATCTACGGTGATGGTACCTAACTTTATAATTCCGTTTCACTTGTAGTCCCTCTAGCTTAATGCCGTTTGTTAACTACCGTATCATCCACCACCTTAAATAAATCAAGGGGCAAATTAGTCTTTTAATTAAAAAAAATTCTTTCCCTATTTTAAAGCAATACAACGTGATGTTCAAGATATGGACTTCGCCTCCAAAACAATTGCTAAGGACACAAACAGTAGATTATCACCTTGAGAGATTAGTCCCTGTCGTTTTCCCAATCGATCGCCTATACCTTTGATTTCTTTTACCTTCGATTTCTTTCACCATTGTGGTCCCTATCGTTTTAATTTTGTGATCCTGAGAAAATGACACCGATCATACTGCTTTTGTTGCCAGAAGTCTCGAATTTAATCCTATTATTGATCTAAGTTGTTAATGTTCAGTTGAGCTTGATTTGTGGCCAGAAATGTCGCGGCTCCACTTGGAGTCTGATTTGAAAATTGAAGCTTGCTTGTGTTAGATGTTGTCACGCTGTCGGGTTTCTTTTAAAATCGGTTGTGTTGGTGTGCAAATTGTTGGGCCATTGTATTTGTTCCAAGTAGCGATTAGCAAAATTTGGTTGACAGTCGAACTGGATTTAACCAAGCTCTATGACAAAAGAGAATGGCACAGGTTATGAGGCAAACTCAAACAAAAAAGCAAACATGGAATGGTTATGGCAAATTGATAAAAAGAAGCTTTTTGATTGAAACAGCAAATTGATAAAGCAATTTGGAAACACCAACTCAATAGTACAAAACTAATCTGGAAACAGAAGCTCAATAAATAGTACAAAATCAATTTGGAAACAGCAAGAAATCTCTAAGGCCATCCATTATGTACAGCATATTGACATTGAATGAATCAAACATCTGTGATCCAATGACACTAATGGAACAACCTACTGACTGTTGGAGTTGGACTGAAATTGAACCACATGCATGCATGTTTGAAAGGTTTTTGATTAAACATACAACCACATGATATAGGCAACGGAAGCATATTTTAATTTTTTATCATCAATGGTTATACAAACTATCAACCTATATGAATACATGCGTTCCAGATAATTAACTACAAAAGATTGAATCAAGAACACTTACTTGTTTATTGCGATTGTCGAAAACCACAATGATGAATCAAACCTTTGATCTCGCTTCTTGGATGTCAAGGACCAATAGTATGAATCTCACTAGTGGCTCACACTTAAGAACACCAAAATACCAACAACAAGAAGATGCTTAATCACTAAACCCTAAATTAGGGTTTACGGTTTTGGGAGAGGGAGAGGGAAGATCACTGCTCCAAGAGAGATTCAAAAAACTCATAGGGTTTAACCCCTAGCAGTTTATTTATAACCTTCTATTTTACACTTAGCCCTCTTGAACCGATAAGCTTGTTAAAACTATTTTAACCAATTAGTCCATGCACTTTATATAATTAATCTAATTAATTAATTATATTGCAACTTATCATCAATTGAACTAATTGCTTTAACTCCCTTTTATTCTTCTGATTGTTTATTTTGGGTCTTAAGGGCAACCCAAAAGGACCCTGCTATTATTGGAAATATTACCAATAGTTAATGACTCTGGACACTATATCCAACAGTTGATGACTATAAAAATATAAGGTAGAAACGCATTATACATTTTAGTAAATGATGACACCCACCCTTGCCATGCTCATAACTGTTAACTAATGGAATAGTTTACTTATATCGTTGCTTGTACTAAACTGGTTCTGCGATGCAGAAAGAAACTTATGACAACTGCTGCATTAATTTTCTATCGATGGTTCTGTACTGGTTGTTGCTGCAGAAACTGTTATCACATTGTGGGATCCATACAGAAATAATGTCCATTGATCGAGTGCCCATAGGTTTTTACTTTCTTCGAACTCATCGTACACTTGATCAACATTTCCAAAGTTAATGTACATAGTAATCAAAGCATTTTTGACTGAAGCTCTAACCAAAAACCCAGTCTTGATAACTAGTGAGAGCACTTCCCTACCGAAGTCGATTAACTCCGAAGAACACAAACTCAAAACACTAGCAAAACTGAAATTATCGTGCTTGATACCCAACAAATGCATTATTTGAATATTACCCAATGCAATATATGAATGTTGATTATCTGCATAGCCCGTGATAACTGCATTCCACACATCTTCGTTTCTTTGAGGAATTTCGTCGAGCTGTTGGCATGCATAATCAACCTCCTTAAGGCTTGTGCACGCAGACAATAGCGTCGTACATCAATACACATCTGGGGTTTTTATCTCCCCATATAAAGAGTAGTGTCGTCCATGATTTTGCATAGAGGAAGAGCAGGGTGTTGGGTCGTTGCCATGTTGAGGTAGGAGGAGGCGAGAAAATAAAGAGCAGGTGCACGTTAAAATAGGGGAAAGAAGTTGGGATATACATAAAAGGACTAATTTGCCCCTCACGTGAGGGGCACGTGATGGGTGGAAATTCTGGTAATAGACGGCGTTAAGCTAGAGGGATTACAAGTGAAACGAAATTATAAAGTTAAGGACCACCACCGTAGATAGGGTACTTTAGGGACCAAATCCAAAATTTGGGCAAACCACAGGGACCACCGGTGTAATTCACTCTAAATTTAACGTTATAGATGTTGACGTTCATTTTATCATAATTGTGTCTCAAATATCTCATATCAAAATTATATACAAGTATGTAATAGGTCAACTAGTCATTGCTTACAATAAAATTTGGTGATTTGACAAAGATTCGTAGAAGAATAAAATGACTATTAATGTAGTATTTTTACTTTGTATTTGATATAATGTTTCAACTGCATGAGCCTATTCCACACCTTATAAGGCCATCCGCATCGCCCACGGGCTCGGGCTCGGGCTCGCTGCGGGCTCGTGCGGGCAGCGGTGCGGGGTACGCGGGCTTGGTCCTCGGGCTCGGCCAGCGGGTTTTCAAACCCGAGGAACCCGAAAGCTATTTGGCATTTTTTTTAAATCTTGAATATTTTTTTAGCCTGCAATCTTGAATATTTTTTTAAATAAAAGAGTTAAAAAAATGAGGTGGCAAGAGGGCTTTTAGTTATGCGCTGGGGGTGTTTAGGGCTTGAGGGCTTAGCTGATGTGGCGCTGATGTGGCGTTGAGGGCTTGAGGGCTTTTATCTATGCGTTGTGGATGGCCTAAGGCCATCCGCAGCGCCCACGGGCTCGGGCTCAGGCTCGATGCGGGCTCGTGCGGGCAGCGGTGGGGGCTGTTCGGGCTTCGAGCTCGGGCTCGACCTCCGGGCTTTCAAACCCGAGGAACCCGAAGGCTATTTGTATTTTTTTTTAAATCTTAAAAATAAATAAATCCAACGGCTACTTTTATAAAAAAAAAATCAATTTAATCCCACTATATATATTAACCCTCAACCTCTTATTTTTTCACACCAATAATCTCTCAAACTCTCTCATTCTCTTCCATTCTCTATATTTTAAACAATATGGATTCGCCACAACCCGGTTCACCGACCGCATCATCATTATCCGTAGACACCGACGAGTTGTTGAATCTACAAAGAGAAGTTTTTCGACATACTGCACAATGGATTTATGGTAGCACCGCCTCGTCGTCAACAACAGAGAGGGCCGCGAACATAGAAAGAGGTCGAGTAGCTGCAAACGAGCGGCTTATGCGGGACTACTTTGGCAACAACCCGGTTTATACACCGGATATGTTTAGGCGGCGATTCAGGATGAGCAGGCAACTATTCGAACGAATAGTTGAAGATTTAGCAGGAGAGTATCAGTATTTTACACTTCGGGTGGACGGCAGACGCAAACAAGGTTTTTCTCCGATACAAAAGTGTATTTCCGCTATTCGGCAATTGGCGTATGGAGTAACTGCTGACGCACTTGACGAGTACATCCGTATGGGAGAGACAACGTCACGAGATTGTCTGTACAAATTCTGCACAGGTATTATTGAACTGTATGGTCAAAAATATTTACGCAACCCTACTTTTATTGATATTCAGAAGTTGTACGCCGCGCATGAAGCTAAACACGGATTTCCCGGCATGCTCGGCAGCATAGACTGTACTCATTGGTCGTGGGCAAATTGTCCGAATGCATGGCGAGGTCAATTCATGAGAGGTGATCATGAGCACCCGACAATCATGCTAGAAGCAGTGGCCTCTCAAGATCTATGGATATGGCACGCATACTTTGGTGTTGCCGGTTTCAACAACGACATCAATGTTCTCAATCAGTCGCCCATCTTCAACGATGTATATGATGGAAAAGCACCCGACTGCCCTTTTGAGGTGAATGGAGCCACCTACGAGCACGGATATTATCTAGCGGATGGGATATATCCGGAATGGGCTACTTTCGTAAAATCATTTACGTGCCCACGGGACCCTAAACGACAAAAATTCAAGTCCACGCAAGAATCGGCACGTAAAGATGTTGAACGAGCTTTTGGCGTGCTTAAACAACGTTGGCATATACTTCATAACCCGGCACGCAGATGGGAACTCTCAAGATTGGGAAACATTATGTACGTTTGTGTCATATTACACAATATGATACTCGAAGACGAATATCATGCTATTTGTGGTGGCGATGACCACGGCCTTTTCACGGATGATAACGAAACACAAATCAGTGAGGAACAACGCGCGGCAAATGTTCGAGAAGTCCAAAACCGGGCCACTCATAATAACCTTCGGTCGGATTTGGTCGAACATATTTGGCGTATCCAAGTTCCCAACAATGACGACGAGTAGCTTTTTAAATTTATTTTATAATTTTTAAATTTATTTTGTAATTTTTAATTTTTTAATGAATGATATGAATTTTTATTTTTATTATTTATCTTATTTTTATTTATTCAAAAATATATAAATATTTTTATTTTGTTAAATAATTAAATGTATAAATAAAAGAATTAAAACAATGATGTGGCGCTGATGTGGCATTGAGAGCTTTTAGTTATGCGTTGGGGGTGTTTAGGGCTTGAGGGCTTAGCTGATGTGGCGTTGAGGGCTTTTATCTATGCGCTGTGGATGGCCTAAGACTGTTTTCAATAAGCAAAAAATGTGGCCTTTTCTAGCCCGAGCTTTGGGTGTGAAAATATGCCACATTGAATTTCTTAGAGTGTTTAAGGTTGGCTTTGGGGAAAGAACTTGGCTCAATCGAGCTTTAAGGGAGCTTGATAGGCACGGGCCGTGCTTCGCGCTTTTTCAGGCCTCGGGTTGCATAGGGATGAGATTCAAGGACCAAATATCAAAACCGAACCGGTACATAACCAAAACTGAACCGCATGTGATCGGTCGGTTATCGGTTCCCAATTTTCTACAATTTTGGGATTCGGTTCTCGGTTCAAAAAACTGAAACTTGTACGTACCGTCCCAAAACCGAACCGGTACCGAACTCGTGCATACAGTTCGGTTTTCGGTCCTAATTTTGAGTTCCACATAAATTCGGTACCATACGGTTCAGTGCCATCCCGGACTGATCTCATTCCTATTTATGCATCTCTAGCTAGAGGTACGGAGTTTGGCTTACGAGTTCATTATTTCACATCTTTAGTAACAAAGGATCGCTAGATAACTTATTGGAACATCGTAAAATTGGTCGCCTTCTTATTACGAATCAAAACCATGAAATTCTCAATAACAAAACAAGCTAACAAAGCGTAATAGTATCATAACTAGATCGCATTTCCGTGAAGAAAACTGAGTCCGAATTCCATCATCATGCCTTGCTATCGATCGTCATGGGTACTGCCTCCTGCTTTCTTTCTGCATTCTGCAATTTAATCCAAAAAATACAGTTAACAACCAATCTTTACATACAAATCGGTATATATCAGTTCGTAAACCTTTCCAAAAAAGGAAAGATCGATCGGGACTTACACTTACTGCAGATTTAAGGTGCTCCAATTTGTTCATTTTCGCGAAAATATTTCCATAAAACTCGGCGTCTTTCTTGTTATACTCCTTCACCTTTTCTCTCAACAGTTTGTACTCCAACTTCACATCCCTGATCAATTCGAATGTATCAAAAAGCAAATTCTTACAATGGGTTTTGACTTGTTTCAAAGTCAAAAGTGAAAGATCAAGCGGGTACCTATTATCAGGATCAATCTCGAGTGCTTTCTTAATATCGAGCTCTGCAAGATCCAAATCAACGAGATGAATATAGGCTTGTGCTCTCCTGTAAAGCGCTTTAACGTTCTTGCTGTCGGCATCTAAGACCTTCGTGCATAGCTTTATGGCTTGTTTGTAGTCCCTCAGTTTTAGTTTGCAGGCAGCATTGTTCAGATTGCAGCTGATTTTTAGCACCTTCGCCTGCTGCTTCTCGTCATCGCTGAAAGCGGAATCGTATTCGATGAAACTAAGAGCCTGTGTCGTAGAAAAAAAGGGGATATTTAACCGTATGACCTTCTCAGAAACCGAATTTAAGAATCTAAGCATATACTGCATTTTTAAGTTTTTACGGGGCAGACTATATTAAACCGGGGGCAGACTGTTTTGAGCCGGGTCAGTCTGTTTTGAACAGGGGGCAGGCAGTTTTGAACCGGGGGCAGGTTATGCGCCTAATTGAAAACTCGTTTAAAGTCATGAATGAATTACCTTCTCGTATCTTTTGGAAGCCCGCTCGTATTTTTTTCTCTTGAAAAGGGCATTCCCTTCTTCTTTCTTTCTCCCGGAAGTTTCGATCTTTTCCGGAGTACTTAGTTCCCACGAGTCTTTTTCCTGTAACCATCAATAGTTTGCATAAATTCATTTATTTATCGAGACAAATTCTTCAAGAACGATAAAAAGATCAAAACTTTTTGCATAAAGATGCCGGAAATAGCAATAGCTTCGCTACCTTTTCAAATGAAATCAACTCAACGTTGTAATACACGGTGGCATTTTCAGGAACGGTAGCTGATTCTTGATGTGATTCGGTCGAACCAAATGCATATTCTGGATGAATAGTTACCACTGCAACTTCACCCTTCTTCATGGTCTTTACACCCCTATCAAGTCCATCGATAACTTGTTCTGCCATAAACCCAATTCGTCGTTGGTCGTTTTATTGCACATATTTTTAGTGTTCAACTAGTCGTTTTTTATTGTTAGATGGCGACGGATCGTGTGAGAAGTTAAGGTTAACGTGAGAAGTGTGAGAAGTGGATCTGAACCGTTGATCACTTTTAATCTCATGCCCTCCCATGAATTGCGCCTTAGGAGGGAATTGATCTGGTGCATCTCGGTGCATTTTATCTCGGTGCATCTCATCCTAATGTGCGTCCATTTCTCATCCTAATGTGCGTCCATTTCTCATCCAACGGTTGATAGCAACTTCTCACGTTAACCTCAACTTCTCACTGGAACCCAACCCCATGTTAGATTTGGTTAATATGTTCATATAACTTGGATCACATCCACCATTCACATCATATTCGGGTAATCACCATTTCCGTTAGTTTAACACGAAAGTGGCGCTCACCTTCATCTATTTTGAACTCGAATGGCGCCTCATCGTGTCCTTTATTCACAAACACGGTTCCATCTTCAAGTTTCCCGACCAGTTTCACTATAACGAATCAACAAAAACAAGATATTAAAATCAAGTTTAATAATTTATCCCACGAAACCAAAGAGGAAGAAGAAGAAAAAGAAAACCTTGAACGATTGAACCATCATTTGGATGGTCGTAGCCTTCTCCCTCCTTCAAGATTTTCTTTAGAACCCTTCTGTCAGTTGTGACTTCGGAAACGGTCTTCCACGAAACCAACTCAAGTGTTATATGGAGGGTGGTGTTTGGCGGCACAGCACATTCGTCGCCACCAGCTGGTTCCCGGCCTTTCTCCCCAAATGCATCTATGACAGAAAAGATGTCGAAATATGGCATCAAGATTCAATCTTGGCGCGTATGAAATTAACCGACATTTTGTGTTGATCAAGATTCAAATATCTCACATTGTGGCTTCACAGTAAGGAAGGCCTTTTCACCCTTCTTCATTGTTTTCACAGCTATTGATAAAGCGGGACAGAAACACCCTGCACATATACAAAATCGACTTTATAAGACACCGAATACCTCTAAATGTTTTAATAGACTACTTTATAGGACTTAAGTTTATAGGACCACAATTATTCATATGTAAAGGTGTTACGATAAGTTGATAAGTTTATAGTACACTTTTGGGCGTCCCAAGTCCTTTTGGGTGCGTTTGGTACTGGACATGACCGAATATAATAGAAGAACAGGGATCACTGTTCCACGTTTGCCATGACTTTTATGCACAAAGTGAAACAAGGTGGAACAGACGTGGTTCCACCTCGTCCCATGGAACATAATGGAACAAGTTGGAATAGACCTATATATTACTAATATAACCTCAAAATAAAACTCAATTCTCTTCTAAAACATCAAATACCCCTTCCTCCTACCCGATAGGCGTAATTGGTCATTTTATTTGTTTTGTCCTGTCCAGTTCTGTTTTACCAAATGTTGAAGTTGTTTTGTCCTGTCTGGATACCAAAAGCATGAAATAAAGCGAGTCTAACAGTATTTTTATATGACACTTTTGAAATAAAGCGAGCCTAACTGTATTTTTATATGACACTTTTGAAATAAAGCGAGCCTAACTGTATTTTTATATGACACTTTTGAAATAAAGCGAGCCTAACAGTATTTTTATATGACACTTTCGAAATAAAGCGAGCCTAACAGTATTTTTATATGATGCTTTTGAAATAAAGCGAGTCTAACAGTATTTTTATATGACACTTTTGAAATAAAGCGAGCCGAACAATATTTTTATATGACACTTATTTGTACAGATGTCTTATAAAAATGCTAACAGGACACCCTCTTTAGGAAGAAGTGCCCGCCTTCCTAGGTTAGCGTTTTTAGAACATTGAACAAAAAGAAAGCGAATTCTAAAACGAAAAACTACTTACCATCCTTCAGAGTGAACTCAACTTCATCAATTTTCGAAACTAACTCTCCATCCTCAAGCCGAGCCTCGAACTTAACTGCATAACAGGATCCCATCTCCCATGAAATCCTAGCGAAACATTTATTAGAAAATCAACAACAAAGAACAAGTGATCAACTGCTGAGAGTGTACCCATCACTTCATCTGGATCTTTAGGAGTCTGCCAGCTCTCTCCTTCACTCAGTATGGTCTTGAAAATACCTCCATCTTTGCATATATCCTTCACTTTGGTCCACGAAATCAACTCGATCTCAAACTGAAGTGTTGCATTTGGGGGGATGGTCGGAGGTGACCCAGATTCACCGTATGCAAGACCAGGAGGGATCGTGAAAAGGGCTTTTTCGCCTTTTTTCATAGTCTTGATACCATCATCCCATCCTTGGATCACATGTCCTATAATTATACAATTCCCAATTTAGAAACAACACATCAAGATCATCAACCCATGTTTTCAAGATTTCAAATCTGGTTCTTGAACAAGAACTCAAAAGAAAATATTAAACAATTCTTGATGTTTTACTTTGTGTTTAAGTGGATCTCATCTTCATTTCTCCTAGAACACATGAATTCTGAACAAAATTTCCCCAAACATAAATTCAAGAACACAATCTACAGCTAACAAATAGTTAGAAACACAATTTGAAAGAAGAATTATAGCTTCAAATTGTGCAGAATTACTCTCACCTAGCCCAAGCTTGAACTTAAACGGCATCTCCCGATCGAAGCTTGAATCAAACCGAGTTCCATCAAGTAAACTTCCCACATAATGAACTGCAAAATCGACGCTGATTGATTAAGCACCAATCGAAAACACTACATTGTGATTTCAAATTGAGTCAGATCTCTCTTCAGATTCTACACAATTTTTTTTGAATTCTAGTTTAATAATGGAATCCCCAAATCAAAATTCACCAGGGTGACGATAATGAACTCAGAATCAATGTAAAGGGCTGTTCTTAATACCTCTATGTCTGAATTGTTCAGATGTTTTTACAATCAGACCGTTTGTTTTTTTTTTCAAGATTTCAGAGGCTTAAGTCAGGAATACGTCTGAAATTAGAAGAGGTAATATAATGTCTTATGAATAAAACTTCGACTTCATACCTCTTAAAAAACAAAAGCAACCTAAATGAATAATGGTTGAATTTCGAAGAAATGTATATGATAATACCTTCAACTTCATCGCCATTAATGGGGGATTCCCAGCCATCACCTTCCTTAATGATCTTCTTCTTCAACCCATCTTTTCCGATCTCGTTCTCCTCTCCAATCTTACCGACCGGTGCATCCATGTCGTCGCCGATTCCGTCTTCTTCGTCGCTGCCGTTGAATTTTCCGGCGGTCGGAACCTCAAAATCGTCCTCCATTTATCCGATAACAATTATATATATATAATTATATCCAAAATCAGACAAAAAAACAAAAGAGATTGATGAGTGAAACGTGAGGTTGTTATCTGACCGGTGTTCGGATATGATCTGAGAGGCTCTAATTGAACCAAATAACACAGAACAACCATGCTTCTGCCATGGCCTATATATACGCATGGAGTTGAAGGGAGAGAATGAGAGAGTGAGAGTTCCATGGATTTGAAAAGAAGATGAGAGCGAGTAAACGGGGATGCTGTTGGTGATTAACTGCGTCTCTTTAACGCCTTCTTCTCCTCTACGATCCAATCTTCATGGGTGTGTTGCTGTTGAAAATTGAAATTCCTCAAATTGAAAAAAAAAAACCCATCTAATTTTGAAAAATCTAAAACGGGTTTTGGGTTATTCGTGATTTTAGAACTAAGATTGGTAACGTTTGGATGATTCAACTGATTATTAAGAACTCCCGACCGCCGGCGCCGGCGAAGCTCCGGTGTAGAATGTTTTAAAATGTGTTATAAAAATTGTTTTTATTTTTATGGAAAGTGTATAACCAAACCATTCATTTATTAGTATATTAAAGGGAAATTAATTAAAATACCCCATAATTGAAGTTGAGTTACCAAAATACCCAAAAAAATTCAAAGTTTACCCAAATGCCCTAAATTTCCGCGTTGAGTGCCCGTGATCGCGATCAGGGACTGAAAGTGATAATTTTTTCAACATTATTTACACTTCCGGTCCCCACCGCGGGCCATCGCGGGCCGCGATCGCGGGCCATCGCGGACATCATCGTGGAAATTTAGGGCATTTGAGTAAACTTGAATTTTTTTGGGTATTCTGGTAACTCAACTTCAATTATGGGGTATTTTAATTAATTTCCCTATATTAAATGTTTATTGCTTTTATTTTTATTTTTATTTTTATTTTTATTTTTATTTTTATTTTTATTTGATGACATTGATTGATTTTTAGGTGATATTTTTTCATTTAATAAAAAGTTACAATGTAAATTGACAATTACATGTCTACATCACTAGTAATTACAAAATAATTATGAAGGTTGGAGAAAGTTAAACATTTGTTACATTAAATTTTTAAGATATAAAAGCGATGAGTTTAACAACAAATATGTATGAGCAAAAATAGCTTGAAGTCGTCTACCAAAACCATACCATGTAAAATATGTATGAGCAAAAAGAGCTTGAAGTCATTAAAGGGTCTTTGACCTAGCGGTATATGGGTCTCTTTTCTTCTAGGAGGTCAGGGGTACAAACCTCACCAAAGGTGAGAAAGGTGTGTGAGTTTATTTATTGCATTTGCCGTATATAAATATTATATACTTAAAAAAAAAACTTGAAGTCGTCTACCAAAACCATACCATGTAAAATATGTATACTATGATAAACCGTATTTGGAGTTTTATACTTGTTGATATGCATGGCTATCAAACAATCGGATTAGGCCATCAGTACCGCTGCCCTCAAGCCCTCAAGCGCCACATCAGCGCCACATCAGCTTTTCTCCTAACCCTCTCCTCAAACCCTCAAACCCTCAAGCCCTAAAGTGGCGTACACGTACCCGATGCTATAAGGAACCCGCAACCCCACCCCACCCTCCTCTCACACAACCCTCGGGTTTATCGGGTTTTCAAGCCCGCATGCCAAGCCCGAGCCCCCCGTACCACATCCCGCTGGAGCCCGCCGAGCCCGCTCGCAAGCCCGAGCCCGTGGGCGATACTGATGGCCTTATAATCAGTGATAGATTTATGAAATTTGGTGATTGAGGTTTGAATTTAACATAACTAGGGTTCTAGAAGGCATGTTACGTGCTATGGCGCAAGAGTCGTCTACAGCGCCATGTTAATCCCTATAACATTTGTGTAAGGCATAAGTCATGCCATGACAACTAAATGCAACCATTTTCATTATTTCTTTTACATTTTACACCTTTTTTTTCTTTTTGCGTATTTACCTCACTTAGGGCGCGTATTCGGTCGGTTTACTTGGTTTTTCGACCTTTTTCAAATTACCTCGCAACCAAAAACTGAACCGCCGAATAAGGGAATAAAATTGAACCGAATACATCAACAAAATGAATAAACTCAAACTTCATTTGTTTCCGGTGGTTCATTTTAGATTTTCTCGACACCCCTAACCTCGCTCATGGTTAAGTTTTACATTGATTACCTCACTCACATCTCACTTGCAAGTTGCAAATGACATGCCACAATTATTTCAAGTTATGTGATTTGCACAAAAGTGAAACTTATCCCTAACACTTAGTCATTAACATATAACAATAAAAAATAAAAAACAAAGGAGTTAATTGATGATTATAAACTATAAGATTTTAATTGTTGGGCTGATTGTTTTATACGTCTATGCTATAGAAATGTGGAATGAAAAATGAAAACATATTTGTGGGTTCAAACCTATTTTATTCAAGAGTTTAGGCAATATATACATACATACATACATATAATTTTATGTAGTTGACTCGTAATCGTCTAATCGTAATGGAGAAGGTTGCTCTTTTGATGTATGTAGTTGACTCGTACTTGTGCCTTTTTAGCTCTGTCTATTGTCGGTTTATATGGACATAGTATTGCATCATATTCATGTATTTCGTTTTCGGTTTACCTATCCCGTGTGGGTATAAGTTTGATTTTTGTTACAAACCAAAGTCCCTTGTTCCAACTTTGTTTCATTTAATTACCCTTCATTTGAGGCCATGCTGTAATTTTACCTTTTAATTAACATTTTTTTAGTATACAAGCCGGGATGATATTTATACATGTCTATAAAGCAAAAATACCTAAATTAAACTCCTCCCGAGTTTTCGACTCGTCTCCCCATCTCCAACCCCACTCGTTCTCGAAGAAGGTAGAGGGACATTTTTTGGTTTTTTGCCATTGGCATTCGGAATCTCAGGACCGACCATGACCATACTCAGTTACTCACATTTAAATACATATTTAGTATGCTATTAGTGTTGTTTGTGGAAATTTAAGACGAAAAATGAGGCCATAAGACCATGTGAATGATGAGAATTGCGCACTTTAAGTGTGTTGTTGAATGATTGTGGCATATATGCTATTTTAATTGAAGTTCGAGTATGTTAGAAGTGGTAATGCATGTTGGTATCATGGTAATCATTTATAGAGATCTCAAAATCCGGATAATTTCATAAGCCCTCTCGTACCTTCTCAAGTTTGGATAGTCTATTAAAGCATGAAATTGCTTAAAATCCTTATTTATTTTTTGTTTTGGAGAATATGACTTAGAGCATCTCCAATAAAGTATTTAAAATTTCCAAAAAAAAAATCAAAAGTAAAATAAAACCTATATTCAACTCTAACATCTTCTTATTGTTTGTAAAAGACATAACCCAAGACATTGTAAATGAGAATGTAAAATACTTAGTAAATTGATTGTTACAAACACATACCATAGAGTATTAAGGCCTTGTTTTTTTCTTCATTTTAAGCTTTTAATCACCACTGATGTCTGATTCGCTCAGACGTTTTATAATTCAGACCATTTGTTTTTTTTATTATATTCACAGCCTCTTATCTTTTAATATGGTTTGGACAAAAAAATGGTAACTCTATCTCTTAAATCTCCTCTTATTTTCGTCCATCACTATTCTTACAATTTCAACATCAGTTTGTCCCAGATGCACCCCAATTTTGTAAAAAATAAAAGAAAAACACAAAGATTGTAGATCCATGTGTTGGATTTCTAGAAAATCTTGAATCGCTTAACTTCGGGTTTCGGTGTGTGATATATGATTAAAACTCCAGAGTCTCGCAAATCAACATCATTCTTTTGTTTCTTTTTTTCGTTTTGTCACTTCGATCATCGATGCTCACTTCAATTGACGTATTTAAGTTGAATTTTTTAGGGATAAAGTAGATAATTATACACATTCAGACGTTTGCCAGTTTGCAAAAACAAATAGTCCTATTGATGCAAATTTCAGACTTCAGCCCTACCACTTAAAAATCAGAAGTGAAATCAGACTTCAGCGTCTCTAAAAAAACAAACGACACCTAAGTAATGTCATCTTCAGTTAAATATAAGAATGAATGATGTTGCTAAAAGCTTTATGGTAAGTATTAGTATCTTGGGCCTTCCATGTCTTCGTCAACATTAAGCACACGACATGACACGTCACATAGCAACTTACAACTAACCATGTGTGTAATAAGTGATGATAATCAGTTATAGTATAATGTAAAAATTAAATGGGATGGTATTTATGTAAATACATGTCATTAGAATTTGCTACATAATGGAACAAACAAATTAATTACATGTGCACGAACAAAATATGTACATAATTATAAGAACATCAGGCATACAATGAGAAATAACATAGTTTTTCATCAATCATAACCAAATTAAAATTAATCATCTCTCAATTTCTCTTTCTTTTTAGTAACTCCCAGTAACCTACATCCTCAAAATATTGCAGACATTAAGCCAAACAAAGGCATATGATAAGAAGGTTGTATTTTAATTCAAAAATATCTCAAAAAGTGAAGAAAACAGAAAACTTGAAGCACTCTCACATACATTCATTAGATAGTCGGTTAGATATATAAAAGGTCTACCTTAAAAGCAATTAATGAGTATTTCAATATAATAAATACAATATTACACTAATTACATGACTATGTTAACATGAACCCACATACTAATTTAGACATGTCGATTATTGTAAACTAACTTGGAAATTGGTACATGAAGCTCACTTTTGAGACACTTACCATAGATGAAATAAATATTTTAAAATTTTATGTGTATTTTCAAAGTTTTAAGCTCCTATAGTTGTACCATAACCATATCCTTAAATATGTTCTATATATCCTCCAATTCTTCCTTCATAAGTTTACATTTTCCGAAACATAATAGGCTTTTGCTACGCTCTTATATAAAAATGGAAAAAATTCTCCCAAATAGCAAAAGAATATATGTTGATGTTCATATATATTGAGAATTAATAAAAATATATTGTTCAACACGTGAGATTAAGAAAACTACATTCCATATTCAAAATTATCTTCGATGTGAATTATGAAAAAAATACTCTAATCACACTGAACCTTAATGAAAGCAATATGACATTTGTTAAGCCATTAATAAGGAAATGCAAGATTGGTAAAGGAGGGCGAAATCCTTTGGAAGATATTGATATAAAAAAATTATAGTCCATTAAGGTGGCGTTTGTTTTTTAAGTGGTGCTGAAGTCTGAACACTGATTTCACTTATGATTTTTAAGTGGTGGTGCTGAAGTCTGAAATCTGAATCAGAAAGACTGTTTGTTTTTGTAAGCTGAAACCTGAAAACATCTGAAAACGTACCATTGATTATTTTATCTTTGAAAATGTGATACTCCTGAATTAAATTAAATTATACTACTAAAATCTATACGGTGCACATCATATGAACATTAGAAAAGAAACTGCTCAACACCCAAAAGAGGACTTAAATTTACACTTTAGAAGCAAGTTTCTAGAGAAATATACCATTTATCAAATGCATTAACAAAAATGGACATTTATACACAATCTTTAGAAATGGAAGTGATCTTGATTTTGGACCAAACATATCATTTTTCTTGCATGTATTTTCATAGTTTGTCTAAACACTAATTTGTGCAACTAGAATGCATTTTGGCATTAACATTAATAATGGTTGGTTTCCATTAGAAAAAGCCAAACATAATTGTTATGAAAAAAGAAAGTGGGATTTATCCTTTTGGAGGACAATGAAAGCCTGTAATCCATTACATGGAGAAGTTAAAACCAGAGGCTTTACACAAGTAACCAAAGACATCTGTTTGCTCTGGACTGCCACTTAGAACATAGCAGCAACGTTTTGGATAGCTTACCCGTAGGTTCAACAATTTTGGACAGCAGCAGCAGCTTAACCAGCTGCTTATTTCAGCTGCACTCGTCGAATAAGCCTTGGTGAATTGGAGTAAGACTGTTGCACATATCTTGTGGACGTGCGTGAAAGTGTAAAAGCAGCTTCTAGACACGTTGCAGATATGCACGTTTAGAAGTATGCAGCTGCACGTTTAGAAGTATGCAGCTGCACCTTTTCTAAAATAGCAGCAACAATTAGTTCTTCATCACAACAGCAACCTCTGTATACAGATGAGCTATCTCTGCACAGTTTCACGATAAACACTGCCAAGGAAGTTGAGTGGAAGAGACAGTTGGAAGAAATATAAAAATGCTCTTCTCCATGTCTGTTTCATTTTGTGAATATGCAACTAGATTGTGAATAAGCTTGTGGGAGAAATCTGGACAACCAAGGATCTGCCTAGAGTAACAGGCTGTTCAATTTTGGACGACCTTGACTGAAGCAGAAAACATTCTTAAAATACTCTTACTAAACACGACAAATTTTTATTTTTACACACACAGAGGCTTTATACAAACACAGTTATTATTCTTTTTATATCATTACATAATGAATATATACATATGTTTCTTTCTCCAAAACCATTTCTAATTTTTAGCTATTAACTGTGTATGTATATATATAATCATCTGAATGGAAAATTAGGGGCTGATTGTAATGGGAAAATAACCAAAAACAAAAAATCAAAGTACATCATACTACTATCAAGGGATTTTAGCTACAGGGAAGAAATCAAAACCACAGGGAAATTTCTTAAATCGAACCAAAATGCAAATTGCAAATTTGTTGAACCGATGGAAACCAAAGAAACCAAAATCGAACTACAAAGCAGATTGGAAACCAAAATCGAACCAGAAATCGAACTACAAAGCAGATTGGAAACCAAAAATCGACATTACGGTTTGCACAAAGAACAGAAGATCAACGATTTGCAGATGTAAATGGAGAAACTAAAGAGCAAGATCTTGACATACCAGTTTGGAGATGAAGATCGAACGATTTGCGGACTGAGTTGGAGATCGATAGAGCAGATTTGCAGTAGGGATGAGCAAATCGGACCGATTTCCCGAACCGAACCGGGACCGAACCGGTACCATGTATTCGGTCCGGTATTCGGTTCCATATAATCTCCAAATTCGGTATTCGGTATTTCGGTATTCGGTACCGGGATTTTCCCGAAAATACCGAAACCGAACCGGAATTTTAAAAGTCATTGTTTTTATAAAAAAACTTAAGTATGCATATCATCTCCTATATAAACTAAACTTATCTTTGCTAATCAAGATATATCATCTTCTAAACTAACCAAACCTTCTCCATAAACCCAAAAAATCGACCCCGCATACATAACCATCAAAAATCGGTACCCTTACAAACACGTCAAAAAATCGACAAATTTGGGATTCGGGAATTGCTTTGAAACACATTTGAAATATTACGAAGATGTTTTGGTTTGCTATTGGTTTTGATACACATTCGATACATTTTCATATTTTCGGTCCTAAGTGGTACTAGTACCGATTTTCCCGTCCCGAAACCGAAACCGAACCGGTACCGAACCGGTATATACGGTTCGGTTTTCGGTACCACTTTTTAGTCCCAAAAAAATTCGGTACCAATCGGTTCGGTCCCGGTTCGGTACCGGTCCGGTCCCGATCTCATCCCTAATTTGCAGTCCCAATTTTGGAGTCGCACGTTGGAGAGAACTTGGAGGGTGGATGAGGCTGAGAAAGTGATAAGGGAAAAAAAAGTGATTGTGGTATCACTTTTTCGGTCAGTGGAGAAAAAGTGAAAAGTGAAACTGAATTTGTGGGAAAAACAAACAGTCTTATTATCAATATGTCTGATCGGAAAAGTTAAAAGTGGCAAATAAGTGCTTAGAACTAAAAAACAAACAGCCTCTAAGATTAAGAGGGTAAAAACACTCATCTATAAATCTCAATACAATTATAATAATAAAGAGCATTAAAGTTATAATTTAAATTGATGTAATGCTAGTAATTATAAGATTAAATAAGCTACATGTGGCTCCTCAATGAGTTTTGAATACCAAAAGAATAACAAAAACAATCACTTGAAGAATATGACAACATGGCGTATAACAATATGCAACTGATTATGAATACATCTCATGTAACCAATAACATTGCTATTGATAACAACTTGAATAGTCATTAATACCCAACACTCTAATATTAACAATTAAATGAAAAACAGAATGTAATGTACAACTGATATAAAAGAAACAAATCAAAACAAAAAACTAAAACACACTTCTTGGTTTTTCTTCGACCATACTTGGTTGGATAAAATGAGTAGTTATTCATCGGAATTTGATAGCAATTGTGCATAGAAGTTGATAGACCAATAAACAAACGTAATCCATCCCAATACACTATAGAAAACCTTAAAATACCTTGTTGTGGTGGGGCAAGTGAGAATAGAACTCCACTCTACCCCTGGAGGTGATTATAATATGTGAATTGAAGTTAATAAAGCTAATGCTTGCCTCTTTAAAGTAAACAAAGTGGCATACAATGGAGAGTAAAAGAAACACCTACATAGGAAGAAATTGAAAGTAAATGACTTATACATGGATGGTTTAAGAGACTGGGGAGAGTAAAAGGCTTATAGGAACATGAATGGTTTGGATATTAAAGGTTAATTAAAGTGATGACAAAATTACGAAAGTGGTCTAGTTGCTATGAAAAACTCTAATTTTCAATGAAGGGCATAAAAGTCTTTAATATATTTAATATTTAAAAATTTCAAAAAACCACAAAATTCCTAGCCAAGAATCTTAGAGCATCTCCAACAGATTCTTCATAATTTCTCTAAAATAGAGAACCAAAAGTCAAAATCTCTAAATCAAATTATATTTCACTCCAACAGATTTTCTATTTTAGAGATTTCAACATTAATTATATTATTAAAATATTATAAACTTTATTATCTCAATGCACTTTTTAAAAAAAATTATATAAAATGATGATAGTTTAATCTTATTAGTGGGAATCAATAAAATAATAATTTCTCTCACCTCCCATCAAGTTTTAGAGAATTCTCTAAACTTGGAGCTTTTTCTTGTTTTCTCTATTTTAGATAACAAGATAAAGAAGCTGTTGAAGAACAAATAGAGAACAAAACCTCCATTTTCTATATTTTAGAGAAGCTGTTGGAGATGCTCTTACTCTAAGAGAGCGTCGCATAATTCTTGGTGGTTTTTCCTTTGATATATATATATATATATATTGATGATGATTATATTATTAAAATATTAAACACAACTAATAAAATATTATTTATCTCTCTTAAACATTTAACTACAAATATTCTCATTGACAAGAAGAATAAAAAATTGTTTATCTTTCCTAAATAATCATTAATGAGAGGATTTTTCAAATTTGGAGAATCTCAAGTCCAACAACTTTTTTAAAATAGAGAAAATGAGTATTTTGGTCATTTTTTTATCTGATTCTTAAAAATGAAGAAAGTAGGAGAGATGGTGTAAATTTCTTCAAATTTGGAGAACTCTCAAAAAATTATTTTTACGAGAGAGATTTTTTTTTATTATAATACACAAATCAAAAATTTTGAAATGAGATATTTAGAGAAGAGAAATAATATTTTATCAGATATATTAAGGAAAATTAATTAAAATACCCAAAATTTGACTTTGACTTACCAAAATACCCATTTTCTCTTTTATTTTACCAAAATACCCATTTTTTCGCGCAGGGGGTCCGCGATCACGGACAGGGACCAATTTTGAAAATATTCATCCCGTGATCGCGAAGGAGTCCGGCGATGGTTCTAATTTTGGTGACTTTTCAATTGAAATTTACACTTTCAACCCCTATACTTATTTACTTACTTTACTTTATACATTTTACTTTCATAATTTTAATCTTACATTTAACACATATAATCGTTTATTAACTAAAATACGTTAAAAATACGTTTTAATTTTAACAAGTTACACAATTATAATCGTCTCTTCGATACGTTCGAAATGAGCCCAATATTGAATATTTTTGGATTTATTTATTTTAATATATATCATATATACTACATAAAAATATTTTTTATATTTAAAATTCATATTCTTATAGTTAATTATTTAATTTATGGTACATCTCTTATAATTTATTTATTTTATTATCGATGGTCCAAGTGTAAGTATTAAAAATTGGCGGAGGCTTTGTGATGGACAGACATCGATCCTTTTGTGCATACTCTGTAACTGCAAATACTTCAGCTCCAAGCACACATGAATCATCATTCACCAAATACCCATTTTCACAATTCCTAAATGAGTCCAGTGATACCAACTTGTCAAAACCTCATTTCATATTCTTCTCGTGAAACCTTGTCCTATTGTCATTCACGATATCTATAAACACATACAAATAATAATAATTTATAACGATTTAATGAATTAGTTAATATATGATTATTATGTTAATGCGATAGGAGTGTAAAACAAAATTGAAAAAAATAAGAGATGTACCATAAATTAAATAATTAACTATAAGGGTATGAATTGTAAATATTAAAAATATTTTTATGTAGTATATATGACATATATTAAAATATATAAATAAAAAAATGTTCAATATTGGGCTCATTTCGAACGTATCGAATAGACGATTATAATGGCGTAACTTGTTAAAATTAAAACGTATTTTTAACGTATTTTAGTTAATAAACGATTATATGTGTTAAATGTAAAATTAAAATTATGAAAGTAAAAATTATAAAGTAAAGTAAGTAAATAAGTATAGGGGTTGAAAGTGTAAATATCAAATCAAAATTCACCAAAATTGATTCCATCGCGGAACTCCTTCGCGAGCGCGAGATGAATATTTTCAAAATTGGTCCCTGTCCGTGATCGCGAACCCCCTTCGCGGAAAAAATGGGTATTTTGATAAAATCAGAGAAAAAATGGGTATTTTGGTAAGTCAAAGTCAAACTTTGGGTATTTTAATTAAATTCCCATATATTAATATTTTAATAATATATATAATAATGTTATATCTAAAATGAAGAATTTGTTAGACTAAATGCTATTTTTTTTTCAAATTAGACTTTTGATTTTTTATTTTAATTTATTTTTAAAAAGTATGTTGGAGAATATGTTAAAGCAAAAATAGTTAAAATCTCTCTAACTTTAACTTGAACATATTAGAGCATCTCCAATAGATTACCTAAATATTCTCCAAAATGGATAATCAAAAGTGAAAATCTCTAAAAAAAATTACATTTATCTCTAACAGATTTTACATCTTGAAAAAAAACATTGATTATAATATTAAAAATATTTCATCCATTTATTAAAATATTATTTCTTTCTCTAAATATTTTTTTTCAAAGATTTCTATTGGTCCTCTAATTTAGTAATAATTTTTTGGGTTATCTTCATATTTGGAGAAAAACCATTTCTCTCTCTTACTTTCTCCATTTTTGGAGATAGTTTACGAAAGCTGTTGGTAGGGGTTCTGCTCACGGGTTGGGTTGATCGGGTTGAAGGCATTTCGACACATCAACCCAATGTTGGCGGTTTGAAAAAATTTCAACCCAACCCAACCCAACCCGTTCGGGTTGATCGGGTTAGTCGGGTTGGTCGGGTTGTGTTTAAACAAGGTGAAATCAAAATTAAAAACATAAAAATAAAGGAAACATGTCTTTAAAATACAACCGATAATTCAGACAATACTTAGATACTATATATAAAAATGTTTAAACCAAATATGATCAAATAACTTGACGTTTTCAATTTGCATATTTCTTAAATCTTAAACATATCGTCATCAAATGTTTTTCTCAATTTACATATATATGTTAACATCTACTATATATATATATATATATATATATATATATATATATATATATATATATATGTGTGTGTGAGAGAGAGAGAGAGAAGGAGTTATATAGAGATGGATAAGAGATTGAATATATATATATAGTTATATAGAGATGTATACGAGATTGAATATATATATATATATATATATATATACTAGCAGTGTGCCCGTGCAATGCACCGGGTGAACAAGGTATGAATTTTTTTTATCGTAAAGAAAAATGAAAATCCCTTCAATTAACATAGAGGTTGAGTGACTTTTCTAAAATAGATAATAGGTTCAAGTTTGAATCCTAGAGGAAATTGAAGACTGCTCGGACACCAAGCAATGGAGCAACAACTGATTAACATATCAAAGAATAAAAAACACAGTGAAACATCCATGACAGAAGTTATCGACAATAAAACCAAAAACCAATCTTGAAAAAAACATGTATAATTCAGCCATAAGCTAAAACAATCAATCAAAAACCACAAAAATGAAGATATTTGGCCACTAACAATCTAATAAATAGGAGGATGAGACACCATTCCCATCTTGTAATCACATTCACACTAAATATAATTCATCCACATCCAAATCAGATTCAACCAGTTTAGATTCCAAGCATAAATCTGGAAAATGATAGCAACCATAGAGATGAAAATTCTACGCCATAATCTTTGTAATTTGATGAAACATATACCAATCCATAACATAAAACTATTCACAAGATTAAGGTAATTAAATTACAATGCAAATAGACTGGAGATATGAGCCCAGGTAATCTTGAAATTCTCAGACTTAGACTACAAATCTTGCTTCCAAACAACAACAACAAACTCCAAATAGCCCCTGATGACAAAATCCATAGCAACAACATTAGGTTTAAAAACCACTTGATTATGTTAGACAAAATGCACATTCACAACAACTTCAAAAGCAAAAGGCTCAACCATTTTATACCTGCAAAACCAGTTTAAAAAAAATGCTCAACCCTTTGCAAAAAGGGAAAATTTTAGTGGATGAAACATGTTTTAACCCGATAAAATAGAATACCTTTCAGAAGTCCTGGCAAAGAGACCAGAAAAAAATACAAAATTTGCAATAAAAAAATGCATAAGACAAAGGCTTTGAAATACAGAAATTTAAAAGTCAGTTAACTTCAATTAGAGAATCGTTGACTGAAATCAACATTTTCAATTAACTATGGCCTATAGACAAAATCATTAGAGACAAAAATAGTGTATATACTCTTCCTTTTTAAAGTTAAACCATCCTTAGCTAACTGTATATAAGATATATTACAAATAAATTCTTATGATTCAATTTTTTAAGTGAATAAGAGTTCCTTGTTGTTCTTGGTAAATGAAACACATAATTGAAGGTTTTGTTGGTGATCAAATTCAAACATAAAATAAAAATCACCTAAAAAATAGTTGAATGTCAAGTCTATATTTCCTTTTTCGGATGAATGAATAATTCATTAGGAACCAAAAAAAAAACAATATGAGTAGACTCCAGCAAACCCAAGCATTATACCACCTCTTTTCTTTCATAAAGGCAAGCTCCACTAAAATCCTATTAATTTAATTGTCTAGTTTCTCACTCAGACCTCTCCTAACCAATGAAACTCTACATCAATTTTGGGCAGCTACAAATTTGAAAAGAGGACTACACAGTCCCCAACTCACACGTTTAGAGGGTAGAACACATTGTGTAAACAAAAATTCTTAAAATGAAAATAGGGTAGAACTATAACATAAAATTTAGAGGGTAGAAGAAGCATATCTTTGACCTCCTTAATGATAATCGAAAGAGGGTTGCGGAACTGCAGAAGAAGTTAGAACTATAATATAATCGAAATCTCATATGTGTAAACAAGAACCCATGATAGAGATGTTGGCATATAAACTATAAGTTGGATTATATATTCAAAACCAAGAAACTTGATGAAGTTTAATACTTTAGTTGATGATAGAGGCCATTGAAACATAAATAGATAACCATCTGCATTTCACAAATCAATTGTAAGTTCTAGCTCAACCTCTTACTTTTAGTTCTGCTTTTTTACTTGTTAATCAATGTCAACAAAATTATGATGGTTGCTAGTTTTGGAGCAATGGGATAATCTCCAGGAAAGAAAAACTGGAGATTATTGATTTAGGGTTTATTTTGCTATTTTTTATACTCATTAAAATACTTCAAATCAAAAGCTACCAGAAAGCAAACCAATAAAACCCATAGCCTGCACTAAAACAGAAAGCAAGAAAGAAAAAAACAGTTACAATAAGCTGTCGAACCAAGCTTCTGGGAGACGAAACAGCCAATCTGCACTAAAAAGGCTTAAAATTAAACATACCTAAACCATAATCGTGAAAGCTGAACAAATGAAAGCTTGAAATTAAACATACCTAAATCATGAACCCAAATCAACAGATGCTGAGTTGTTGAGCTGCAAATCGTGAACCTGAATTAACAGATGCTGAGATGTTGAGATGCAAAGAGTTAGACAAGGTACTATCATATTTACAGTTTTTTGACACTTTCATTCATAGATCCGGACCGCATCAGTCTAAAAAGCTAACGTGGCACCACACAGATTAGATTATATTTTGCTATCCAGGCACCATCAAGAAAAATCCCTCTTGAACTACAATACACATATTAAACACAATAAAGTGACACAGAAAACCAACTAACTTCCATGTTGCAGCTTTTTCCCCCATTGAACTATTAAATACAACAAAGTAGATAAAGAAATACAAAATTTGTGCCTCTTGCCCCTCAAATAACAGAATTGTTACTTCTCCATTAAAAGTGCATATATGGTTACTTGGTACAGTTTTTGAGCTTTAGGGATAAACTTGAACACTTTAACATAAAAAACTTAATACTTTTGTGATCATAATCATGATGTACAAGTCCTTTTTAACTTCTACTGCAGAAATTTCGGGTTACAAATCGGATTATGTTCTAAACTCACACCTACCGCTGATATTTGGGGATTTATTAGTTTACAAAATGATAACTTAAAACTGAATTTAAGAAAACATACATTTACGTTGAAATCGTAGAACATCGAATTAAATCTTAGCTAATTGAAGCATAATGGTACAACTTGATCCGACAAACAAAGATATCATGTAACAGATTGCTTGAAACAGATCGAAGAGAACAAAAAAGCAAAAAGAGAGAGCATATAATAAATAACCTGCTAAGGATTTCCACAGAAGGCTCAACGACCTTTTTTTTAAGCCAGGCACCTATTCCTTGTAATCCAGATCGTCTCAGCAGATCCACCATTTTTAGAAACAAAAAAGCTTTATTCCAGCTTGTTTTGCTTTCAAGTTCTTATTACTGATCAATCAAAGATGAGAGCATAATCAAACCTCTGGTTCTCAATCAAACGACTGATAGACTAACAATTTGATGGCGTGAACCCAAATCATGATGTGTTTGAGGGAGGAGATTCTGAACCCTAACTCTTGATTTTATATGCATTTCAGGAAGAAAGCTTGCAATACGGAAGGTATGGTCAAGACTGACGAGGTAGAAGAAAGGGTATGGCTTTGTGGGTATGGTGTGTTAGTACTCTGAGAGTATGGTGGTGAGGGGTGACGTGAAGAGGTAAATCTTCCAGGAAGAAAGCGTATGGCTTGTAGATCGGTATGGGCTGAGAACATATGGTATGGGGTAAGACGTGAATTAGTAGAAGGGGCCAGTCCTTTCTTTTTTTTTAAAATCAAAAAGTTTTCAACTTGTACATTGTGCACTCTTACTTGTAATTAAGAGTTTTTGATTTTTATGCTTAAAAGTCTTGTACTCAATGCAAAAGAACTTGTATTTAAGACTTTAGGTGTATATGCTTATATATGTAGTATAGATATATATATATATATATATATTGTTAAGTCTAAAATATGTCTTCAAGATTTAATGATAAAGTCAAAGTCAATGTATTATGTGTTTGTGAAAGTCAAACTTAGCTTAATGTCTTGTATAGATCTTAGGTATAAATAGCTTTGTTTTGACTAATCATGTAACAATCTAACTAACTAAGAGAGCATAACTCATATCTTGTAAAATATAGAGAGCTAATAATACAATATCTACTTTCTCTCTCTATACACTCTCTCTCTAGATCTTGTGTGAATTCTTGGTTGATTGATCATATTGGGACACACAATTGGTATCAGAGCAAGTTATTGAAGATCTGCTGAAGAATTTGCACGATTTGAGATCAAAATTGTTAGGTTTTTGAGGAAAATCGATTGATTTTCTCGATTTTTTCAAGAAAATCTCTTTTTCTCAAAATCTTGCAATTGTTGAGATTAATTCGACTGGAATTTGAATTCGTCGTATTAGGAATCTGTTTTGGAACAATCCTTATTCAAGATTCGAAGGCTAATTTCAAAGATTTGGAGTTCAATTTGAAGAAATTTGAGTTTTCTGTTCGGTTCGATCGTATCGTCTGGTTGGTCATTCAGATTTTGATTCAGTGTTTTTCAGCGAAATTGGTTCACATAATCTTGTTAGAAACCATTTTTCTAACATCTCTGCAAAATTTGGAAGCTTAATTCGAAGATTTGATGGAGATTTGAAGAGATTTTTGTGTTTGATCATCTTGTTGCATCAGATCTGAAATTTGCGTCAGTTCATATCTGGTTTGAGCCATACTCAGCTGGAGTAAAATTGATATTTGCGCCACCTCCTTGTGATACTTTGCGCCACCTACATAACTCACTTTGCGCCACCCACTATATCAAATTTGCGCCACCTACTATATCAAATTTGCGCCACCCACTATATCAAATTTGCGCCACCTACTATGTCAAATTTGCGCCACCCACTATATCAAAATTTGCTGGATTTAATTTTGAGCTGTATGTGTGTATGCTTGAGCGATGTGTGTGTGAGTTTGGGGTGCGTGTGTTTTAATTTTGAGCAATGTGTGTGTGTGTGTGTTTACAATGTTTACGTGATTAATATGTAAGCTGTGTGTGTATGTTTGAGTTGTGTATGTGTGTGTTTCTTGTTTGTATTTTGCGCCATTCACTGATCAAGAGAACTACAACTTTGCGCCATCAACTAAGTCAGATTTGATTCACCTGCTATTCATAATTTGCATCACCTACAGCTCAAGAAATCCTATTGATTTTGCGCCATGAACAGCAGCTAACTCAAAGCACTCACAACCTTCTTCCATAAAGCTCACCAGAATTTTCGCCGGAAAACGTTTATCGCCGGAAAAAGTGGGTCTTCGAAAATCGTCGTGTGATCGAGATTTGTTCATTGCATTAGATTGGTATTCTAATAACGATCTCAACGCAACAAAAATCAGCGATTTTCGTCGAGAAACGAAGAAGATATCAACGTTTAAAGTTTTCGTTCGGTTTTAATCGAAAACATTCGGTTGCTTCGTTTGAGAGTTTGAAAGCGTGTTTTGAGTTCTAATCAGTTAAGGGAGCTTAAGGGATCATAAACGAACAGTTTTGGTCGAAAAGTTTGATTCCATATCGACTTTTGCAGATTGGGTTTCAATGAAGATGATGATGAATAGTAAACTAACGGGGTTTCTTTAGTTTCGTTAGTTTTGTGACATTTTTGGTCCTTTTCCCGTTAGAGTCGTTAGTTTTGTTACAATTTTAGTCCTTGTAGTTTATAGTTTAGAATTTTACATTTTTAGTTCCTATATTTTTACCTGCTTTTACTCATAACTGATAAATTTTTCTTGTATTTTGCAGGTTTGACGATTAAAGTCCAACATATCCGCGTAAACTTTTCAGAATTAATTTTTTGGAAGACAAATTTCTAATTTGTTTTTCAGATTTTATTTTTGAAATTTTTTCTGACTTTAATTGTTCGATTTTTCAGTAGATATTTTTCATTATAAAGATCTTTTATAGTCAAGCAAACATGAACCTTCCACCAGTGCTGGTCAAAGATTCTGATTTTGAACAATGGAGAGTTGCGTTCATCGAGTTTATTGCAAGTAGAGAAAACAGAGTGAATATAATGCGATCTCTTACTGAGGGTCAATTTGTCAAACCTTATGTAGAGATTCCAGCAACCGCTACTGTTCCGGCTTCAAGGACTCTCAAAAATGTTAATGATTATACGCCTGAAGAGAATTTGAGATTTCAAGGGGATAGAGAAGTAAAGGCCTTTCTTATACAATCTCTCCCGAATTACATCTACAACCAAATTGATTGTTTCAAGAATAATCCGACGATGATGTGGTCACAACTTGAAAAGATAATGCTAGGATCGGCGGTTGCTACTCAGCTAAGACAGACAAGATTTATGAACAATTTTGAAGTTGCATTTACAAAGAGAAAGGAAGAAGAAAAGAAAGTCGAGAAAAAAGACACGGAACAGAACATGTCAAAGGCTGAAAATAAAGATCTTAAGGAAAAAGGTCATTGAGCTTACAAAGAAGTTGTCTGACATGGAAAAGCTGCTTAAAGTAGAAAGAGAGGATTTCAGAAAAGAAAGAACTAATCGGTTAAATGACAAAAATTGCTATGAAAAGCAAATTCTTTCTCTTTCTCATAAAGTTTCTGAACTTGAAAAGACTTCAATTTCTGAGAAGAAAGAAAATGAAGAAAAGAAAGCTCTTGAACTCAGATGCAGAAAACTTTCCAAACAAAGTTCAAACTTTGAGAAGGTTTTATTTCTTGAAAAAGAGAAATTGGAGAAGGAAAGACTTGAATTTGAAAATAAAAGGAAAGTCTTTGAAGCGAACAATGAGAAATTGTCAAAGCAAATTTCTGAGCTTAAAAAAGAATTAGATGAAGAAAGACAAGAGCTGGAAAAGAGAAAGAAAGCTGACTTTCAGGCCAGGAGCGTTAAAGATGAATTTTCTGTTGAAAGGAAGATTTTTCAGCAAGAAATACGAAAGCTCACAAAGAATTTGGCTGTGTTATCGACTGATATCATGAAAGAGAAGAGGGTGAATTGTGACATTCAGAAGAAGCTTGATTTGGTGACCAATGAACGGAATGACTTATCTTACAAAGTGAAGTCATTTAACAAATCCAAAAGCTATTCAGAATGTCCGATTCGACCGTCTAATCTTTTCTATGATCATTCAGTGGGTAATTCTTCCAAGAATCAATCTGTTGATTATCCTTCATACAAGAAAGTCAATATGCAATGGAGAGTAAAAGGTACAACTCCTGAAAAAGATGTACCAATATCATCGGTTCCTAACAAGAACATTAAACTGAAAGGTAAATCTTTTGTTAAACCTGATTCAATATATTCCGCAAATAATTTAATCAGGTTTGCACAAAAGAAAATTTGTTGTTCTTATTGTGGAACTAATGATTTTGTTAAAAATGATAATGCTCAATATTGGTACGGTACTTATCATTTTCCTTCTTATAGAGCTCCGCTTAACAAGCTAGGACCCAAGACACGTTGGGTACCAAAATTTACTTAATTTGTTTTGCAGATTTAGAAGCAAAGCGTTGAACTCTCGGAAGAAGAATACTTGTGCCATTAAGGGGGAGAAAAGAGATATTGGCTTTTGAACATATCAGTTCAAAACCCGTGCTTCAACGACAATGGCTTCTGAACAATTCAGTTCAGGACCCGTACTTCAAAGATTAAGACTTCGAAACAACGCAGTTTAGAACTCATACTTTTCAGGTGATATCCTTAACTGTCACATCTTTCAATTCAAGGAACAAGTGGTGAAAGGTAACATTGCATTATGTTTCATTTCTACTGCTTTGAAAATTTGAATCTCAACAAATTTAATTCAATGAGATGAAATTTTTCAATTTTCATTCAATTAATTAAATGTGTGCTAAAAGATGATTTTACAAGTATTGTTGTATCATCTGCGTTTTATTTGCTTCAACTTTCGCTTCTGAAATAAATCGAAAGGTCAGCAAAACATGAATGAAATTTTGATATATGCGCAAAATTGTGTAAATCTAGACTTATATAGAATACGATGCTCACAAAGCCTAATTGTCAGAATGAAGAATGGAAATGAAAATATGAGGGAAGCACAAAGTTTTATAACCAAGTGATTGAAATGCAATAAAAAAAAATAAAAATAAAAAATCATTAGGTTTGAAAGTTTGTGCCTGTGGCCTATCTGGTTTGGGAGATTAAGTCCCAAGGGGTACTCGATACCTAGCCCATAAGATCAACTGGTCTGGGATTGGCTGACCCAAATCCTGTTATAGAACCAGATAGAAAGTCATGTCCTACTGGTACAGATGGGATTAGGATATATCGATGTTGCCTTTCTGGTTTGGGAGAGTAAGTTCCAAGGGGTGCTCGACACCTAACCCCTAAGGCCAACTGGTCTGGGATTGGCTGACCCAAATCCTGCTATAGAACCGGATAGAAAGTTACGTTTACGGTGTATCTTAGTCTTAATAAACCTGTTGATAAAAAGATGCCAATGTGCACAAAATAAAAGATGCCAATGTGCACAAAATAAAAGATGCCAATGAGCACACATCTCTTATATCTTGGGGAAATAACAATGTCGCGATAAACTTATAAATTTGTGGAAATTCTGATTTCAATCATATAGTGTGAGTAAGAGCAAAGTATTCTTATAGGTTTCAGAAGTACATTTGATTGTTGCAAATCATATTTCGCATGCTAGCACACCAAATAGATTTAATAAAGGGGTTGAAACTGAACATTTTTAACTTGATATGCAATGATGTCTTGTATTTGAATCCAAACACATGCATTTGATTTCATTTGATTGAAAAATCTGTTAAATTTCATTAAGTTGGATTTCTTTTGTAAAGTTTTCAAATGATCAAATGGTAGTAGTTATAAAATGTAGTTCAATGAATTTTTTTTTTCTTTTTCTTTGAATAAAATTTTCAACTACTGTGCCTAAATGAAATATATGCATATTTTCAGGGGGAGAAAACAAATTGCTCCAGAATTCTTAGTTTGAGGGGGAGCAAGATTGTTCATTAAGGAGGAGATTGTTCGTGATACTCCGAGACACGACTGAAATTGAAAACAGTTTTCGATGATTTTGATGCTCACTTTCATCGAAAAAGGGGGAGAAATGTTTAATTCAATTTCATGTCAAAGAGCTTTTAAGTCAAAGATTCGATTTCATGACAGGGAGAGAAATGTTTAAAGAAGATTCCGTTTCAAGATAGAAAAAAGGGGAGAATTCTTCTTCAAGAGTTTAAGAAAAATCGATTGATCATCCTGTGATCTTTTTTTCTTAAATTTGTGTTTATCAGTACCAAAGTGCCTTGTGTGAAGAAACAAATTCTCCAAATCGAAGAAAGAAAATCTCCGCCAGATCCCCGTCTGAAGATTTTGTGACAAGTTGACTTTGACAAGCCAAAGACTGCTGTTCTCAAAATGATTAAATCTTGAATCCAAGGGGGAGATTGTTAAGTCTAAAACATGTCTTCAAGATTTAATGATAAAGTCAAAGTCAAAGTCAATGTATTATGTGTTTGTGAAAGTCAAACTTAGCTTAATGTCTTGTATAGATCTTAGGTATAAATAGCTTTGTTTTGACTAATCATGTAACAATCTAACTAACTAAGAGAGCATAACTCATATCTTGTAAAATACAGAGAGCTAATAATACAATATCTACTTTCTCTCTCTACACTCTCTCTCTAGATCTTGTGTGAATTCTTGGTTGATTGATCATATTGGGACACACACACACACACACATATATATATATATATATATATATATCGGGTTCATCGGGTTGGGTTGGGTTCAAATTATCGTAACCCGATATCAACCCAATACATACGGTTTGAAGATTTTACAACTCGATTGGACATCGGGTTGCTTCGGGTTGGGTTTTTCCACGTCGGGTTGGGTTGGATTGATCGGGTTGGTCGGGTTTTTGAGCACCCCTAGCTGTTGGAGCAAAAGTATAGCCTAAAATCCCCGTATTCTCCATTTTCTACAAAATGAGAAATCATGGTCTTAGACATTTTGATAATAGATCAATTATTTTTTTATTATATGGACTTCACAAAACTAATTTATTATCTATTTTTCAAAAACTTCGAATACATTTTGTTTATACCTTACAAAACTAATTACTATTTACGATTCATTTTTGGCATCAAATCACAAGAATTTCTAACAAGAAAAAAACCCCAATATTTTTCATTCTTGAGACATGATCGATCATTGATCCAGACTCCATCCACCATTTGTACAGTAGTAGTTCACAGTAACCTCTCTCCTCTCTTCCATTTGACTCCAATTCCACCATTTTCAGCAACCCCTAATTTCACCTAAAACCCCCACAAAAAGCTTCAATTTTGCAGACAAGATGTCGACGGAGATGGCGAACACCGATCCAGAAGGAATCGACGGAGTTCGTATGACCTGGAACGCCTGGCCTCGCACAAAAGTTGAAGCTAGCAAGTGCGTGATCCCAATCGCCGCCTCGATCTCTCCGATCCGCCCTAATCCTCTCATTCCGACCAATCCGTACGCACCACTCCGATGCAAAACCTGCTCCGCCGTGCTTAACCCCTTCTGTCGCGTCGACTTCTCCGCCCTCCTCTGGATCTGCCCACTCTGCTTTCAACGCAACCACTTTCCTCATCATTTCTCCGGTATTTCCGAAACTAACGTTCCCGCTGAACTCTATCCTCAATACACCACTATCGAATACACACTCCCCAATCACGATGTTCATCACACTCTTCCTCCACCTGTTTATGTATTCGTGCTCGATACGTGTATGATCGAGGAGGAATTAGGGTTTGCCAAATCGGCGTTACAACAGGCGCTTGAATTCTTGCCGGAGAACGCTTTGGTAGGGTTTGTTTCGTTTGGAACGCAGGTTCAGGTTCATGAATTAGGGTATGCTGATATGTCTAAGGTTTATGTGTTTCGAGGATCGAAAGAGATGAGCAAAGATCAGGTTTTGGATCAATTGGGGTTAGGTGGAGGTTTTGCCGGTGGCCGGAGAGTTGGTGGTGTACCAGGGCAGGGGTTTCAGAAAGGGCCAATACAAGGTGGTGGGTTTCCTAACTCCGGCGTATCAAGGTTCTTACTCCCTGCTTCTGAGGGTGCATACATTATCCATTCGGTGAGTTATTATTATTATTATGACATCGATTTAGATTCAAACAATTCGTTTCAATTTGATGCTTATTGGAGTGATAATTCAGCTTTTGGAGGAACTAGGCACGGATCAATGGCCTGTTGCTCCTGGTAATCGATCATTGCGGTGCACTGGGGTGGCACTGAGTGTTGCAGCAGGTTTGCTTGGGGCTTGCTTGCCTGGTACTGGTGCTCGAATGGTAGCGTTAGTTGGGGGTCCATGCACCGAAGGCCCTGGTTCGGTAAGCTCTTTGGCAATCAAGTAACTAGATTTAAGATTTTACTTGCAAATGCTGTTTATGAATGCGATTCGACCAGTCATCATTTCTTTAATTTATATTAGTTGTAGTTATTATTTCCCCGAAGGCTGCCTTGTGTTGCCATTGTTTCCCTGATCTCTGAAAGAATCAGCAGGGTTATACTGTTATACTTATACAGTTGTATTCATGGAATTATGGTGAGGGAATATGTTTCACCATTTTCTTATGGCAAATGGGTTTTCATTGGAACTTGCATTTTGCAATTTGGCAACGCCTTTTTTTCCTGTGGTTGCATTTCTTTTCCAAAATTTATCTATTCTACTGATCATTGTAAACTGTAAACGAATCTATTTGAGATTTGAATGACACCTTTCAAATCCCATCTAAGCTTCATAATTTTTTGATTTTCAGATAATATCTAAAGATCTTTCAGATCCGGTTCGTTCGCATAAAGATCTGGACAAGGATGCAGCACCATATTTTAGAAAAGCAGTTCAGTTTTACGAGGAACTTGCAAAGCAGATGGTGAGCCAGGGTCATGTTTTGGACGTTTTTGCTTCTGCACTTGACCAGGTAGAAAGAACTCTCATTTATCTAGATTCTGCTATTCTTTCTGCACCTAGCTTTTTTAGCTGTTTGTAAACTAATGGAGTTTTTATATTATTAGGTTGGGGTTGCAGAGATGAAGGTTGTTATTGAAAGAACCGGTGGCCTTGTTGTTCTAGCTGAAAGTTTTGGTCATTCAGTTTTCAAAGATTCATTCAAGCGTGTTTTTGAGAAGGGGGAAGAGTCTCTTGGCCTTGCCCATAAGTGAGTATTCTCAGATGCCAGTTATATTCATATATCATGATTTTGTATCTTTATGAAACTCATCACTAATTTATTACTTTCAGTGGCACACTTGAAATAAACTGTTCGAAGGATATTAAGATTCAGGGGATCATTGGACCTTGCACCTCCTTGGACAAGGTCATTTACTAAATCTTAGTTGGAAGTAGAAATTGATTATTGACTAAAACCATTTTTTTGATGATTATTTTGCTCTCTGAAATCGTGTTTACTTGCAGAAAGGACCTGCTGTTGCGAGCACAACGATTGGACAAGGGAATACCACAGCTTGGAAGTTGTGTGGACTGGATAAAGATACTTGTTTGACCGTTTTCTTTGATATATCGTCAAGTGACAAAGACCCTTCTGGCAATTTGAATCCACAGTTGTATATACAGACTGTTACAAGGTCAATTAGCGATTTTGTTTGTCTTTTTCGTTGCCAACAAATCATGTTGTTTTAATCTTTAGATATATTGAAATTTATGGCTCATGTTATTTTGATGCAGTTACCAGAGCGTTGATGGGCAAGCAAAAATACGAGTTACTACCATTACTAGAAGATGGGTCGAGAGTGCCGTTGTTTCAGAGGTAAAATAGTAAACCCTCGTTCATCGTTTGTTACTCCATTTAGAGTAATTCTGCAGAAATATCCAACGGCTGAATTTCTTTTCGTATAGTATGTTAGTACTGGTAATATAATCCTTCTTATTAAAGAAAATAATTTAGTAAGCACGAGAATTAAACAAAATTTATATACATTGCTCACTATGCAATGTATTTTGTATAACTAACGTTTATTCTAGTCTAATTCCCATCGAATATCATGCAACACGTAAATGTGGATAATCCTGAATTGTATTTGAAATCTTTTTCACTAAAACATGAATAATATCCGCATATTTTACCACTTTTAAGGGTAAAAGTGTAATTTAGTTAATAAAAAAATGTAACAATTACACATTTCTAAAACAATGTGTCTTTTTCATTGTGGACATTTATTTTGGGATAGAGGGAGCATTATAAAATATCCATTTTGATAACTCCAGTCAGCTTGTTTAAGATTGAAATCATACCAACTGAAAATTGTTTTTCACAGGAATTGATGCAAGGTTTTGATCAAGAGGCTGCTGCTGTAGTAATGGCCAGATTAACTTCTTATAAAATGGAAATGGAGGTAGGAATGCAGCAATTTCCTTGCTTGTTTGTATAGTGTTTCTCTTTTATTTCTTTTCGTGATTGTTTTTTAGTCCGCTGTTGATGGGTTATTGATAATTTCAGGAAACATTTGATGCAACGAGGTGGTTAGATAGAAACCTCATTCGTCTCTGTTCTAAATTCGGTGACTACCGAAAAGATGATCCATCCTCGTTTTCTTTAAACCCAAGTTTCTCTTTGTTCCCCCAGTTTATGTTCAATCTTCGAAGATCACAATTCGTGCAGGTAAAACTCGGATCTACCCCCACATGCGATATTACTACCGTACCCTTCTCGTAGTCTTTAATCTTGTTAACTGTTCTCCCCTTTTCATTTTATATTTTGTCTTTTATGCGGCAGGTGTTCAATAATAGTCCTGATGAAACTGCTTATTTCCGCATAATGCTAAACCGAGAGAGTATAACAAATGCTACCGTGATGATTCAACCTTCGTTAATATCATATTCATTTAACTCTCTCCCTTCACCAGCATTGCTTGATGTGGCATCCATTTCGGCTGATCGAATCCTTTTACTAGATTCCTACTTTAGTGTTGTTATTTTCCATGGCATGACGATAGCTCAGTGGAGGAACATGGGTTACCAGAATCAGCCAGAACATCAGGTATGTTTTACTTTATTTCAGTCTCTCTTTTTTTTTGTAAAATTCTTGAAAGCCCATATTATTCGGGTATGATATGTCATATACGGTTTTTACATATACGTATATATATATATATATATATATGTATATATGCATGTAACCTCATAATATGGTGACTTCTTATTTCTCTTTATAGGCATTTGCACTGTTACTGCAAGCTCCACATGATGATGCTGAACTGATCATACGTGACCGTTTTCCTGTCCCAAGATTGGTGGTGTGCGATCAACATGGTTCTCAGGTCATTATTGCATCGTTATCTTATTTCCATCAAAATGTACCTTATATGAACAATTACATCTTCTCTATACCGGTTATAGTTCATGACTAGAGTTCACTAGACCAAATGACATGATATATTGCTCTAGTTTTCTGGACCAGCTTGCATGCACCTCGACTCATCCCGTGAGTGAGACAAAAATGCATTTTTTTTCTTGTCCCACCAAAATAGGTGGAACAAAAATCAGGGATGTGAAACAAGATTTGGTAAATTACTAAACTACCCATGCCAAATTAAAACCTTAAAAACGTTCCAGAATTCTTTCACCCGTCTACCTGTCCGTGTACCAAATGCAGAAGGGCATGAACGAGTACTGTATATGCTTTCCTAAACATATGCTCATCTTAGGTTTGACTAATATGTTGTTTTATGGCGAGCAGGCTAGATTCTTGTTGGCTAAGTTGAACCCATCAGCAACCTACAATAACGAAGTGGCTGCTGGAATGGACGTTATCTTCACGGATGACGTGAACCTCCAAGTGTTCTTCGAGCATCTACAGAGGCTGGCAGTACAATCTTCTTGACCCCATATCAAAATTAAGTTTCAAAACTCATGGGTCATCAACCTTCTTCTCTTTCCTCTCTGATTGCTTGTTCTATTTACCGAAAATTATTCACATGTGCATGAGAGGGGAGAATAATGATTCTGTTAAGGGTGTTCGCGATACGAGTGTTGAGGGAATGGTGTTATTTGAGGCTGCAAGTTAGCGAGAGGAGTATGCGACATTTTCATTTTCCCGGTTTTGTAAGTTACTCGTAAGCTCAATCATTGTGTATTTAACTATAAGGTTATATATCGGAGCCAAAACCAAAAGAGCAGCGAAAGTTTGGATTTCGGTTTTTCGTGTTCGATTGTTGATAAGTGGTGGAATGTACACTTTGAATTCTCTTTTTGTACGTTGGATAATACTATTGGTTTTGACATTTCTTCCAAGTCATTTGTTCTGCGGGTGCGTATCAAGAGTTCTTGATCGATGGGGTTTAGGAGTTTGATATTTTGTCGGTTTGCACTGTGAGAATATGTGGAATCTCATTGAATTACTTGCCAAAGGAATTTTGACGAGGTTAAACATATATTAAAGACAAATGGTACATGAAGGGGTTGTTTAGCAGTTTGAATGGTTTGGTACAAGATGATTAAGTGGTCTGAATATTAAGAGGCTCTTATGATATAGTGTAAAATGAAATATGGTTGTTTGGTAATTGTTAGAATGAAATTAGGAAATTAGGGCGTTGAATGGTCAATGGACACCCAAGATACAAAATCATTAAGAGATTTTGAGAACCATTAAAACGCAAACTTTTTTTTTTTGCCAAACAAGATTCGCCTCTTAGCAATTCAGAGGTTGCCTCTTGATGAAACTATTAAGGGGTAAACAAACAACCCTGAAGTTATGAACTACATTTGTACATACAATCATACACCAACACTATGATAATCCAAACACAACACCGATTTGCTAATAAGACTGAGTTCAATCGTTTCACGAAGTCATACCATCATTGTTTTTTACGTTGATGCTGCTTGACCAACTCGATAAGATGCTCATAAGTCCAAACTTTGCTCCTTTTATGATCAAGTTCTTCAACAGTTCTTAAAAAATACCCCTTTCCAAAAGCAACAAGAACCAAAGGGTCAGTTTTAAACTCCACAAGATCCCCAAAAAACCCCATCTTTCTCCAAGAATCCAACTCACCAACCCCATCAAACCCGAACCCGTGTACATCCCACAAGATCCCACACGTAACAATGTCAGGTTTCACACCTCGAGCTCCCATTTCCGCAAGCACGATTTTCAAACTCCCAAAATCTTTCATCTTTGCATATCCAAACAACATAATGTTTGCAATCGACACACTCCATCTAACTTTCTTGTAATCCATCTCTCGGCCCACAGACTCCATTCCAGTTCGGCTCAAAAGACGAGCATGGGCAAGCATTCGTAAACACCACACGATGTGGGTGTTGCCCGTTTTGGAATAAAGATCAATACCCATATCATCTAACTTAGAAAACATACAGTTTTCCATATAAACAGCAGCCACTTTTCGAATCAAATCATCTTGCAGGTAAACTTTTGGTCTTAACCTCAAAACCCTTTTATAAGCCTTATCCATCTTCTCCAAAATCCCAAAGTTACTATACAACTCAAGCATTGCCACCATTGTTGAAGCTTCAAGATCCATCTTTTTTGAGATCACGATTCGATACGTTTTTTCCATCATCTTGATCAATCCAGCGACCGAAAACTCTCTGATCAGCAAATTATAAGTAGATTGATCAGGGAAACACCCATTCGATTCCATTCTTTTCACACATTTTGCCATTTCGTCATACAAACCGCTCTTCGCATAAGCTTTGATCAGCCCATTATAGGTTGACGTAAGTGGCTTCACTTCGAGATCTTCCATCTCTTTAAGATACAACAACGCATCTTCGAATCTCCCTTTTTCGATAAATCCATGGATGATTGAATCATAAATCTCTGATGAAGCCTGCAGATTCTGAACATTCTTCATCTCTTTTAAAGACAACACTGCATCTTCAACTAATCCCTCCTCAACCAAGAATCTTATGAGTCTCTGATAATTGAATTCGCTAACTCGTGAATCATCCTTACTCTTCCATTTATCAAACACCTGGTGGGCAACATTTCAAAACATGAACTATCCATTTATCAAACACCTGGTGGGTTTCAAAACATGAACTAAAAACCAAAATGAAGCTTAATCTTCTTGAATCGATTCCATTTCAAATATTCATCCAACAGAAAAGTTTCAAATACAAATGAATAACATTCAAATTATGCGAAACTTTTCACCTGAAGAACCTGGTTCGATCTGGAGGTCTGATTGAGGAATCCAACAACAGCCCAGAAGAGTTCTTTGTTCCAATCCCCATCCTCTTCAAGAATCCGAACAGGGTCCGCGTCTTTATCTTTGAGCTTCTCAAACAAACTCCTTTTGAGGTTCCAGTTTCGTTGGAGATCATCAAATTGGACTGTATCTTGTTTGTCATAGTTCGTTTTGCCACGGGACAAGTGCACAGGAGGAGGAGGTTTGATCGAACGTGAGAATTGGGATTTTGTAGTTGTTAGGGTTCTAGAAGAGGGTTTGGGAAAAACTAGGGTTTTACAGATGAACGTTTTATCGTTGATGGAGGGAAGAAATACTCCCATACCCACTAGAAGAAGGCCAAACATATTTTGTATATACTTTTGAGATATATATATATATATATATATATATATATATATATATATATATATATATATATATATATATATATATATATATATATATATATATATATCTATACTACATTATAAAGCATTTAGACCAACTATCTTAAAGTCTTAAAGTCTTAATCTTTTTTTTTTTAATTAATCCACTCTCACTTAAAAACAACCTCTCAAGCTATATGTACAACACTTTAATGCATAATTACTTAAATTTTTAGAGAGAGAAAGTTCAATACCTTTAAAGCCAATTGTCATCGTCATTAAACCGACTATCATTTTGCACGCCACACTCTGCCATTCATATTCTCAAGATGCCTCTTCATCTCCAAAGACCCTCCCCCTCCCAAGACTCTTTCAGACTTCCACAACTAAATACACAGGCTATTTATAACCTGCAGATGGACTAAAGTATTTCCCATTTCTCCAGGTACATCTTCGATTTCGCCATATCTCTTTGAAACTACATCTCACGGATTGATTTTTGCTCCATCTCACAGATTTGTTTTTGAATTTGCTTTGATTATTCAACTCCAGGTAATAATTTCGATTTGTTCATCGCTCTTTCAAACTTCATCTTTTGGTTTTGTCTTTGATTTTTATTTGTTATTCGATTTCTCCAGGTAACATTTTCGATATCTCCATTCTCTTTCAAACTCCATCTCACATATTTAGTTTTGATTTTGATTTTGCTGTGAATATTCGACCCAGGTAACAATTTCGATTTCTCAATGGATCTTTCAAACTCCATCTCACAGTTTTTGATTTTGATTTCGCTGTGATTATTCGACCCCAGGTAACATTTTCGATTTCTCCGGGTAACATTTTCGATTTCTCCATCGCTCTTGATTCTCGAACAAACACCAATGTTGCTTATCTTTCTCAAGGCTCTTATGCTTGTGCAAACCTACTATTCTGCTTTCTATGCTTTCATAATATTGAATGGAGAGCTTCTTCATATTGGTGTGCCAAAAGATCAATAAATAAAAGAAAAGAAATAAAAGTTTGCATTTTCTAGGTGAAAACACAAACTGGAGCAAGTATAAAGATTTGTAATGCAAATTCACAAACAACAATAATTTGTGAAAGAAGAAATAAAATTATAATGCATTATGCTTTATAGTCACATGTATGTGTCATCTCTTCTGTCATCCATTAATGTTATGTAAAACAAAAGATGACGAATCTCTTACAGGTCTGATTCTACTATCCTAAAGATGTTTTCGTTGCATTTTGATCTTGGGTGCACATAACTTACCAGTAAGCAACCACTACTTGGTATGTGTATTTTCATGACAAAAATGTTACTTATGCTAGATTTGCTCATATTTATTTACCTTCTGCACTTACAAGCTCATAAATCTTGATCTTAGATGAGAGCAACATTCTTCGGCAAGTTGTGTAACCAAACCACCTAGAGTTTGTGTTGGAACTAAAGATAATTTCTAGAGAAGCAAGAAATTTTTGTATGTAAAGAGGTTTTTAAACCTTCCTGGAGTAATAAAAAATGTAATTTATGGAAGCATGAAACATATTTATGTTGTTTGGTAAGTCTTGGTTGTAGCAATCTATGTTTTTGCTTTTAGTTTGTTGTGGGTGATTTAGGATCTTGCGTTGGGTTCCGGTGAGAAGTGTCAAATTTAGTGAGTAGCGTGAGAAGTGGTTATCAACCGTTGGATGAGAAATGGACGAACATTAGGGTGAGATGCACCGGATAAATTTCCTTTTAAGCCACAATTCATGGGAGGGTTTTGATTAAGAGGAATCAATGGTTTAAAAGTACTTCTTACACTTCTCACCAAAAATGACACTTCTCACATGATTCCATGCCTTAAGCTCTTCATGAGAGTAATCTGATGAATTTTCTATACCAAGTTATCCCAATGCATTTCTACCTTTCTTGTGTTTACCAAACGCTTATGCAGGTGATGGCCACCCTGCTTCATTTAAGATGCTTGCTAACATAAATTCAAGAAAGGAGAATCTTGAGATAGCACAAGATGGAAATTCCAGCAATAGGCAATCTATGGTTTTGCAAACTGCCATGTCTGCCTTATTAAATGGTTCTGCTGGAGGGTTGGTTGCTAGGAGTTCTGAAAAATGTATTACTCCAGAAAGCAATCAGAAACAAGGATTTAAGACGATTAGTGATGGTAAACCCAATATTTCCAGTTTGATGGGCCAGGTGGTGGCTGGGAGGCACATGGATGGTGGTGTTTCTGGAGTTGCGTTTATTCGGTTGGAGCAGTTGAGCCCTTCATTATCCAGTGGTAGTAAAGAGATGGATGGTCATTGCAGTGATCCAAGCAGCACACATACAGTAAGAAAATATTCTACATAGCTGCAATTTTAAAGATATATGCCTTATGTTTCAGTAAATTGTGTTGTTTTTTAGACTAGGATTAATGTTTGCATACATTTATTTTCCAGTAAGTCATGAACTTTATTTTAAATACATCCTATATGTGTACTTTTGCATCTAATTAATTTTGCTTGGCATATTGGATTATTTTTGTGAATCATGTTGGATCGTGTATTTGTAGATTTTTCACAATATTGTAACATGCATTGGTTGGTCTTTTATTTTAGAATGCAATAAGGTATTCACCAAAAAACCACTTGAGAACGATGCTTATGGGAAAAAGCTGGAGTCAAACAAAAGATGCACTTCTGGAGCCAACCGTCAAACCACTGAAATTAAAAGGCAAAAGAAAACCACTGATCGGTTAAATGATACAGGGTTGGAAACAAATTCCCTTCCTCAGACCAATGCCTTGGCTTCTGAAAATGCAGCTACTACCAACTCCAAATTTGTAAAACCTCTTTCCAGTGGGAAGTCATCTGTTGATTTGAAAAATAGTCCTTGTGCCTTTTGCCATTCCTCTAAGCAGACAGAGGAATAGAAATTGCAAGGGCTAACAAGAAACATTTACAAGAAACATTTACAATGACAGGGCTCCTCGGATTTTCTTTAAGAATGGACTCATCCAGAACTTAGGAGTAGAAATTGCAAGGGCTAACAAGCTAAAATATAGCAGTTGTGGTAAAAAAGGAGCTGGTCTTGGCTGCTTTATGAAGTCGTGCCCAAAAAGTTACCATGTACCTTGTGCATACAATGATTTTGACTGCCGATGGGATTGTGTAAGCAACTAATAATGCACAGTTGGGGATTTTGCTCTTATGATTGTTAGCATATATTTTCTAATTGTATATCTTTTCTAGGTTGAGTATTTGTTGCTGTGTCCAAAGCATGCATCTCACAATTTTCCAGGAGAACAGAAGTCAAAGGCTGGGAAGCACGACTCTGTAGAAAGGTATCAGTAGTCAAATATAATTTTTATATATCTTCTCTGTACTTTGAACTATGGGTTTTTGATCTGTAGTGCTTCATCTGCTAATTATTAGCTAACTTTAGCAAGACAAACCAGCATTGATGAATCTATGCACCAATCTGCTGTGTCTTTTAAGCGTATGCTCTGTTTTTTGTTCACTTCATAAATATATAAATAGAAATGCTTTATTATTGTAACTACTTGCCATGGATATGTATTGTTCCAGTAAACTAAGTATGTGACACGTTTGAGTTTATGATTACTCAGCTTGAATGCCCAATTATATAGGATAATTTTATTTTTATTTTTGAATAATTTAACTCTAAAAGAAAACTATCTACCTAACTTCCCTTTACTTTTATGATGTCTGCCATTCTGATTGCAGAACATCTACATATCTGAATCCTTGCAAGTTATTGAATGGTGGAAAGAATTTGGTGTTATGTGGTTCAGCTCTCTCTTCAGAAGAAAAGGTTGGTATAGATAGTTGTTAATTTTGTTGGTAGGTTTGGATAGTTATGCGAGTTTGTTTATTTGTTCGTGAAACATAGTCTTACTTTGTAAGCTCTATCTCTTGAAAACTCTCTTTTTCATGTTATTTGATGTCACCAGCCATCTTTTTTTGTTTGTTTTAGTATATTCCTGTTTGCCCTGCCTTTTAATTTTCATGCCTTTTTCCTTTGTTTTCTTACTGTTGCCTATGTTAAGGATTTTCTGGGTCTTCATGGATGCTTTCTAATCCACAACTTTGAAAATGCAGTGTTCTCTGATTGAGTTTGCAAGAAGTGGTGGGACAATAGTGTCCAAATACTGGAGACCGAATGTCACCCATGTCATTGCTGCTGTAGACTCAAATGGTGCATGCACAAGGACATTGATGACTTTTTAAATTTGGATTAGGCTTTGCCGTTTTGGGTTTTCCCAAGTATTTTAATTTGTATTTTGGTCCTAATTTGTATGGGTTGTTTGAAAAATAAATATGTGAATTTGAAAACATGTAGTCCCAGTGTGTTTGTTATTTACGTAAGCAAGTAGAGAGTTTTAATTTTTTATTTGAAATTGGCAAATATTTATGAATTCTCTTGATATGCAAAAATCACTGTTGATGATAGCAAAAATCACTGTTGATGCAACAAGGTTAGTTCATGTAACTGTAGTTGGTCTGTTCTGATTGTGTTGCATTTGAAGACGACCGTAGAACCTATCATGGTTGAACCCTGAGCACTTTTCTGTTAGGTTGTTGATAAAGTTTAAGATTTTAAAGATGCTTTGGTTTTTCATGGTTCATTCATGTTGTCTGGTTGATTATCTTATAGTTGCTTTGAAGAAAGATAACTTTTCTTTGTTGTAGCCATACTTGCACAAGTGGTTGTTGATGCTTCTCCGTTTTTCTTGCATAAGTCACCATGTTTTTGTTGATGGTGCTCCAGGTTGTTGGGGATCTTTAATTGAAGGAACTGAGAAGTACGAGAAGTTGAAAGAGAGAGCAAAAAAAGAGGATCCATTCATGGATCTTTTGTTCGATGTTACGTCGTCCATTCAATTGTTTTATGACGATGTGTATGTATTATTGTTGTATTTCATTGATCTCACTAAAATGGTTGATTTAGCTCATAAATAATTGAGGGCATAATTTGTTTTAATGCTTTATGTTGTAATAGAATGTCCATTTGCTTGGGTATTATAACAATGGCTTGTCATGTTTTTCAAAATTTGCCACAACACTAATTTGTTCGCTTTTTGTATTCACATTTTTGCATATGTTTATTTGCATTTTACATCCAGCGGCTTCTTGCCTTGTATGATTGCTCCTTTGTGGTGTCATTGTGTACTTTATCCGTGATTAGTTGCACTATATTTTAGATACTTGTGCCATTATATGAGTCACTGTCATGTTTATACTATAGGCCATCAAATCTTTTAACTTAAAATGTTGGTTTGTATCTTTTTTTTTCAAATTTCAATGCAAATACAACTTTATGAGAAAGGGCAGTAATGTAATAAGTGAGCAGATGAAAACATTAGAAAGATGGTATGTTCTTTATTTGATATTTTGTTGTATTCCCATCAACATCTAGGCATATCGTTATTTAGCTCTCTTTTACCAGGTACGAGGCGATGATTTTTGAGGCACTTTTCAACATTGACGATTCGAATGGGCATGATGCTAATAAAATTTTTGTTTTTATTGAGGTTAGATTATATCATTATTGTTTTAATGTCTGTTATTTAGATGCTCTCTTTCGGTGTGTGTATGTGTTTGTGGAGATTATTAGATATGTGGTTTGAGAGGCTTTACTTGAAAGACTCAATATGATCATCTCTTCTTTCTTTTAGGTTTCTCTTCATTTGTATCATGGTAGTTGGATTTTTCGAATACAAGCTAAATCTTTCGGATCCCTCATGGTATAATCTCTCTTAATTTTATGAAAATTTATGTTTCAGACACTTTTCTGATTTGGAATTAGGGATGGAAACGGGTAATGCATCCCCCGTCTTCGACCCCCGTTTGAAACCCCTGTCCCCGACCCTGCCCGATTAATCCCTAACGGGTTCGGGAAGAAGGAATCCCCCGCGGGTTTGGGTGAAAACTAAAGATTTTTTTTCTTCACAAAAGCATAATAGATCACTTGTTTAATCAAAATCGTTTACATTCACAACTCCCGCCGCATTGCGCGGGCACTCAACTAGTATATATATATATATATATATATATATCGTATAGAGGAAGGTTCAAACGAGGAGCGTACCAATTTAAGAGAACGTGAGGAGCACTCCCATGCTTCTGATCACATATGATTTACAACGCTAAAAAATCGGACATAATCGAATTTTCGCGCAAAAGTAGCGCGACTTGGTTCGCGACGCGTGCAAGTCGCGGATCATTAATGATCCACAACTGCCAATCACATGTGATCCATAACTGTCGATTCTCATCCAGATCAGTTGTGAATCACATGTGATCCACAACTGTCAATCACATGTGATTCATAACTATCAATTGCTCCTCACGTTCTCTTAAATTGGTACGCTCCTCGTTTGAACCCGCCTCATATTGTATATACATAATCAATTATCAGAAAACAATTAATACATTATTGATTATTTATTATTTTTTAGTAAGTTTTACGTTATAAATTTTTTATTTGAGTTATATTTTGTCTTTTATCAAAATAGTATCGTTGAAACTATTTCGAAGTTAGTTTTTCAGATGGATAACTCTTTAGTTTATGTTACACTATTTTTAATTAGAGTAAATTACCTTTTTCGTTCCTATGGTTTGCTAATAATTGTGGATTTCATCCCTATGGTTTTAAAATTTCAGTTTTCGTCTCTATGGTTTGCAATTTATTTCTATTTTAGTCTTTGAGGTCAAAACACTACTTTTAAGGATGAAAGACTAAAATAGAAATGAATTGTAAACCATAAGGAAGAAAATGGTGATGAACTATAAACTATAAGGATGAAAATCGCAATTTCAGAACCATAAGGACGAAATTAGGAATTTTTAACAAACCACAGGGACTAAAAATGTAATTTACTCTTTTAATTATGTATTTCACACGTATTGAAAATTTGTATTGTATGGAAGATGGAAATATCATCGTTGAATTTATTCTGAAGTTGTGATTTTATAACTATTAAATTGAAATACATCAAGTATGAATTGCATAAGCACCACAATGAACTGTATTTTGGGGTGTGGTTTATGTATTTGAATCATACGTCGTACTCAGGTCGTCCCTGGGGAGGCCGGAGGCGGACCGGGTGCACGCTCAAGGCCCGAAAAAAATAGGGCCCAATTTTTTAGTATATACTATATGCTATATAAGTAAAAGAGACACTTTTTCTTAGTATTTAATATGACCCAACAAGAATTTACCATTATATTAAGGATGCAAATAAGTATTATTAATTGATTACATTAGAGAAGAAAATATATAAAAGCTTCATTGGTTATTTTTATAGAATTGCTTATTTGCTTATTTGCTTATTGTTTCTCTAAGTTTTTTATGGAGGTGTTTGGGATTGCTTATTAAAACAACTTGTATTTTTTTTTTGTAAAAGTGTTTATCAACTTATGTGGTGTCAAACCAGAGTTTTATAAAAAGTGTTTGGATTAGCTTATGACGGTACCAAAACGTAATAAGCTGATAAGTTGTTTTGTAGTGTTTGACAAAAAAACAAATAAGTTAGAAGAGAGTAACTTATGGTGGTACCACACCGGAATAGGTTAATAAGTTACAAGAGAGTAACTTATCAAAAACTTCGTACTACCAGTGGCCAACCGGTACAGGCATTTTTTCCCCATCCATACAATAAAAACTATTTATTACGGTACCGCACTGGAATAAGTTAATAAACATTTTACAAAAGCAATCCCAAAACATTCCCTATGTGGTACCAAAATTTAAAACTGTTTTGCCTAAGAGAGCTTATATGTTCTCCACCATTCATCTCCCGCTAACTGTTTTGATTATTTCATCCACATGAACTCTATATGGTAGATAATATTAATTTATAATTAATTATTGTATGATTTTGCGTCTTGGAATACTCGAAAAAAAACGTTTTATTGAATGATTATTGTTTACTGAAATTGATGTTATCTCTGATGATAAAAACAATATATTGAAAAAGTGTACTTACTGAAACAACACAACATCTCATATAACATAAAACAAATATTTCATACAAACCAAACCATATTGGGCTACATATTGGGTCCCATAATTCAAAACTATACAATCTCATAAGGTCACTACAAACTTTTTCGCTAAAGATAACATTGTACATGAGATCTATTTACAAAGATAAAAAACAACTTGCAGATATACTTCAATCAACTCCACATTAAAACACTTGATGAAGTTAGATCCCATTTTTCCATTTCCCTTATCTGCTATACGTACCAGTCCTGAAATGCATATTTTAAAACAAAACGAGGGTTAGACCAAATGGTCTTGTGAGAAAATCCCTATTATTTTCATGAATGTACCAAAACAGTTTATATAAAACACTTATCAAAACACATTCGTTGGCACTCTGGCACAACTCAACTAATCACATAGCTAGCGTTCTAGCACATTGTGATAACAGCGTAGCTGACATTCGAGCACAGCGCAATAATAATATAGTTGGCATTCTAGGCTTCTAGCACAAAGCGACAATAGTATAGCTGTGTAACGTCCCAAAAATTTCAATAAATTTTAAATTTTAAAAACAATAATTTATTTAATTAAACCATATCATTAATTCCCAACATAACCGTTTCAACTGAAATCTCGTTAAGTATTCAACCACAAAAGTCTAAACAGCGGAAATATTAATTAATTCGATTATAAAGTTTGAAGTCATAAATACGGGAAGTCTCTCGCCTGCGCCAATGTGTACCGTCACGCCTTCGAGCCACTCGTACCTGAATCAACATTTTATAGGGAAAGGGTAAGCACGAAGCTTAGTGAATTCAACACCACATACGATAGCAATCATATTAACACTACCCCTAACACAGGTAGATACACATAACCAAGCATGCAAGTTTAAGAACGCATCCTAAACTAACATACTCATGCAAGACATCCTAAACAGGTATCCATCGGTCTCCCCGATATCCCACGATAACCGTGCACGTATCCCTCGGTCTCCCCGAGTTCCTACGTCACTCGTGTACATCCTCCTCGGTCTCCCCGAGTTTTATACGATACTCAAGGTCCATACTAGACACGACACGATCTAGTACCACACAACACATAAGATTACTAGCACACACGAGCTACGGTAATGCACATACAATTATTATCCTACGTAGTGAGTGAACTCACCTCAAAAGCAGTGCAGAAAATTCCCGAACGGCCACAAGAGCTCGCCAACTTCAATCTCACTTCTCTTCACCTAAAGAGGTGCTACAAAATGTCAAAACGAAACCCCAACCCTCAAATATAACCATAAGACTAATAGAGTGATTTTTCAGCTTTTCGGCCGAAACTGCAGGTCTGTTCGGGACCTGCTTAGCCCCCTCTAGACCCGTTAATCCAGAAGTTAAATTCCACAAACAGGAAGACCTATGTCTTAGCTTTCCAGGGACATATTATGTGCATTCAAACGAGACTCCTATGATTTTATACGAATTTTCTACGGTCGATGGTCAAAGCTGGAATATTCCGGTCAGATTGCAAAAACGTCCGAATTAGACCTAGCTATGGGCATAATCAGGTTTTCGCTAAAACACGAAAAACATTCCCTACACAAAATGTGAACTGTGGGCACCGATTTCACCTCAAACCGAGTTACGATGGAGAAGTTATGAACGGAAAAAAACAGGGACAGATTTAGACCTTTCACATAAAATGATAACCTTTAAAAACGGTTTAGGGTTTTCGGTTTGCAAGCTAGGGTTTACTAGATAGGGTTTTAGGGTTACTAAGGCTGGACTACTACCATCACCACCCACTGCCACCTCCGGCAGTGGTGGTCGGCAGCGGCGGCGGCAACAGCCACCCCCGGCGATGGTGGTGGTTCGATAAAACAAACCGACGAAGCAGCGGGGTGATCTAAACATCCTATCCCGGCCCCTCACGCACCTACGCAAAAACAAACAGCCGCTAACCCGCCCTTACAGCCACCGCAAGGTGGTTCACGGCGGCACACACCGCCGGTAGCCATGGCTGCGGCGGTGGCGGTGGTTTCCCGATTACAAGATGACGACGCCATACGGAAACATCCCGACTACTCTACCCAGCCACACGCATCCATACGCACGCACGACCAAACCGCAACCCCGCCCAGCACAACCACCGTCCTGGTGGTGCATGGCGGCCACGCCGGCGGCAGCCGTGACAGCAGCGGCGATGGTGGTTTTGCGGTTGCTAAGCGACAACGGAAAGAAGCAAAGAATGAAACGGAAAAAAGGGGACTTACCTCCTGCCAACGTCCTAGCCGCACCCCGACGGGATTCCGGTCACCGGAGGTCCTCTTTCTCTGTCTCTCTCGCGCTACACTCTCTCGCCGACAGCTGACCACAGCGGCGCCGACGGTGGTTCTAGGTGGTTTCGCAACGGCAGCAAGAAGGGAGGAAGGATTAGGGTTGCTTATGGTTTTCTCGGTGTTTCCTTGTGTGCGACGCATAATAGAAACGAGAGAGGAGGGGGGGGGGTCGGTCTTAAGGCCGATCCCCATGCAATTTATGCAATAATACTCTTTTAGTCCCTAGGCTTTTATGGTAATTCCATTTCTCCCAACTTAAATTAGGATTTTAACATTTAGCCCCTTAATGACAATACATTATCATTTATGGTCTTTCCCGACAAATCTCATTAAATAAGCAGTCTTAAAAAAACATTAAAGTAATTAAATAATAAGGAATTTTCCATACCGGGACACGGGCTTTACAAGCTGGCATTCTAGCACAACGCGATGTTAGTCGAAAGAATGACATTCTAACACTACCAGTAATAACCGTAATACCGTAACATAATCAACATTAACAAACTTCCAAATATCAATGACATTTCATATCATAAATTTAACCATTTAATAATATAGGCATTCCAGTTCGAAAGTGGTTACAAGAAACTCACTTCGACTACAATATACGAGGATATAACTAAGCTACAGTTTCTATGATCACTGTTGGGTCACTTAGGATTTGAAAATGACCTCCAGTCTTTCATTTTTACACATTTCATATTTAGAATACTTTTTAGGTTCTTTACAAGCAACTTAATTATGTAACACAAAATGTTCGGTGAAGTCGAAGATCAACCGAATAAACAAAGAAGAAGTGTATCTTCAAAGTGGATTGAAGATGGACTTCTCAGCCAAAGGTTAAGCTGCTACTTGAAGACATCCTAAGTCTTCGGCCAACACTTTTTGATGACATCTTAGGCTTGAAGATATCTTAGGCTAGGAAATCTTGAAGATATGATCGGCAGGATCACTTGAAGAATTCTTTAGCAAAGGATTCTTGAAGATAGCTTTTGAAGACATCTTCGGCCAAGAGTTTTCAGCAGGTATATTGTACTTTATTTGCAAAATATATTTGGGATATCTTGCACTGATGGAGACTTCATCCGAAGATCAGAAAAAGGTTATTTGGCTTTCTTATCACTTTCAAGAAAGATCAACTTCAACACACTGCAGGTCAACGTTTCAAGACAAACGGTACATCTCAGTACTTTTCAGAAGACCTGCCTTCCTACCCCTGCTTGACAAGTGTCCATGCATTTAATGCATAAGACACTATATAAAGAGATCATCTTCAACCTTGCAAAGATTACCAGTTTACAAAATCTTCAAGACTCCAAGTGCTGGCATTTTCTCTCCTCTCTCAAAAGTTCATTGTTTGTACTAAGTGTTTTACAATTGTTCTTATTCTTTTTGTGTATTTGTGTAAGATTGTTTGAATAGATTTTATCTGTTCTGTTCCACAACAATCTTTAAGTTTCTATGTGTAATTCTCGATTTTAAATCAATAAAGAATTAATTAAGCGAAATTTTTTGTGTATTGTATTCAACCCCCCTTCTACAATACTTGTTTATCTTTGCTAATCCATAGATGGGACCAACAATCACATACGCAAATACAAAACACGATGCAAGGCAGAAGAAGTTCTTACCCGTGGATTGAACTTCTTGTTGGCGATAAGCACTCCCCCCTTGAGAGGGGGGGGGGGGGAGAAAATCCTGAAGAAAGCTAAAAGGCGCTGTTTGATGAGCCTGCGTAGTATTAGCTTAACAGATAAGAGAGATCGAAACCGAACGCAAATCTGAATAATAAGCACGATTACAATCTAAATAATTGAACTCCATCCAATACTCTAAATAACCTCTAAGGATCTAAACGATACCCCAAAAACCCCCGAAACAACTCGAGACAAAACCAGAAAAACCGACAACTTTAAATTAGTTTTAGACAAAATTACCAACCAATAAATCGGATCAACCATAAATGTTAAACACGTCAAACTTTGACAAAATCCAATTTTTTTAAACAAACCAAACTCATAAAACATATCTTCAAAATCATATAAACCAAATTAACCCACGAAATATCTAAATAAAATGGGTTGAATCCATTTTTTCTTCTTACTAACAACTTGCATAACCTATGAACCATCAAAAACTCTGTTAAAAGGGTAAGTTCATATTACCAATCTTGTCATCTTCTTAACTTATTGTAGTTGTTGTTGTATTTGTAGATGTTGAGGGACTGAAATGTAATGTTGTTGATACTTCAAGGGCAGGAGGACTGCGCCTCACATTTGGAAGATGCCAAATGTTAGCGGAGCAATTCTGGAAGAGATAAAGGGCTTAAAGTGAAACTTGCGTCTAGAGTATATAAATATCTTGTTTACCTTTTTGGAAGATCAGTGTACTCTCTCTCTCTCTCTCTCTCTCTCTCTCTCTCTCTCTCTCTCTCTCTCTCTCTCTCTCTCTCTCTCTCTCTCTCTCTCTCTCTCTCTCTCTCTCTCTCTCTGGGTTTGTTGTTTAGAAGTTTATCTTCAAATCTCTTGAAGATGACTTTCATAGATTAGGTTTGTATTTCATTTGTAATGTTGTAATCTTTTGTATTTTTCATAATATACATTGTTATAAGTTTCAAGAAACTCTAAAACTAGAAGTCATTCAAGAATGTTCAAATATAAGTTTTCTTTTTTGTTTTAACCAAAACTCTATTTCCAAACGAAATCATAAACTAGTCCTAAAACTTCAAGATGAACTCCTTACTACCATTTTAAGGAACTAGATAAAATAATAAAACAAAAAGTTCTTACCTTCAATAATAAAAGTGAAGATAAACCAAACAAAGTCTTCAATTTTGTGCACCTTAACCCAAAATCACAATTTCCATTAAAACCTTACTAACTCTTACAAACTTTTGCAGGAAATTTGTAAAGGAAATGAGGAAGGAAATGGTGAGATTTTTATACCACCCAAGCTTCAAGGTGAACCATTCCATTAAAGTTAAATGACATTTGAACCCCGGAACTACCATTTAACTAAACGCAAGGTTATCACACTTACTAAGGGCTTCATTTTATATCTCGCTCAGGGCCTATGAAATATCATAAAAGGGTTTGGTTGTACTATTTGCGGTTTAACCGTAAACTGCACCACAATGAACCGTATTTTGCGGTGCGTTTTTGCGATTTGAAGCATACATTGTATTGGTTACAGTTCAACCCTAAACTGTACCAAATCACACCACGAACACGGATAAAATATTTTTTAAATAAATATTAACTTGACAAAATTTTATAAACATCAATTATGAATTAAAATTTTAAATTTACAATTAAACCATGCGGTTATTTTTTTGATTTTTGATAATATTATTTAAATGTACCACTAACCTGATTATTCATTAACTTTAAAATGTTTGATAAATCTGGATTTTAGAGCAAAATAATTTTCACAAAATCTGTACAAGGGCATTGCTATTGGCACTCCCTAATATAGAGGTGTTGAATACTGTTGGTGCAAGTGTACCCAGCTTTAATATTAAGATATATTTTTGGTACACATAAAATCACATCTCCATATTTATTTTGATGATTACAAAACACACCGCATTTTTTGTTATCTAATATTTTATCTGAGTGTGCAGTTATTAAATGATCTCGATAAATTTTATCTGAAGAATCCAAGTCTGAAGAGTTTCGTCATTTTATTTTAAAATGATAAACACCCTAAAATATTTTATCACTTGGATATTTCGTATCTATATAAATATATTTGAATCAAATATATATATAATACATATATTTTTTTTATATTAAATATATATAAATCGTATGATATATATATATATATATATGTTATTTTATTAAATCACATCATATCTTCTTGCTACTATTCATCATTAAATGCAAGAGTGTTTCAGCCGAAAGAAGCAATCCAGCGCCACTGCCCTTTTGTACGACTGTCAGGCGGTATACCGCCGTGTGCAACGCGGTATACCGCGGGTACCATTACCGTTTGTTCTTTGCAGGGTTGACCTTCTCTCTGACAACTGACAAGTACTTTTTCCTCTGCACGGTATACCGCGGGGGATAGCCGGTATACCGCGAATGCTTCTGCCCTGTTGCTCATCCAGTATAAATATCTTGCAACCTCCAGCATTCAAGACTACGAATTCACATTAACTCCTCTGCATTTGATAAAGACTCTGCAGCTTCTTCTGTTGATATTTAAACTGTTAAAATTATAAAACACGTTTTTTGAGTAAGAAATCTTGAGTTGATAGCAGATTAAAATCTCTTGATTAGTTGAATCAGCAACACAGCTCAAGTGATCAAACTCTCTAAAAATATCCAAGTGATAAACCTTATTCAAGAGTGATTATTCATATTAAAATTATACCCTCTTGTAAGTGTTTGAATAGAGTGAGTGATCCACATAAATCTCTCAAAGTAGAGTGATTCGCGTTTGCTGTACCAAGGTTTGTGTTCTACCGTAAAGAACACGTTTTCGTATTGGATCTCCGAGAAGTGTTATTTTCTCGAGGTGGACTAGCCAACTTTGTGTTTGGTGAACCACTTTAAAAATATCGTTGTCAAGTATTCTCTTTCCCTTATCTATTTACATTTCCGCTGTGCATTTAAATTATATCTGTTTATATAATTGTTGTTTATTTATTATTTCTATACTCTGATTTATTTATACTGTTTCTGTACTGTATTTATTTATAAAAGAATTTTTTGAAAGTAAAAGATTTAAAATACAACCTTACCCCCCCTAGGTTGTCTAACAAATACATTGGGAATTGAAACCGTCTAATCCATCAAATCAACTGCATAATATATTCTATTTTATTTTTAATGTTATATGTGTGTATATTATCTCTCATATACATTATATATTATTTGTATTATTACTATATATAATTTATATTAATAAATACATAAATCTTATATATTATGCGTTTTTACGGTATATCAATATTATAATATATTATCTATATTACACTACACATGTATATATATATATGAGTATTATGATTTTTTTATTTTATTGTGTATATAAATCTATATATATATGTGTGTGTTCATACGATCCTAGACCCTATTCCATATAAAATTGATTAGTTTTGTTTATGCAACAATTCATCTCATATATATAAAAAAAATATTGGTAAAAACCTTTTAAGTTCGAAATTGTAGGTTACTAATAATTTTAACTATAACTTTAAATTGATTTTCAATATTTAAAAAAATTGGGCTGAATTATTAAAAAAAATACTCCTCTTTAATCAAAAGTATAGAAATTATAAGTTCTATATTTTATATATTAGAAAAAGATAACATTTTTAATTATTTATATATAAAAGTCAAAAAATTAAATAAAAATAAAACTAAAAGACTCAGCGTATATATAAAATGTTTTTTTATTATCAATAAATCATATTAATTATACATAATAAGATGAAATATTATGAATTAAATATTTATTAAAAAATGATATTAAATATGATACAAATAAATAAAATAAATAAAAGAAAAACAATTTGAAAAATATATAATACAATACAAATAAATAAAATAATAAAAACACCAAAAAAAAATAGACAAAAAGACAAAAAATTTAAAAAAACAAAAAAATGTAATGATGATAGAGAGGATTAGGATGGGGTGTGCTATTTGCACCAAGAAGGTGCTAATGCCATCCACAGTGCATAGATAAAAGCCCTCAAGCCCTCAACGCCACATCAGCTAAGCCCTCAAGCCCTAAACACCCCCAACGCATAACTAAAAGCCCTTAAGCCCTTAATGCCACATCAGCGCCACATTATTTTTTTAATTCTTTTATTTATACATTTAATTATTTAACAAAATAAAAATATTTATATATTTTTGAATAAATAAAAATAAGATAAATAATAAAAATAAAAATTCATATCATTCATTAAAAATAAAAATTACAAAATACAAAACACTACCAATTATGAATTTTTTTAATTTGCTCTTTTCTCTTTAAAGTAACCCTCAAAACGTCTCCCGTAAGGTGATCATGCGAGGTCATGAAAAACTCGAAGAGTTTTAGAGATTGTTGGTGTGAAAAAATAAGAGGTTGAGGGTTAATATATATAGTGTGATTAAATTGAAAAAAAAAATAAAAAATTAAATAAAAAGTAGCCGTTTGAAAGAGCCGCTTGAATAAAAAATTTAAAAAAAATTAAATAAACAAAACATTTCGGGTTCCTCGGGTTTTCAAACCCGCACCCCGAGCCCGAGCCCCAAGCCCGCAGCCCGCAGGAGCCTGCAGCCGAGCCCGAGCCCAAGCCCGAGCCCGAGGCGTTGCGGATGGCCTAATGGCACCAAAAATGATTGTATTGTTTTCATAAACAATCATTTTTTGATTTAAATATATATATATATATATATAATATTTATATAATATATATATATATATTATTTGACATATATATATATATTATTATTATTTATTTGTTTTATGTACCGCTTTTAATGCTAATTATTTGATTAATGCTTATCTCTAACAACCTTCAAATTCTTAAATCGTGGACTCTTATTAATTAATCATTATCTTTACCCACTTTCAAATCCTTAAATCAATGAACTCCTCAAAAACGTCATTTTTTAAACAAAATTATAAAAAAAAATTGACCGTTTTCTCAAAACCACACATTAAAATAAATTAGAAAGTTAAAATCAAGATATATCACGCTGCATTGCGCGAGTAGACTTCTAGTTATAATAAATACAAAGAAAAAACAAAGAAAAAGAATATATTTGCATTTAGTTTTTGCCTATAAATACAAAATAAGTCGTGAATCCATCGAAAACATTAGGGAAGAGCCTAAATGTGCACAAAAATAAATAACACCATAAACCCAAAAATAAATGCTCATAGCCCGATAAGTATTCACCATCTTAGGTAGCTTAGTGTAGGATTCAATGTCTTTTAATTTCAAGTGTTAGTGCTAATTAGGTTTTCTTTAGACTTATTTTAGTTGTTAATCTAGTTTTATTTGTCTCGTTAATTCATTATTTTGCTTAGCTTTGTTTAGTTTTAAATGTCGTTAATGTTAGTGTAGCTTAAGTGTTAGATTTTGTCATTTGATTCCTAGTGTTAATCCAATCTTCGATTTTTGATTAGGCACAACTAGCTAATATCATGGGTAAATCTGTGCTTATTCTCTTGTCTCCCTGTGTTCGACCCGTATGCTACGACACCGTACGCTTTCGGTTACAAATGATTTTAAAACTTGTTAATAATCGAATGTAATATAGATTATTTTATGTTCTATTTATATGTTAAATCTCAATGTTTATGTTTTATTTTTATAATTATATAATTGACACCCCTATATATATAAACAAAAAGAATAATAATATATATATATATATATATATATATATATATTTCTATATTTCTAATATATATATATAACAAATAAATAATAATATATATATGTCAAATAATATATATATATATATTTAAATAAAAAATGATTGGTTATGAAAACAATGCAATCAACATCATACTTTTTTGTACTTTTTAGTGCCATTAGCCTTTTTTTGGTGCCATTAGCCTCCCCCGATTAGGGGTGTGCTATTTGACACCCCTATATATATAAACAAAAAGAATAATAATGTATATATTTCTATATTTCTAATATATATATATGTCAAATAATATATATATATATATTATATATATATTTAAATCAAAAAATGATTGGTTATGAAAACAATGCAATCAACATCATACTTTTTTGTACTTTTTTGGTGCCATTAGCCTCCCCCGATTAGGATTTAGGGGTGTCTTTAGCCTTCCCTTTGCGCAATGATTGCATAAACTTTTTATTCGTAACATGAATCATAAGGCCATGGGTACCATTACCCAATGAACCCACTTGTCACCTCAGCGCCACATCAGCTTTTCTCTTTCCTACCCTCCTTACCCAAAAGTGGAGTACCGCTAACCCATTGAATCCTATTGCCACCTCATTTTTTTTAATTCTTTTATTTATACATTTAATTATTTAACAAAATAAAAATATTTATATATTTTTAATAAATAAAAATAAGATAAATAATAAAAATAAAAATTCATATCATTTATTAAAAAATTAAAAATTACAAAATACAAAACACTAAAAAAATAAAAATTACAAAATACAAAACACTAAAAATTATGATATTTTCTAATTTTCTCTTTTCTCGCTAAAGTAGCCCTCAAAACATCTACCGAAAGGTGATCATGCGGGGCTATGAAAAACTCGAAGTCAAGCTCCGGGTCTTGTTGCGGTGTATCCGATCGGTTACGACGGGATGTAGGTGTGGTGTTTGGATTCATGATGAAATTTGGGATAAATGGAAGAAAGTATGTTTTGGTGTGAAAAAAAAAAGATGATATAGGTTAATATATATAGTGTGATTAATTTGGAAAAAAAATTAAAAAAATAGCCGTTTACCAACGGTATTGTTTAAAAAAATTAAAAAAAATTAATATTGCAACGGGTTGATCGGGTTGGTGAACCTGGTAGCCGAACCCACTTGCTACCCCCCCCCCCCCCCCCCCCCCGCGCGTACCCCTACCCGATGCAGCCCTCTCGAACCCGCTCGCCAACTCAGCCGAACCCGATCCCGTACCCGAGGGCGGTACGGGTGGTCTAAGAGCATCTTAAAAAGTTGTGCTAATTTTTTTATAAATAGAGTAAAAAATTTAAAATCTCTAAAAAAAATTGCATCCAACTCCAACAGCTGTGTTATTTTAGCAATTCTTGTATTAATTATCTTATTAAAATATTCAATTTACTTAATTATATTATTAAAATATTTAATATATGAAAAGTTGGGAGATTTTTTTTATACTGGGATAATGATTAGTTTTGAGAGAAAAGCATCTATTTAGAGATTTCTCTAAATTTAGTGGGCATTTGGTTCATTTTAAAAAATGAGAATAAAAGTGAAAATGAGAATGCAGGAGAATGAGAATAAGAATGAGCATTTCGTTGATGTTGTTTGGTTAAACCAATATAATTAATAAAAAAATGTTTTATATAATATTTTTAATACAAATATGTGATGTCCAACATGAAAATAAAAAATATTTTTCATTCAACATCGAGAAATGACGAAACGCATGGGAAAAAAATGATTGAACGGGAATAAAATTTTCATTCCCCCCAATTTGGTCAGAAATTGAAATTAATGGGCTTGGAGTAATGAACCCTCTATATCATATCAAACCAAAAAACAGTTTTCATTATCATTCTCATTTCTTACCCATCAATACCCCCAACCAAACACACGAGTAGAGATTTTTACAATCTCTCTCCTATTTTCTTTATTTTAGCATCTCCAACAGCTATGCTCTAAGGCCATCATCAGCGCATAACTAAAAGCCCTCAAACCCTCAACGCCACATCAGCTAAGCCCTCAAGCCCTAAAGACCCGCAACGCATAACTAAAAGCCCTCTTGCCACCTCATTTTTTTAATTCTTTTATTTATACATTTAATTATTTAACAAAATAAAAATATTTATATATTTTTTAATAAATAAAAATAAGATAAATAATAAAAATAAAAATTCATATCATTCATTAAAAAATTAAAAATTACAAAATAAATTTAAAAATTACAAAATAAATTTAAAAATCTACTCGTCGTCATTGTTGGGAACTTGGATACGCCAAATATGTTCGACCAAATCCGACCGAAGGTTATTATGAGTGGCCCGGTTTTGGACTTCTCGAACATTTGCCGCGCGTTGTTCCTCACTGATTTGGGTTTCGTTATCATCCGTGAAAAGGCCGTTTTCATCGCCACCACAAATAGCATGGTATTCGTCTTCGAGTATCATATTGTGTAATATGACACAAGCGTACATAATGTTTCCCAATCTTGTCGGTTCCCATCCGCGTGCCGAGTTATGAAGTGTTGGTGCAAGTGTACCACATCTCTATATATTTTATATATTTATTTTGATGATTACAAACACACCGTATTATTGTTTTTCTAACAATTTTATCCAAGTGTGCAGTTAATTGGACAACATGAAGATTTTATCTGAAGAGTCCAAGACTGGTGTTTACGTCATCATATATCTCATAATAATAAACACCCTAAAATAATATACCACTTGGATATTTCAAAAACCTAACCCAACACTATTTTTAAATTAAACTAAATCCTTGATTTAAATTAATGTTGACTCTTTTGGAATAATGCAAAAAGAATTCAGATACTATTTTTAGCTATGGTCTTTCAACAATGGATGTGACTCCTCTCTGGCGCCGAGCTACTTTTTCAGGCGGTATACCGCGTGGTGCTCGGCGGTATACCACGGCTCTGTTACGTGTGACAGGTTCTTGCAGGTTGACCTTCCTGCTGTCAGCTATTTTTTTTTTCAGGCGGTATACCGCGTGGTGTATGGCGGTATACCGCGGCTCTGCTGCAAGTGCTGCAGGTTGCTTTTGCAGGTTGACTTCTTTATGTCAGCACCTTTTTCTGGGCGGTATACCGCGCCCATATAGGCGGTATACCGCGGCACCCTCTCGACCGTTGCTGCTTCAAGTATATATATCATGCAGCATTCTCAACTCCATGCAAGAATTGAATACCCATCTTTTGGAGAAACTCTCAGCTACATCCACTCATTTAAATCACTTATTCAATATATTTTTTGAGTGATCAAACCCTCAAAAATCCAAGTGTTATACTTATACAAGAGTGATTAATATTGTGAGATATATTCTCTTGTAAGTATTTGAATAGTGTGAGTGATTCACGTTCTCGAGCAAAAGCAAGAGATTTTATTATCATTGTATCAAGGTTTGTGTTCTACCATAAAGAACACTTATAGTGAATCAGTGTGTCGAGAAGTGTCTCGGCAAGTGGACTAGCCAGCCAGTTGGTGGTGAACCACTTTAAATCTCGGTGTCGGTATCAATATTCTCTACCCTTATCTCTTTATATTCCCGTTGTGCACTTAATTTTATTTATATATTTGTTGTGCATGCAATATTTGTTGTTGATTTTGATAAGAGAATTTTTATTTGTGAAATATTTTTAAATACAACCTTTACCCCCCTAAGGTTGTCCTAACAATTGGTATCAGAGCAGGTTGCAAGTTTCTTTAAAAATATTTGTGCTTTTTAAAAACTTGTTCTTGTATTTTAAATGGCAACCTCTGAGGGAATTATTTCTACAAAGATTCCGCAAATTGACACCGAAAATTTTGGTCTTTGGGCAAATCTTTTTGAATGCTACGTTCGTGGCAAAAGTCGAAAAATTTGGGACATTATTAAAAATGGAGATTATAAACCCACCAAAACCAAAGATGGAGTAATTAGTGAAAAACCAGTAGCGGAATGGTCCGCCGCTGAGGATGCTTGGGTTTGCTTAAATTTTGAAGCTAAAAATATTCTTTTTTCGGCACTTACTAAAGATGAGATTGAACGTGTTTATTCTTGTGAAACTGCTCACGATATTTGGGAAAATCTAAATAATACTCATAGAGGAAATTCTCAAGTCAAAAGCTCAAAAATAAATATTCTTGTACATGATTATGAAATGTTTGAGATGTTAAAAGATGAGTCAATCGACTCAATGTTTAAACGTTTTAACCTTATCATGGTGAGCTTGAAAGGTCTTGGTAGAACATATCCTAACGAAGATTACGTGCGAAAAATTCTTCGAGCGCTTCCTCCGGAGTGGATGCCGAAAATCACATCCTTGGAAGACTCCCGTGACCTCTCAATGATGAAATTAGATGATCTCATTGGAAATCTCAAAGTGCATGAAATTGCACTAAAAAGGAACAAAGATCGGGAGCATGATAAAAAGAAATCTTTGGCGCTTAAAGCTTCAACTTCAAGTGACGAGAAGGAGAAGAAGAAAAAGAAGGAGAAAGCTAGCTCCTCAAAGGATCAACCCGAACATCTTGACGATGTAGCCATGTTGGTAAGAAATTTTTCTAAACTTTTAGCTAACAAAAAGTTTTCAAGAAATGATAGGTTTCAAAGAAAAGGAGATTATCGCCGTGGTGGAGAAAACCGAAGCCGAAAGTTCCATAAACGGAACGACAAAATAAATAAAAATGGCGAATCAAGTGATGATGAAGAAGCCAAGAAAAAGAAGGGATTTTGCTACTCATGTGGAGACAAGGATCACTATGCCAACGAGTGTCCAAAAAGAAATAAACCTAAAATCAAGAAGGAGAAAGCCTTCGTTGGAGGCGCGTGGAGCGCAAGTGAAGATGAAAATGAGTATGAAGCCATTTGTCTCATGGCGGAAAGCGACGATGAGGTAAACTCGTGTTACTCAAATTACTCTAGCGATGATGAATGTAATGATGATGATGATCTTGATATGTTAAATGATGCCTTTCAAAAAATGGTTATGCTTACAAATAATTATAAAGATGAGAACGCAAAATTAAAGGAAGAATTATTATTAAGTAAAAAGGAAATTCATGATAGCAAACAAAAAATTGCATGCGATAATGAAAAAATCATAAATTTAGAAAATAAATTAAGTGAAAAATATGTTTGCAATTCTTGTGACATTTTAAATAAAGAAATTGCATGCCTTGAGAAAAGAATAGTTGAAAATGATTTATGTGCTAATTGTGATGTGCTTAAAAAGGAAAATGCATGTTTAAAAGAAAAATGTGATAAACATGAAAAAGATAATTTGTTAGCACATGCCTTTCAAAGTAGCAATGAGAAAGTGCTTAAAATGTTAAATATGTCAAATAGCACTAATTGTAGAAAAGGCGTTGGTTCCGATACGTGTAAAGATAAGTGCTTATGTATGCCTATCAAAAGATGTTTTGAACCACCTAAAAATATTGAAATGAGAAAACCGTATGTGCAAAAATCCTCATATATGTCCAACATAAATAATGTGAATTATAAGTCTAGGAAATCTTATGCATGCATGTATAATAGTAAATTTTCTAGACCAAAAAATAGTGTGAATATGCATGCTCCTTTTTACGTCTTTGATAAATATGATCGTAAAATTAAAATGGTACCAAAGTGGATTCCTAAAGGCTCCTTTAGTGTTGATAATCCCGGTGGCATGCGTTTATGGTTTTAAAATTTTTTTATATATATATTATATACATATATATATATATATTCTGTGTTTGAAAATTATGAATCAACTCCGAATAGGCTCACCTATTTGGATACGGTGTCTAGGAAAGATAAAGGCGAATTCTTCGAATTCTAATGAGGTCGGTTTTTTAAAGTGCCTTCGCGCTTACCACCCTCACCGTCTTTCCTGGTCGCTTCCAAGTAGAGCTACCGAAAAGGGTTGAGTAAATAATTTCCTTGTCTGTATATTTTTTTGTGAAAATATATTATTATATGTGGTTTTCTATGCTTTCTAGACTAACTTTCAAAGGACCCATAAGATGTGGGGACCATAAAAGTTACATCTTCATCATTGTAGATAAACCTTGATATGGACTGGATACTCGATAGTGGTTGCACACGTCACATGACCGGAAACCATAATCTTTTTTCATCATATGAGTCATGTGATGGTGGACTAGTAATTTTTGGAGGAAACTCCAAAGGAAAGGTAATTGGGAAAGGTACAATTTCTTGCAACAATGTTACATTTTTAGATGTTACGCATGTTGATAATTTGAAATTTAACTTGCTAAGTGTTCGTCAACTGTGCAAAAATGGTATAATTGTTGTTTTTGAAGAAGACTCTTGCAAAATTCTGAAAAATGGTAAAGTTCTTTTGAATGGGGTTATAAAAGGAAATCTTTATGTTTGTAAAACTGATGTAAATAAAAATGTTTGTTTATCTTCCGTATATGATAATTCGACCTTGTGGCATAGACGTTTAGGTCACGCTAACCTTAGATTAATTCAAAATTTGAAAAATAAGGAGCTTGTGAGTAATCTTCCAAAATTAAAATTTGATAATCATTTTTGTGATGCATGTCGTGTCGGCAAACAAACTCATGTCTCTCATAAATCAAAAAATGTGATTTCAACTAAAAGAGTTTTAGAACTTTTACACATGGATCTTTTTGGCCCTATGGCCATTCAAAGTTTTGGAGGAAATTATTACACTCTAGTAATTGTAGATGATTTTTCCCGATATACGTGGACTTTATTTTTAAAACATAAAAATGAAGCTTTTGAAAAATTTAAGATTTTGGGAAAACGAATTCAAAACCAACAAGGTTGCACGATTGTTTCGATTCGTACGGACCATGGACGCGAATTCGATAATGAAACTCAATTTGGTGCGTTTTGCGACAAATATGGTATAACACACAATTTTTCTGCTCCTCGCACTCCTCAATCTAATGGGGTTGTGGAGAGGAAAAATAGAACCCTACAAGAAATGAGTAGGACTATGCTCAATGAACATCAAGTTCCCCAAAAGTTTTGGTGTGATGCCGTAGCTACCGCGACCTATGTCCTCAATCGTGTGCTAATTAGGAGTATCCTAAATAAGACCCCTTATGAGATCCTACGTGGTAGAAAGCCTTCCTTAGCCCATCTTAAGGTATTTGGTTGTAAATGTTTTATTTTAGATACCAAATCTTATTTGACCAAATTTGACCCAAAAGCCTATGAGGGAGTATTCCTTGGTTATTCTTGGAATAGCAAAGCCTATAGAGTCCTTAATAAAGAGACCATGGTTGTAGAAGAATCCCTAAATGTAAGCTTTGATGAAAGTCCTCCTAAACCTAGTGCACCCTTAGTAAATGATAATGGTTGTGAAGGAGATGCATTAGCCCAACATCTTAGAACCTTGGACTTAGGAACCCAATCTCTTACAAACAATGTAGAATCTAGTGATGCCCCTCCATGTTATGTTCCACAAGGAGTAGATGATCCTAACCTTAGAACATCTAGAGGCCATCCCGTAGATCAAATCATAGGTGACCTAAACCAAAGAACGACTAGATCACAAATCCATACCCTTTGTGCCTTTCACGCCTTTATCTCAGCCATAGAACCTAAAAACATAGAAGAAGCTTTAGGTGATGAGGATTGGATAATGGCCATGCAAGAAGAGTTAAACCAGTTTACTAGGAATGATGTGTGGGACTTAGTTCCTTGCCCTAGCGGTCAAACCATTATTGGCACACGATGGGTCTTTCGTAACAAGGTAGACGAAAACGGTGAAGTCACCCGAAACAAGGCACGTTTAGTTGCCAAGGGGTACAATCAACAAGAAGGTATCGATTATGATGAAACCTTTGCACCAGTTGCAAGGTTAGAGTCTATTCGAATGCTTCTCGCTTTTGCGAATGCTAAAAATTTTAAATTATATCAAATGGATGTCAAAAGTGCTTTCCTAAATGGTTTTATAAATGAGGAGGTATACGTTTCCCAACCTCCCGGCTTTGAAAATTTTGAAAATCCGACGCATGTTTATAAATTAAAAAAGGCGCTTTATGGTTTAAAGCAAGCTCCGCGTGCGTGGTATGATAGATTAAAATCCTTTTTAATTACAAGTGGTTATATTATGGGTAAAATAGATAATACTTTGTTTGTCAAATATGCTCAAAATGATATTGTGGTTGTGCAAGTGTATGTTGATGATATTATCTTTGGTTCTACAAATGAAAATCTTTGTAATGAATTTGCTACAAAAATGACTAATGAATTTGAAATGAGCATGATGGGAGAATTAAAATTCTTCTTAGGATTGCAAATAAAACAAGGTGAAAATGGTACCTTTATAAGTCAATCAAAATACTGTAAAGACATGCTGAAAAAGTTTAATTTTGAAAATGTCAAACCTGTTGAAACTCCGATGACCACCAATCTAAAATTATCTAGTGACGAAGAGGGAACCGATTTTAATGAAAAGATTTATCGTGGCATGATTGGTAGCTTATTGTATTTAACTGCTAGTAGACCTGATATCATGTATAGTGTGTGTTTATGTGCTCGCTTTCAATCTTCGCCTAAACAATCTCACTATGAAGCCGTCAAGCGTATTTTTAGATATCTTAGAGGGACTACGAATCTTGGACTATGGTATCCAAAACAACCCGAGCTAGAAGTAACATGCTTCACCGATTCCGATCTTGGTGGCTCGATGGTTGATCGAAAAAGCACTAGTGGAGTATGTGCCTTTATAGGTCTCTCGCTTGTGTCTTGGTTTTCCAAGAAACAACATTCCGTAGCCTTATCCACTACCGAAGCGGAATATGTAGCCGCCGCGAGAGCGTGTGCTCAAGTTCTATGGATGAAGCACACACTTACCGACTTTGAGGTACGTCAATCCAAAATTCCAATTATGTGTGATAACTCAAGTGCCATAAACCTAAGTAAAAATCCCGTTTTACATTCTCGTACCAAACATATTGAGTTGCGACATCATTTTCTACGAGATAATGTTCAAAAAGGCCACATTGTGCTTGAAAAAGTTGATTCCGAAGACAACTTGGCCGATATTTTTACTAAAGCCCTAAACAAAAAATCGTTCTTTAAATTAAGACTTGGTTTAGGCATGCTTGAGTATAACCCATGAGATAATGCTACTCTCAATTATATGCATATTTTGAGGGGGAGCATCTTTCGAGGGGGAGCATAAGCGACCTTCTTAACCCTTTTTGCTTCGACAAAAGGGGGAGAGAAACCGAGTATGCTCTCGTGTTTAGCGGTTGTGTTTGTCATCATCAAAAAGGGGGAGATTGTTGGTGCAAGTGTACCACATCTCTATATATTTTATATATTTATTTTGATGATTACAAACACACCGTATTATTGTTTTTCTAACAATTTTATCCAAGTGTGCAGTTAATTGGACAACATGAAGATTTTATCTGAAGAGTCCAAGACTGGTGTTTACGTCATCATATATCTCATAATAATAAACACCCTAAAATAATATACCACTTGGATATTTCAAAAACCTAACCCAACACTATTTTTAAATTAAACTAAATCCTTGATTTAAATTAATGTTGACTCTTTTGGAATAATGCAAAAAGAATTCAGATACTATTTTTAGCTATGGTCTTTCAACAATGGATGTGACTCCTCTCTGGCGCCGAGCTACTTTTTCAGGCGGTATACCGCGTGGTGCTCGGCGGTATACCGCGGCTCTGTTACGTGTGACAGGTTCTTGCAGGTTGACCTTCCTGCTGTCAGCTATTTTTTTTTCAGGCGGTATACCGCGTGGTGTATGGCGGTATACCGCGGCTCTGCTGCAAGTGCTGCAGGTTGCTTTTGCAGGTTGACTTCTTTATGTCAGCACCTTTTTCTGGGCGGTATACCGCGCCCATATAGGCGGTATACCGCGGCACCCTCTCGACCGTTGCTGCTTCAAGTATATATATCATGCAGCATTCTCAACTCCATGCAAGAATTGAATACCCATCTTTTGGAGAAACTCTCAGCTACATCCACTCATTTAAATCACTTATTCAATATATTTTTTGAGTGATCAAACCCTCAAAAATCCAAGTGTTATACTTATACAAGAGTGATTAATATTGTGAGATATATTCTCTTGTAAGTATTTGAATAGTGTGAGTGATTCACGTTCTCGAGCAAAAGCAAGAGATTTTATTATCATTGTATCAAGGTTTGTGTTCTACCATAAAGAACACTTATAGTGAATCAGTGTGTCGAGAAGTGTCTCGGCAAGTGGACTAGCCAGCCAGTTGGTGGTGAACCACTTTAAATCTCGGTGTCGGTATCAATATTCTCTACCCTTATCTCTTTATATTCCCGTTGTGCACTTAATTTTATTTATATATTTGTTGTGCATGCAATATTTGTTGTTGATTTTGATAAGAGAATTTTTATTTGTGAAATTTTTTTAAATACAACCTTTACCCCCCCTAAGGTTGTCCTAACATGAAGTATATGCCAACGTTGTTTAAGCACGCCAAAAGCTCGTTCAACATCTTTACGTGCTGATTCTTGCGCGGACTTGAATTTTTGTCGTTTAGGGTCCCGTGGGCACGTAAATGATTTTACGAAAGTAGCCCATTTCGGATATATCCCATCCGCTAGATAATATCCGTGCTCGTAGGTGGCTCCATTCACCTCAAAAGGGCAGTCGGGTGCTTTTCCATCATATACATCGTTCAAGATGGGCGACTGATTGAGAACATTGATGTCGTTGTTGGAACCGGCAACACCAAAGTATGCGTGCCAGATCCATAGATCTTGAGAGGCCACTGCTTCTAGCATGATTGTCGGGTGCTCATGATCACCTCTCATGAATTGACCTCGCCATGCATTCGGACAATTTGCCCACGCCCAATGAGTACAGTCTATGCTGCCGAACATGCCGGGAAATCCGTGTTTAGCTTCATGCGCGGCGTACAACTTCTGAATATCAATAAAAGTAGGGTTGCGTAAATATTTTTGACCATACAGTTCAATAATACCTGTGCAGAATTTGTACAGACAATCTCGTGACGTTGTCTCTCCCATACGGATGTACTCGTCAAGTGCGTCAGCAGTTACTCCATACGCCAATTGCTGAATAGCGGAAATACACTTTTGTATCGGAGAAAAACTTTGTTTGCGTCTGCCGTCCACCCGAAGTGTAAAATACGGATACTCTCCTGCTAAATCTTCAACTATTCGTTCGAATAGTTGCCTGCTCATCCTGAACCGCCGCCTAAACATATCCGGTGTATAAACCGTGTTGTTGCCAAAGTAGTCCCGCATAAGCCGCTCGTTTGCAGCTACTCGACCTCTTTCTATGTTCGCGACCCTCTCTCTTGTTGACGACGAGGCGGTGCTACCATAAATCCATTGTGCAGTATGTCGAAAAACTTCTCTTTGTAGATTCAACAACTCGTCGGTGTCTACGGATGATGATGATGCGGTCGGTGAACCGGGTTGTGGCGAATCCATATTGTTTAAAATATAGAGAATGGAAGAGAATGAGAGAGTTTGAGAGATTTTGGTGTAAAAAAATAAGAGGTTTGGATTAATATATATAGTGTGATTAAATTGGAAAAAAAATTAAAAATAAAATAAAATTACCGTTGGAGTGCCGTAGGATTTATTTATTTTCAAAATTTTAAAAAAATAAAATAAAAAACAAACAAATTCTTTCGGGTTCCTCGGGTTTGAAAGCCCGCTGGCCGAGCCCGAGGATGAAGCCCGCCAAACCCCCACCGCTGCCCGCCCGAGCCCGCCCGAGCCCAAGCTCGAGCCCGAAGGGCGCTGCGGATGGCCTAAGTAATTATTTTATTTTATATATTACTTTTTATTCATAACATGTATCTCGTCCTAATATAAGTAAAAATCCCTTTTAAGCATTCTCACCGTAATAGAATCAAAGACATGGACCATGTGAGAAATGTCATTTTTAGGCATTGTTTGGCAAAAAAAAATCTAGTTTATTTTTGGGGTATATATTTGGATGACCATAAGCTAGCTTTTTGAAAAACTACTTGGAGTAGCTTATGAGTAGTTTTTTGTAAATATTCCAATTATGCTCTCATTAATATTAATTAACTATTTTTTAATATGTTATTTTTGGTCATTTAAATGCTTATAAGCTACTTTTTGTCAAACGTGACTTTTTCATCAGCTAGCTTATCAGCTACCAGCTAGCTTATCAGCTACCAGCTAGCTTATCAGTCAACAACTAGCTTATCAGCTACCAGCTAGCTTATAAGTCATAAGCTAGCTTATCAGCTAGTTTGCCAAACATAGCCTTAATCAAACACCATTCCATAAATTGTGGCTTAAAAGTAAATTGATCATCTTATTTCGATGCATCTCATTCAAACATTCGTCAAATTTTTATCCAAAAGTTGATAACCACTTCTCACGTTTTTCACTAAATTTGGCACATCTCACCAAAATCTAAACCTAGAACCCAATATATATATACGTATAGATGCACATATATACCATGAGACAAACTAAATCTAACAATAACAATGGACGACCACCACCACCACCATTTCCTACTCGTATCTTTATCATTTCAAAGCCACATCAACCCCGCTCTCCGACTCGCCACCAAGCTCACACGCGCCGGCGCTCGAGTCTCCTTCGCAACCACCGTCAACGGCCTCAACAAACTCAAAACCCGCCCTTCCCTACCTAACTTATCTTACGATTCCTTCTCCGACGGCCACGACGCCGACGCCGACGCCGGCCCCACCGTCAGAATACCAGGCTACTTTCAACAAATCGAACTCATCGGCTCCATTAACCTCAAAAACCTCATATTAACAAAATCCAAACAGGGCCAAAAAGTAGATTTCTTAATCTACGGCATGTGCCTACCATGGGCGGCTAAGGTGGCGCGTGAACTTCACGTGCCATCGGCCTTTTTCTTCATACAATCAGCAGCTACCTTTTCTGTGGTTTACCAGTTCTTCAAAAGTGATGGTGGGGTGGTAAATTCCAAAATTGACCCTACCGTTGCACTGGAAATACCAGGATTGCCCTTATTGAGATACGATGAAATCCCTAATTTTCTGCGACCCACGGAGACGGTGTTCCCTGTTTTCCGAGAACACATAGAAATCCTAGAAAAATCCCCAAATCCATGCATGTTAATCAACACTTTTGATGGTTTAGAAGAGGAATCGATTAAATCAATACCTGATCATATAAACATATTCTCCGTCGGACCATTGGTTCCCGGCGAAACGGAGGAGCCGTTGATCTGTGATATTTTTCAGGATTCCGATCGAGAAACGTATCTCCGGTGGCTGGATTCGAAGCCTGCGAAATCGGTGATTTACGTATCGTTTGGAAGCATCGTGGAGTTGGGGGACAAGCAAAAGGAGGAAATACTCGAAGGATTAATCGAAGCTGGACATCCGTTTTTGTGGGTTATACGCAACCACGGTGAAGACGATGACGTGGCGAAAAGTTACAGGGCGGGGGCGGAAGGTGATGGGTTAATAGTGAGATGGTGTTCGCAGGTGGAGGTGTTGAACCACTTTGCGATCGGGTGTTTCGTGTCGCATTGCGGGTGGAACTCGGTGGTGGAGAGTATGGTCGGTGGGGTGGCGGTGGTGGGGTGTCCGCAGTTTTCCGATCAGAAGATGAATATGAAGATGGTGGAGGATGTGTGGGGGAATGGGGTGAAGGCGGTGGCGGACGGTGAAGGTGTGGTGGGGCGGGAAGAGATAAAGAGGTGTTTGGAGGTGGCGATGGGAGGTGAAGAGATAAAGAAGAAGTGTGAGAGATTGAAAACGATGGCCATGGAAGCGGTGGTGGACGGCGGGACATCACATTCGAATTTAAAACGATTAATGGAAAGCTTTCCTTCCCCTTCCCTTCCTTTCCCTCTTTAAAAAAAACTCGAATGTGATGTCCCGCCGTCCGTGACATTACGCTGTGTTCTCGAGTTTTAGAAGGAAAGGAAAGAAAAGAAGAGAAAGAAAAGAAGGAAAGGAAATGAATGGGCAGGAAATAAATATTTGTATTTGTGTTCTTGAGATTGAAGGAAAAGAAAGGAAGGAGATGGAAAGAAAATAAATTTTCATGTTCTTGAGTATGAGAGAAAGGAAAAGAAAGATGTTACTTTTACCAATATACCCTCATTTATTTCATAATGAAATATAATTAATGGGTATATGTGTAATTTTATAAATATTTCTAATTCTTTTTATTTCATTTCTTTCCTTTCCTTCCGTTTCCTCCCACATTTGGGCGGAAAGTTTTGGAAGGAAAATCAACAATATTTTCCTTCCCCTTCCCTTCCTTTCCCTCTTTAAAAAAACTCGAGAACACAACATTTTTTTATTTTCCTCCTACTTTTCTTCCTTTTCCGTTCCTTTCCTTCGTAAAAAAAACTCGAGAACACAGCGTTAAAGTGTGTTACATAATATTATTGTGATCATTTATATATGTTTATGATTTCTTTAAAATATAATATTTTAAGGGTTGAATGGTTTGTTGAAGATGATTAAGTGGTCAGAATGATTAAGAAGCTTTTACTATGATATAGTGCAAAATGAAATATGGTTGTTTGGTATTTGTTTATAATGAAGAAATCAGACTGTTGAATGGTTAAGGGTGGTCCAAGATGTTAAATTATTAGGTAGCAACTGTTCGGTGAAGTTGAAGATCAACCAAGATTTGAAATTGACTCACCGATGTTCTTCCCCATATCTTGCTTAGAATATTTAGCATGGTTCTTTTAAATGACTTGTACAAGATAGCAACTGTTCGGTGAAGTTGAAGATCAACCGAGACCAAGCTTGAAGATATTCTCATTGTGGAAATAAGAAGACTCTTCTCAAGATACATACAAGTCATTGTCCACCGATTGTGTCTTCACACATCGGTGGACATCATCCCCACCGATTGTGTCTTCACACATCGGTGGACGTCCTTCCCACCGATTGTGTTCACACGTCGGCCAGATTTATCCCACCGATAAGGATGCTCAAATCGGTGGGACCTTTGTGTAAATGGTTTTCTTTGAAGATTGCTTTAAAGACCTAAGTCAATTATATCGGTGAAACTTCATCGGTGTAATTGTCTTGGAATACACATCAAGAAGATCATTTATTTTGGGACAATATCTATTGCCAGGTAAAAGTGACTTTTTGTCATCTTATCTATTTTTAGATAAGGTCCCTTTCAGCATGGGTTCTATTCCTTGTACCAATGAAAAGGTGATTATGACATATCAACTTTTCAGAAGTCCACTGGTACGAAGCAAGTCCCCTGAAGACATGTGTACCAAGCATTTAATGCTCATCTCACTATAAAATGAAGTAGAAGGCTCCCATGAAAACCACGCTTTCTGGAAATCTCTCTCAGTGCAAGAAATCTCCATATTGCTTAAAACTTTATATCTTTGTTCTAAGTGTTCTTAGTTGTTTTGTTTAGTATACTTTGTGAAAGATTGTTAGAATAGTTTATCTGTTCTTTTCCGCAACAGTCTTTAGTTTCTATGTGTAATTCTTGTTGAAGGTTTTCAATAATAGAATTAAAATTGTGAAAATTTTGAGTATTGTATTCAACCCCCCCCCCCCCCCCCCCCTTCTACAATACTTGTTATAGCCATCTGGGACTAACAAGTGGTATCAGAGTAGAAAGTTTAACTCATAAACTTGATCTGCGATGGCTGCCTCTTCATCTTCAACTGTTGAAAATGCTTTTCAAAACAACTTTTCTGAAAATGGTTCCATTACCAAACCTCCTAAGTTTAACCCTAACAACTTTTCTCTTTGGAAAAGTCGTATGATGCTATTCATGGAAGGAGTGGATACTAGATATCCAACCATTCTCAAAGAGGGACCTATTATCCCTAGAGTCTGGGCTCACTATGAAACGCAAAGGCCTGGTAAGGAAACCGCTGATAAGGAGGACTCTAGTGACTCCGATGATTCTGAACCTTCCGACAAAGAGAAAGCCAAAGGTACTGGACGTTATATTCTAAAAAATCCAAAGAAATACACTGATGAGGAAAAACGTCTGGTTACTCTTGATTCAAAGCTTAGAGCAATCATTGTTCTCTCACTTCCTGATGAAGTCTATCATTCTCTAGTTAACTTTGAAACTGCTAAAGAGACGTGGACCACACTGTGTGTTCTGTACGAAGGTACATAGGAAGTGAAGAAATGCAAAAAGATTTCTCTCATAAGAAAGTATGAACTCTTCACTCATGAAAAAGGTGAATCTCTTCCTAGTTACTATAATCGTTTTAACTCTCTTCTGAATGATCTGAAGTTACTAGGCAGAGTCTATGATAATGAGGAAGTTCTAAACAAGTTCATGGATTGTCTCCCTGATTTATGGGAGAACATGTGCACTTGTATCAAAACATCCAAGGATCTTGAGTACATGCCTTTAACTGTTTTATATGGAACTCTCTTCAACTTTGAACAAACCAAGTTACAAAAGAAATCTTTCATCAAAGAGATAAAGGGCACTTCTATTGCCCTTGTCAGTGAAAATTCCATGAAATCTCAAAGTGTCCCACGCATCACCTATCCTTCATCAGATTCTGACAATGAAACCCAAAGCAACTCTTCTCACCAATCGGAGGCATATCTAAGTGATGCCGATGATGAAGGTGAAGAAATCTCGGTTAAGCAGTTGTCTGATGAAATTGCCATGTTGGCTGGTTTCAAAAACAAATCTCGTTTTTCGAACAAATCCAAATCTTTCAGAAAACCCTTCTCTTCTACAAAAGCTTCCTCAACTGATAAGACAAATGAGGAAGGTTTTAATTGTGGAAAGAAAGGACACTTCGCAGCTAAGTGCAGAAGTAAGCGTGTGATGAACTCTAGAAATTCATCTTCTGACAAGTTTTCCTCCAAGTATGAAAAACCCAAAAATAACACTTTCAAATAAAACCTTGCCAAGAAAGATACTCTATCCTCAACCAAAGATCATCAAGAAAGGGCTGAGAAGTACAAAGCCAAATACAAGAAAGAAAGGAAAGAAATGAGGGTCTCCTTAGAAAAGGAAAGGGCCTCATGGCATAAATACATGATTGGGAAGAAGAGACCTCTGACAGTGACAACAACTCTCCCAACAAGTGCTTTATGGCCATCTCAGAAGATATGGAAGATTCTGAAAAAGCTACCTCTCCAATGACTTTGGTGTCAACTGGGTGCTCGACATCATACTCTCAGGTACATCCTTTTAATGATATGACCGATAGTGAAAAGATTGATGCTTATGAATCTTTAACTAAAGACTTTTATTCTGTCAAGGATGGTAAGAAAAAAAAATCTATTCAAGTTAAAGAACTCACATCTAAACTTGAAGTTTGTATGTCTAAACTTGAAAAGTTTGAGGAAATCAAAGCTGAGCTTGAGGATCTAAAAACCATAAATCATGTGATTTCAAAAGAGAAGAACAAACTTTTTAAGAAATTAAAAATAGAACAAGAGATTGTTAGGAAATGGACATGTTCATCAAAGAATCTTGAGCAAATCTTTAAAGATCAAATCTCTATCAATAACAAATTTGGTTTAGGCTATGGAAAAACCATTTCAGACATCTCTTCTCAAACTCTTGACCCTACCTCAAATGTATGGGATGATGCCTCAGAGTCAAGTTCTTGTGACTCTATTTCTCTAAACTCTTTAGATCTAGGTGAAGCTTTAAAGTTTGGAATGTTTATAAAAGCTAAAGAATCTTCATCTGTGGAAGAAGAGGACTCCAATGATTTTTCGAAACCCATCCATGATCTTCTAAAAGATTTAGCCATTGATGAATATGTCCCTCCTTCTGATTTTTCAAAATCAAAGTCTGTCAAAAAGGTTAAATCTATCTCCACCGATGTGAATTCTCCACCGATGTGTAACTCTTCAAAAGCTAAGTTCTTCACCGATGAGAATTCTCCTACCGATTTTCTTCCCCGATCTGTGAGACTCAGTAACTCCACCGATCTCTCTTTAAAAAGAAAATCCTCAGACAAAGGGAAGGATCATTTCAAAAACTCTTCAAGAAATATTTCCAAAATCGCTTCCACCTCAAGAAATGGGACTTTAAGTTTTTCTTCTCCCTCATCATCCTTTGGTTCTAAAGCTATTCAAGTTAATGACATAGGAAAAGGAAAAGAAGAATTGCAAAAACCTAAAAAGATTTTTGTTTACAGAAAGTGCTATAACTGTGGTGACACTTTTCATCTTGCAAAGGATTGTCCAAAGGAAAGAATTGAAAGAATCAAACCTAAGGACTCTTCCTCTTCTAACCCCAAAGGACCCACCACCAAATGGGTACCTAAGAACTAATTTGTGTATGCATGCAGGTCTTTGAGCACCATCAAATATGGTATCTGAATAGTGGGTGCTCACGCCACATGACAGGAAATAAATCTCTTCTTATCAACTATGTGCCTGGAAAAGGTCCATCTGTAACTTTTGGTGACAACTCTAAAGGTTATACCAAATGATATGGAACTCTCACTAATGGATCTGTCACCTTCAATAAAGTGGCATTTGTTGAAGGCCTCATGCATAATCTTCTCAGCATAAGCCAACTGTGTGATCTAGGATATAAAGTTATCTTTGAACTTTGTATCTGTACTGTTGTGGACAAGAACTTCAACGTGGTGCTTTCTGGAAAAAGGATGGAAAATTTCTATATCATTGATATGGGACTAAGTAACAATTCATCAAATGTTTGCTTTGTGTCAGATGACTCAGCCAAAAGGAACTGGTTGTGGCATAAACGTCTCTCTCATCTTAACTTCAAGACTCTCCACAAAATCTCAAACAAGGAGCTGGTGTCTGGCATGCTAAAGTTGAACTTTGTCAAAGAAAAACTATGTGACGCATGTGAAAAAGGGAAGCTCACAAAAACATCTTTCAAAACCAAGCAATGCTCTTCCATCTCTCTACCTCTCCAAATGCTGCACATGGATCTATGTGGACCAGTCAGCACTCCTAGTCTTGGAGGCAAAAGGTACATTCTTGTAATTGTTGATGAATTTGCTAGATATACTTGGGTGTCTTTTCTCAGGTATAAAAGTGATGCAACTGAAGATATCATCAACTTTGTCAAGAAAAATGAAGCTCTAAATGGGCAACTTGTACGATCGATGAGAAGTGACAATGGCACTGAATTCAGAAACTGTGCTCTTGAAGACTTCTTCAATGAGAAAGGAATTTCTCAAAATTTCTCTGCCGTTAGAACTCCTCAGCAAAATGGAGTCGTTGAAAGAAAAAACAGAACTCTATGTGAGGCTGCTAGATCAATGCTAAGTGAATCAAATCTTCCCACCTATTTTTGGGCTGAAGCTGTTAATACTGCTTGTGTTGGGTCTTCACAGATTTGAAATTGACTCAATTAAACCCTCTTAGGTACTTAGAATATTTTTGGATTCTTTTGTGTAACTTGTACTCTCATATCAATTGTTCGGTGAAGTCGAAGATCAACCGAAACCAAGTGCGAAGACTATCTCATTGCGGAAGTGAGAAAATCGGCAGCAACTCTCTACAAGTTACACCACCACCGATATGCTTGTGCTATCGGTGGACAAGCATCACCGAATTGAAGAAATTCGGTGAGAAGCTCAAGAAGACTTTCACCGATATGCTTTCAGAAATCGGTGGAAGTTCAAGAAGATTTCCACCGATATATGTTCAGAGATCGGTGGGAATTTGAGAAGACTGCACCGAAATATTCTACACTTCGGTGAAGGATCTCTCTTCTCTAAAGAAGTGAGATTTCAAATTGGTACAGTTTCCAATACAGGAGGTCGGTAGCCTTATTCTCTGAAGACAAAAGAAAAGATCATTTATTATGAGACAATATCCTATTGTCAGATAAAAGTGGCAGTTTGTCATCTTATCTATTCTCAGATAAGGTCTTTTTCTTGTACGACTGTCCTCCTGGTTCTTTGGATAAGTTAAAAAGGAGATATCAGCTTTTCAGAAGTCAACCTCTACAATGAATGGAAGAGTGACAAGTGTTCCAAGCATTAAATGATGCATGGACTATAAATAGAGGTAAAGACTCTCCATGCAAGTCACGCTTCTGAAGATTACTAAGTGCAAGCTCCTTTCTTACTGAAACTGCATCTTGTGTCTAAGTGCTCAATTTGTTCTAAGTGTTTTTCAGTTTACTTTGTGTTAGATTGTTAGAATAGTTTAACTGTTCTTTTCCGCAACAATCTTTTGTTTTCTATGTGTAATTCTTATTGAAAGATTTTCAATAAATTGAATTAAAAACTTGTGAAAAATCTGAGTATTGTATTCAACCCCCCCTTCTACAATACTTGTTGAGCCATTTTGGGACCAACAAGTGGTATCAGAGCGGAAAGTTTAATTCATAAACTTGATCCGCAATGGCTGCCTCATCTTCATCCCTAACTGTTGAAAACATTGGTCAAAACAATTTTGCTGAAAATGGTTCCATTTCAAAACCTCCCAAGTTTAATCCCAACAACTTTTCTCTATGGAAAAGCCGTATGATGCTATTTATGGAAGGAGTGGATACTAGATATCCAACCATTCTCAAGGAGGGACCTATCATCCCGAGAGTTTGGGCTCGCTATGAAAAGCAGAGGCCTGGTAAGGAACCAGTTGATAAATCAAGTGACTCTGATGAATCTGAACCTTCCGACATAGAAAAAGCAAAGGCTACTGGTCGTTATATTCTAAAAAACCCAAGAAAATATACTGATGAATAAAAACGATTAGTGTCTCTGGATTCTAGGCTTAGAGCAATTATTGCTCTCTCACTTCCTGATGAAGTCTATCACTCTCTTGTTAACTTCGGTACTGCTAAAGAGATGTGGACTACTTTGTGTGTACTTTATGAGGGTGCAGAGGAAGTAAAGAAAAGCAAAAAGATTGGCCTCATTCGAAAATATGAGCTCTTTGCCTATGAAAAGGGAGAATCTCTTCCAAGCTTTTATAACCGGTTTAACTCTCTGTTAAATGATTTAAAATTACTAGGTAAAGTTTATGACAATGAGGAAGTTCTATGCAAGTTTATGGATTGTCTTCCTGACTTTTGGGAAAACATTTGCACTTGCATTAAGACTACCAAGGACTTGGAATACATGCCTTTAACTGTTTTGTATGGAACTCTGTTCAACTTTGAACAAACCAAGCTTCATAGGAAAACCATCTTCAAAGAGATAAAGAGCTCTTCAATAGCTCTTATTTGCGAAAGTTCCAAGAAAAGTCAAAATGTTCCTTGTATCACATATCCCTCATCAGACTCTGACACCGAAAATCAGAACAACCCTTCTCACCAAACGGAGGCATATCTGAGTGATGCCGATGATGAAGGTGATGAAATTTCGGTAGACCGAATGACTGATGAAATGGCTATGATGGCTGGTTTTAAAAATAAATCTCGAAATTTCAACAAACCCAGAAGTTTCAGAAAACCATCACTTTCAAAAATGTCTTCGTCTGACAAGACAAATGAGGAATGTTTCAACTGTGGTAAGAAAGGACACTTTGCAGCTGAGTGCAGAAGCAAGCGTGTGTCAAAAGTCAATTCCACGTCCTCTGACAAATACCCTTCTAAAGTTGAGAAATCCAAAGATAAATCCTATTTCAAGAAAGATTCTCAATCCTCCTCACTCTCACATCAGGAACGTGCTGAAAAGTACAAGGCGAAGTACAAGAAGGAAAAAGAAAGAAATGAAGGATCTCAAAGAAAAGGAAAAGGATTGATAGCAGAGGCTCATGACTGGGAAGAAGAAGAAACCACTGACAACGATTCTCCAAATATGTGCTTTGTGGCCATATGTGAAGAGGTGGAAGAAGAGGAAGAAGAAAAGGCCAAATCTCCAATGGCATTAGTTTCAACTGAAGGCTCATCATCATACTCTCAGGTACATCCCTTCAATGACATGACTGATATTGAAAAGATAAATGCTTATGAATCTTTAACTCAAGACTTTTACACTGTCAAAGATAGCAAGAGAATAAAATCTGCTCAAGTTAAAGCTCTTACATCTCAACTTGAATCTTGCTTGTCTAAACTCGAAAAATTTGAAGAAATAAAAGTTGAGCATGAAAATCTAAAAGTCATAAACCATGTAATTGAAAAGAAGAAAAATAAACTGTTCAAAAAGTTAAAGAAGGAACAAGAAGTTGTCAGAAAATGGACAAACTCTTCAAGGAATCTTGAACAAATCTTTCAAGATCAAATCAGTGGTGGTAACAAGTCTGGGTTAGGATATGAAAAATCCATGCTTGAAAAATCTACTCATGCACTTGTTCCCATCACCGATACCTGGGAAGATGACTCTGAGACAAACTCTTGTGATTCCATTTCTTTAAACTCTATTGATCTTGGTGAAGCCTTGAAATATGGAATGTTCATAAAAGCCAAAGAATCTTCATCAGATCAAACCCATAAAGTACAAGATGTCGTCAAACCCATTCATGATGTGTTCAAAGATCTAGCCATTGACAACAACTCTTCTAGTCTTACAAAACCACAAGCTATCAAAGAAAATCACACCACCGAAAAACCCCTCGCCGATTTTGTGCAAAAGGGAAAGTCCAAAGCTTTTTCAAGAGAGACCCCTGACCATGCTTCAACCTCAAGAACCAAACTTTTTAGAGGTCCTCGCAATCCCCTTCTCGGTCCAAAGATTAAGGTTGATATAATTGGAAAGGAAAAAGGAAAGGAACAAAAACCCAAAATAACTTTCATCTACCGAAAATGTTATAATTGTGGTGATACCTTTCATCTTGCTAAAGACTGTCCAAAGGAAAGAATTGACAGATCTAAACCCAAGGTCTCTCACATTTCTAACCCAAAAGGACCCATTACCAAATGGGTACCTAAGAACTGATTTGATTTTGTTTGCAGGTTTTTGAGCACCAACAAGTTTAGTATTTAGATAGTGGGTGCTCACGCCACATGACTGGAAACAAACATCTTCTTGTAAACTATGTGTCAGAGAAGGGTCCTTCTGTAACCTTTGGGGACAACTCCAGAGGTCATACTAAAGGATATGGAACTCTCACAAACGGAACCCTCACCTTCAATAAAGTGGCATTTGTGGAAGGTCTCATGCATAACCTCCTTAGTATTAGCCAACTGTGTGATCTTGGATACAAAGTCATCTTTGAACTGCGTATCTGTACTGTTGTTGACAAGAATATGAAGGTTGTCCTCTCTGGAAGAAGGCTAGATAATGTGTACATCATTGATATGAGTCAAAACAACTCTTCAAATGTCTGCTTCGTGTCTGACGACACAGTCAAAAGAAACTGGCTGTGGCATAAACGTCTGTCTCATCTTAACTTCAAAACCCTTCATAAGTTATCAAACAAAGAGTTGGTGACTGGCATGCCTAAGTTAAACTTCGTCAAAGAAAAGCTATGTGATGCATGTGAAAAAGGGAAGCTCACCAAATCCTCTTTCAAAACCAAGCAATGCACTTCCATCAATCTTCCACTTCAGATGCTGCATATGGACCTATGTGGACCAGTCAGCACTCCCAGTCTAGGAGGAAAAAGGTACATTCTTGTTATTGTTGATGAATTCTCTAGATATACTTGGGTGTCTTTTCTCAGGTACAAAAGTGATGCAACTGAAGAAATCGTCAACTTTGTCAAAAAGAATGAAGTTCTGAATGGTCAGCTTGTCAGATCAGTAAGAAGTGACAATGGCACCGAATTCAGAAACAGCAGTTTAGAAGATTTTTTCAATGAAAAAGGAATCTCTCAAAACTTCTCTGCTGTCAGGACTCCACAACAAAATGGCGTTGTGGAAAGAAGAAACAGGACACTATGTGAAGCAACAAGGTCTATGTTGTGTGAAGCAAATCTGCCAACCTATTTTTGGGCCGAAGCTGTCAACACTGCCTGTTTCACTCAAAACAGGTCGGTGATAACAAAAAGACATGAGAAAACTCCTTATGAAGTCTTTCATGGAAGAAAGCCAAACATTGGTTTCCTTCATGTCTTTGGCTGTGTGTGCTTTATCCTAAATGACAGGGAAAATCTTGGGAAATTTGATCCTAAGGCAGATGAAGGAATCTTTGTGGGATATTCCTTGAATTCCAAAGCCTACCGAGTTTACAATCTTCGGAGAGAATGCATTGATGAATCTATCCATGTAAAGTGTGATGACTCAAGATCATCTTCTATGACAAATGATGATGAAGAACTACACAGATGGATATCATCATGCATTGGGAATCTCCCATTTCAACCTCCACCGATCCACCCTGTATTCCAAATATTCCTTATGTTCCAAACAATCAAGTTGGGTCATCGTCTTTAACACCTGAAACCCCCTCTGCCGAAATTGCCTCCACCGAACCCTATCCATCATCCACCGAAATTAACCTCATTACCGAATCTCTTCCTGCCGATAATCCCTCTGACAACCCACCTTCATCACATCCTGCTAACACCCCAGCCTCGAACTTTCCTTCCACTTCAACTATTCCTCCACCGATGCCCCCTGCTCTTAAATGGACCAAAGATCATCCCATTGATCAAATCATCGGTGATCAGCTAGCTGGTGTTCAAACAAGGAGAGGCACCAGTAACATCTGTCTCTATGTGAATTTCCTATCTCTTGTTGAACCTAAAAGGATTGAAGAAGCCCTAAGTGACCCATGTTGGGTTTCGGCCATGCAAGAAGAACTCTCCCAATTTCAAAGAAACAAAGTCTGGAGACTTGTGCCTAGACCTTCAAGAAAAACAATCATCGACACAAAATGGGTCTTCAGAAACAAAATGGATGAAGATGGTACTGTCATCAGAAACAAAGCCAGACTCGTAGCTCAAGGCTACCGACAGGAAGAGGGTATTGACTATGATGAAATATTTGCTCCACTTGCCAGACTTGAAGCTATCCGGATCTTTCTTGCTCATGCTGCTCACAAGAACTTCAGGGTATTTCAAATGGATGTAAAGAGTGCTTTCCTAAATGGAGAACTAGCTGAGGAAGTATATGTAAAGCAACCTCCAGGCTTTGAAGATTCCACACACCCAGACTATGTGTACCGACTTGACAAAGCTCTGTATGGGCTCAAGCAAGCTCCTCGAGTCTGGTATGACACTCTCGCCATCTTTCTACTCAAGCATGGCTATACTAGAGGTACAATTGATAACACTCTCTTCCACAAGCAATCTTCAGGTAATCTCATCCTTGTTCAAATTTATGTGGATGACATTATTTTCGGTGCCACCGATGAGTCTCTGTGTGATGATTTTGCTTCTCTCATGAAAAGTGAATATGAGATGAGCATGATGGGGGAGCTAACTTTTTTCTTAGGTCTTCAAGTGAAACAAATTTCAGAAGGAATTTTCATAAACCAAAGCAAGTACATTAAAGACCTTCTGAAGAAATTTGGCTTTGAAAACTCATCCCCCATGAAAACTCCCATGGCACCACCCTTGAAGCTTGACACTGATTTAAATGGTGAATCTGTGGATGTTACTCATTATAGAGGCATGATTGGTTCTTTGCTTTATTTAACTGCTAGCAGACCAGATATCATGTTTGCTACTTGTCTGTGTGCCCGTTATCAAGCAAATCCAAAGAAATCTCATTTGGATGCTGTGAAACGGATTTTCAGGTATCTAAAGGGTACCATGCATCTGGGTCTTTGGTATCCCAAAGACTCAGGTTTTGAACTCATGGGATATTCAGATTCTGACTTTGCAGGTTCTAAAAATGATAGAAAAAGCACAACAGGCAGTTGTCAATTCCTTGGTGGAAAACTGGTAAGCTGGTCCAGCAAAAAGCAAAATTCAGTCTCAACATCCACTGTCGAGGCAGAATATGTTGCTGCTGGAAGTTGCTGCGCACAGATTCTATGGATGAAAAACCAGTTGAGAGACTACAATCAGTTCTACTCCAAGATACCCATCCTATGTGATAATTCAAGTGCAATTGCAATTGCAAACAATCCTGTTCTTCACTCACGGTCCAAACACATCGATATCCGATATCATTTCATCAGGGACCATATCTCCAAAGGTGACATTGAGCTGCATTTTATCCCAACTGATCTTCAGCTTGCAGATTTGTTTACTAAACCTCTGGATGAGGCCAGGTTCACTTTCCTCATCGGTGAACTTGGCATGTTGTACTTAGAATAAGTTTATAAAAAAAAATCGGTCTGATAACCTTTCGGTGATTCATCCTTTCGGTGAGTCATACTAAGTGTTCTTTTCGGTGATTCAACCTTTCGGTGATTCAACCTTTCAGTGATTTCATCCTTTCGGTGATTCGTCTCTCGGTGCTTCATCCTTTCGGTGAGTCATCCTAAGTGATTTTTTCGGTGATTCTTCTCTCGTCCTTTCTCGGTGTCTCAACGCCTCGGTGGATCCTCACCGACTACCGATACTTCTACCCTGATATCCACCGATTGTGTTTCCCACCGATATCCACCGATTGTCTCCTCACTTTTCTCACTGATGTCCACCGAAGTTCAATCCTATCTACACGTCACCCCTACCCCTAGCCTGTCAGACCCATTTCACCTCCCCGTTTCGTGAAACGGATTCCTGACCACAATTCCCGAGTGGTCATCATTACCTTTTTTATTTTATTCTATTTTATTTTGTTAAAAATCGTTCCCCCATTTTTTTGAAACCCTATATATACTCGAACATCCACTCTCATTTTTCCTTTACATTTTCAATTCTCCTTCGTGCTTCCTCTATAACCTGCAACTACACCATCTTCGTGCTCTCTCCCTTGTTCATCCATGGCGTCCTTGAAGAACATCTCCCCTACGTGTTTTGCTGATCTCAAGTTCAACCCATGCAATCACGTTGCCAGATTTGAACCCGATCCCTCCCATCCTGAATTTACCCATGTGATCAAGTTCCTCACTCGATCTCCCCTTCTTCATGCCTTCACTTGCAATCTCAAAATGAGCAAAATGCTCGTTGGGACATTCTGGCTCTCCTGTGTGTATGACCCCTCCAATGATGCGATTCATGCATCCATACTTTCTGAAGACGAGGATGATCACGACCTCTCTTTTGGAGTCGATGATGTTCGCTCTGCCCTGAAAATCGATGCTTTCGATTCCTATGACGATTGGCATTCCGATACTGTTCTCGAAGATGTTCTCGGTGCCACAGGATACGTGGTCGACGACAACTCCAAAAGCTCCAAAGGTCCTGGAACTCTTCTTAGGAGTCACATGGGTAGTATATGGAACTTTTTCTTTGCTCATGTGATCCACTGCCTCTCCCGAAAGACGAGCGGCCATGATCAATCCCCCTCTTACATCACCAAACTTGCCCATGCCCTCATCTTTCAACGCCGAGTTGATTTCGCCCAGTACTTCTTCACCGAATTAGTGGAAGTGATCTCCCATCCAAGGAAGTGCCACGTTGCCTATCCCCGATTCATCTCCATGATCATCCAGCACAAACTTGGAAAGTCCCTGGACGAAGATCGCAAGTCCCGCACTCCCCGATTCTCTTATGACTGGGCTCCACCGATCGTCGGCAGCAAAACTCTCAACGTCGGTGTTCTAGACACCGATCGTCCTTTACGCCGATGTATGATCACTCTCGCCATCTCTCCAGAACTTCAATGGGGTGATTCTGAAATTCCAGGGTTTCACCACCCCGATATCCCCGAAGTCCTTCCTGCTGCTGTGACCTCTTCCCCACGTTCCAGAGTTAAGTCGGTCGGCGCAAAGAAGAAATCGGCCGCCGACACCTCTGCCGCTGCTTCCAGGACCATGACACCGATTAACCCATCGGTGGCTCCCCCGGTCCAAAAACCTTCTAAGCGAAGGCACTCTTCGTCCCCCCCGAAAAGTCGTTTAAAACGATCTCGGGGCCCTGTCCGTGAGTCATCCCCTTCCGAAACCTTTTTGTTCACCACCGACCATTTGGTCATCCCTAAGGCATCTCTAAATATACCTCTTCCCACCCATTCTCTGAGTGAACATGCTGCTTCTCCCGCCGAATCTCTAGACTCTCCCTCCGAAAGTATGGACCTTGCACTGCACGCCCTTTCACCCGGTCAGTTCTTGATCGATGATGATGCTCAACCCGACCAGGGTTCCCCCCCATTAGTTCCCCCCCATGACTTCTTTGCAGGTCTCTTTGACGACACTGGTTCTCCCCGAACCTCCCCGTCTGACAGAGCGATCCTCATTGAGTCCGCTTCCCCCTCCCCGATGAAGTCTCCTGTGAACCAAACTTCTCCCCGAAGTTCCCCCCGGGTTCACTCTCCCCGAAGGTCGCCTACGCAACACCGATCACCTTTCTCGGTTCAGGAATCTCCCCGACGATCTCCCACTCCGCCACCGAGACCGCTATTCCCCGATGAAATGTTGTATCCCAGCAACATTCCCATCTCGGCGGAGGATCCCCTTCGCATCCGCTACATCGTTTATGGGGATATTGGGGGTCAAACAACTGTTCAAGAACCCTCTCTCATTGAAAACTTACAGGAAAGTGCTCGACAGTGTCGGCTTGTCGGCACCCAATTTGAATCCTTCAAACAGGCCACTCTTGCAATGATCGCCATGACGAGCTCCCGAATGTCCACCATCGAGTCTCGGCTGCCACAGATTATTTCAAATGCTATTACCGATGCTATCAGGCCTCTTACCACCGACATCTCTACTTTGGTTCCCAAGGTGGACTCCTTGTCCCGATCTCATGGGGACCTTGCCTTCTCTTTCGGTGCTTTCAAGGCGGCCTCCACTGTCAAGGATTCCGAACTTCAGAGGTTGCTTCAAGAAGCTAAGTCTTATCAAGATTTCGGCCGGGCCGCTGCCGACTCTCTTCGTGATATCAATACTAAACTTCGGGAATTCGGTCACCTGGAGATGGATCTCGGTGACTTCACCAGGGTCTCTGATGAGGTACCAAATCGTCTTTCCCTTCTTCATTATAAATTCGACTACATTTTCCGACAGATGGGTTTGAAGATTCTGGCTGGTGCTGAGGGGGAGAAAAAGATAACCCATCCCAAGTTGCCATCCCTTAAACAAACGGTCATCCCCAAGCCTCCATCTTCCCCCGAAACCCACGCTGAAACCGCCGATATTGAGGGGGAGCAACTCTCTAGAGAAAAAGAGTCGAAAGACAAGCCAACTACTGAGGGGGAGAAGCTTTATGCGGCCGAAACCGACAAGGGAAAGAAATCTCTCACTGCCGAACAATTGGCCGAACAAGAAAGACTAGAGAGAGAAAAGGTGAAGTATGGAATTCGCCCCACCGATGCAGACAAACTCAAGCTTAAACCTCCATCGCATCCGCAGGAACCCAATCTTGGTCTGACTCCTCAAGAAATTGAGGAAGCCAGATTAGCCCAAAAAGCCCTCGATGATACCAAGGCCCTCTCTCTAAAGGTCGCAGAGGAAGAAGCCAAGAAAGCCAAGACCACCGATGCCGTGTCGGCACAGAAATCGGTACTGAGTGAATTTGAACAAGAGAGAAATGAAGAGGTTAGATGGTACAAGTTGAAGATGCACCACCGATCCGACAGAACCCCAATCTCAGGTGTCAAGATCGCAACCTCCAGATCCAATCCAAAAGACATCAGGCTTATCATTGATCGGGAAGATGGCTCCTTAAAAAGTGTGAGAGACTACCAACTCAGAACCTACGGTCTCCCCGAATGGTATGAAATCTCTCGACACTTGGCCAAAAATCCAAACCCAAAGAAGGACATCTTTGTCAAATACATTGATGATCTAATGGCAAAGATGAAGGAGATCAAAAAGAAGTATAGCATCGTGCTTACCACCGATGAAAGATCGAAACTGCAATCCTTGAAGGAAGAAGTGTGCCTTCCTAAAGTTCAGAATCCCCCCGACACTGTCTTCAAGGATATGGCAAAGGAAGGAAAGATACCGAATGTAAGTAACTTGAGTCTTTCCCTTCCCTCTTCGGTATCATATCCCACGACAACTCTGGGTCTTTCACCGATTCCTGGACTATACTTCAACGATGGATTCGGCAAACGAGCCTTCTTCAGATTCTCTCAAATTCCCGTTGCCGACACCATGTTTCTTGAAGGCCTCCACAACTTGTTCCCTCACATCCCCGAAGCTCAACCCTACTACCGAATCTTAATGGACGAGATCAAACGCCGACAATCGTCAAAGAAGTAGGTCATTTTTTTTTCGGTACTTGTGATAATCTTTTGCTTACCAATGTATGAGAATGACTTATGCAATTCAAAGTACTTCTCTTGTTTATATTTTGTACATACCTTTTATTTCCCTGCTTTATATACATTGTATAGATATACTCAAACAAACATAGATCCAAAAAAAAGGTCTATGTGAAAAAGAACCCAAAAGAGTAAAAAGGGTCAAAATGCACTTATTTTAATTTGCTCTTTAATATTCTAAGGATAGAGATCAAATTCAAATAGGGGGAGATTGTTGGGTCTTCACAGATTTGAAATTGACTCAATTAAACCCTCTTAGGTACTTAGAATATTTTTGGATTCTTTTGTGTAACTTGTACTCTCATATCAATTGTTCGGTGAAGTCGAAGATCAACCGAAACCAAGTGCGAAGACTATCTCATTGCGGAAGTGAGAAAATCGGCAGCAACTCTCTACAAGTTACACCACCACCGATATGCTTGTGCTATCGGTGGACAAGCATCACCGAATTGAAGAAATTCGGTGAGAAGCTCAAGAAGACTTTCACCGATATGCTTTCAGAAATCGGTGGAAGTTCAAGAAGATTTCCACCGATATATGTTCAGAGATCGGTGGGAATTTGAGAAGACTGCACCGAAATATTCTACACTTCGGTGAAGGATCTCTCTTCTCTAAAGAAGTGAGATTTCAAATTGGTACAGTTTCCAATACAGGAGGTCGGTAGCCTTATTCTCTGAAGACAAAAGAAAAGATCATTTATTATGAGACAATATCCTATTGTCAGATAAAAGTGGCAGTTTGTCATCTTATCTATTCTCAGATAAGGTCTTTTTCTTGTACGACTGTCCTCCTGGTTCTTTGGATAAGTTAAAAAGGAGATATCAGCTTTTCAGAAGTCAACCTCTACAATGAATGGAAGAGTGACAAGTGTTCCAAGCATTAAATGATGCATGGACTATAAATAGAGGTAAAGACTCTCCATGCAAATCACGCTTCTGAAGATTACTAAGTGCAAGCTCCTTTCTTACTGAAACTGCATCTTGTGTCTAAGTGATCAATTTGTTCTAAGTGTTTTTCAGTTTACTTTGTGTTAGATTGTTAGAATAGTTTAACTGTTCTTTTCCGCAACAATCTTTTGTTTTCTATGTGTAATTCTTATTGAAAGATTTTCAATAAATTGAATTAAAAACTTGTGAAAAATCTGAGTATTGTATTCAACCCCACCTTTCTCCGATGCACTCGATTGCTTCCTTTGTAATAGTACAATCCATACTGACTTGAGCCCACCGATCTCTACTACCGATTCGAAGCTTATCACATACGATTCCCCATGCACCTACGATCACATCACCCCTAAGTGTCAGACGTCTTTGACCCTTCCTCTTCCGTGTAAAACTTTCTCGACCACATATTCCTATAACCCTCATCACTACCCCTTTTTAATCTCATATTATTTTTTAATCCCTCTCTCACACCATCATAATCATTACCGCCTTATTTCAAATTCCATATCTCACCACATACCCACACCCCTTATAAATACAACCCTTCGTCTTCTCCACTCCTCTCCATCATTCTCAACCCTTCGAAACCTGCAACTCTCCTCATCTTCTCTTTCAAGTTTTTCTCACCTACAACAATGGCTCCCAAGATAGTGAAAAACATTCCTACTTGTTTTGAAGACCTCATATTCAACCCTTGCAATCACGTCGCAAGGTTCGAATACGATCCCGCACATCCCGAGTTCCTTACAATCACAAGGTTCTTAACTCGCTCACCTCTTCTCCATGCCTTCACATGCAACCCGAAGATGAGCAAGATGCTCATTGGCAAGTTTTGGCTCTCCTGTGTGTAGACCTGTTAAACGTGTCGTGTCGTGTCGTGTTCGTGTCGTGTTCACGGGTTAAACGGGTTAGGAGTGTCAAACCCGAACACGACACGTTTAATAAACGGGTCAGAATATCTCAACCTGAACACGACTTGATTTTACCCGCCTAACCCGACACGACACGATTAACCCGTTTATCCTGTTAAACCATTAACCCGCAAACCCGTTTGACCCGCAAACCCGTTTAACCCGTTAACCTGCTAACCCGTTTAACCCGTTTAAAAATTAACATTATACAAAATTAAAACTTAAAAATCGAAAATTAAAGCATTAGACATCCAAATTTTACAAGTTAAAGTTCAAACATCCAAAGCATTGAAAATCTAAAACATAAAAAAATATTACAACCCAAGAAAACTTTGAAGTTTCAACTTTCAATTTCTAACCAAATCCAAAACATAACTTCTCTTCATCCGGATAGTTGAGTTTGAAGACTTTGATTCTTTGATTCTTTATGGTTGCACTCGTCATCCTCATCCTTCAAATTAAAAAGCAAATTGCATAGCTCCTCTTCATCCGGTTGCATTGATGCTAAAATTGAGTAAAAGAAATGTTTAAAATTGAGTAAGTTAATCAACGCATAAAATTTAAAGTTGGTAAAAGAAACATTTACCTTCATTAAAAACCCAATCTCTAAGACAAACCAATGATTCAACAGTTTCTGGTTTCAACGAACTCCGATAAGCATCAATAACTCGCCCTCCAATACTAAAAACCGATTCAGAAGCAACAGTAGATATTGGGATGGCCAAAATATCTCTAGCCATTTTAGACACAATGGGATACCTATTTTCAAGGGGTTTCCAATACTCCAACACATCAAAATCATCGATGCGAGGTAATTTCGGCTCCTCTAAGTAGGATTGCAGCTCAGATTTACCATCGGTGGTGAACTCACAGCTAGAGAACTCATCAAAATCCTGATAAAAAACATAACTTAGCCAAGGAACTAACAAAAAATTAAATTCACAAAATTAAATAAGGCAAAGTTTATTACCGTCATATATGTGTCAGTGTTGGACATGGTATTAGTGGCAACACGAGATGAGCTTTGATTGTTCGCGGATGTTGTTGAAGATGCATACTCGTCAAACAAGGAAAATAATTTTTCCTTAAACCAATCCAACTCAATATTGGCAGAAGACCCGTATATCTTTTTGAAAGCCCAATCAATAACTTGAAACTTGTAACAGGGATCAAAAACAACGGCAATACCCATGATGGTACTAAATTCACGCCAATACTTGTCAAATATCCAATCTATCAATGGAAGTTCACAGTCATTCATCAATATTGAGTATGTTATCAACCAACTTATTATTGAAACCCAAAAAAATAAAATCTAAGATTAGAAAAAATATATATACCAATGAACCAAACACTCGTTCTGACAGGTAATTGAAACTGTGAGCTTAAACAAGCCACTTCCCCTGTAGAATTTAAACAATCTTGATAGACGCTGGAAGTATTTAATGATGAATTTGTATTTATTTAATTCAAGAAAGTCATGCTTTTTTAGCAATTAGGGTTCATCAATTTGGATCAAGAACTCACCTCCAATGAGAGGGAAAGAAGGCGCCGGCTGGATCAAGAACTCGCCTCCGACTGAAGCTGTCGAAGTGTCGATGAGAGGGAAAGAAGGCGCCGACTGAAGCTGTCGATGAGCGTGAGAGGGAAAGGAGGCGCCGGCTGATTCGCTGAAGCTGTCGATGTGGAGACCGGAGAGGCGGAGGGGATGAAAAACGATTTTTGAAGGTGCCCTAATAATCTAGTAATCTGAAATGTGGAAGACTGGAAGTGTTCAAGGCTTCAAGCCCATAAATAAATGTAACCAAAACTCTAAAAGATGCGGCCCATAATATATATATATATAATTATATATATAATTATATATATATATATATATATATCTTATATATAAACGGGTTACTCGGGTCGTGTTCGTGTTGAAATGTTTGACCCTAACCTTACCCGTTTAATTTTCGTGTCGTGTCGTGTCAACCCGTTTACTTAAACGGGTTGAAATGTATTACCCAAACCCGTTTAATTCGTGTCGGGTTCGTGTCGGGTTAGCGTGTCGTGTCATTTTTTACCAGGTCTACCTGTGTGTATGATATCTCTAATGAAGCCATTCATGCTTCTATCTTTTCTGACGAGGAAGGTGATCACGATCTTACCTTCGGAGTAGATGATGTTCGCAATGCTCTCCGGATCGAAGCCTTTTCTGAATATGATGATATGTATGTAGACAACCTCTTGGAGCAAGTTGTTAATACCCTTGGCTACATCCACCAATCTGAAGACAAAGCATCCAAATCCTCTAAAGGTCCAGGTACTCTCACTCGCAACAAAATGGGTGGTGTATGGAACTTCTTTTTTGCACATGTAATCCATTGTCTATCTAGAAAGACAAGTGGTCACGACCAATCCCCTTCTTATATTACCAAGCTGGCCCATGCACTAATCTTCCAAAGGAAAATCGACTTTGCTCAGTATTTCTTTACTGAGTTGACTGAAGTGGTGAAGCATCCGAAAAGGTGTCATGTCGCATATCCTCGTTTCATATCTATGATCATTCAACACAAGCTTGGCTCGACTTTGGATGCGGATCGCAAGTCTCAATCTCCTCGATTCATCTACGATTGGTCATCTCCCATTGTTGGCCAAAAGACACTCAACATTGGTCGCCTCGCTACTGATCTTCCTCTACGCCAATGTATGATTTCTTTCGCTATATCTCCCGATCTTCACTGGGGTGAGGCGGAAGCTCCCGGGTTTCAACACCCGGAAGTTCCCGAGGAACCCCAAGTTGTAGTGGCCCCTTCTCCCCGTCCACGAGTGACGTCGGGTGGCGCTAAAACGAAACAACGTAAGGCCACCGACACCTCCGAACCCGCTTCTCGAACCACGCCACCGAGAGATCCCTCGGAGGCTTCCCCGGTTCAAAACCCGTCTCATAAGCGGAGGCACTCATCATCCCCTTCGAGATCTCCTTTAAAGAGGTCTCGAAAGCCTCCGGCCCCACCGACTAAGCTAACTGTCGATTCCCAAAAATCGCCCGTTGTTGAACTTCACCCCTCCGGGCCAAGGGAATCCGTTACAACCCATGCCGACTCCTCTGTTGCCTCTCCACAAGCTTCAGTTGTACAATTGGAGGAACCACAACGTACCTCCCCACTCGCTTCTTTGGGTGGTGGAGATGACCTCGGGGTCTCTCCCCTCGAGGGTTCAGAGTTTTCACTGCACAGCCTAACACCCGATCATTATGAGATCGATGATGCACAACCCGATGAGGGTTCCCCCACAGAAAAATCCCCCCATGAGACTTCATCGATTTTTTTATTGGAAGACACCGGTTCTCCCCAAACAACAATTCCCACCGACGAGGCCATCATCACCGATCCACCTTCTCCTCTACCTAAATTATCCACCCCGGTCTCATCTCCCCGATGACCGACATCCCCCCACCGATGCCACCCTCTCCCCGACAAAGGTTTCTTTACCCCGCCCCTTCCTGGGCTCAGCCAACCTCGTCCACTTTTTTTGAGGAACGAATACTACCTCATTCGCGACTCTCACCGACCTGACCCCGATTCCAATTACACGAGGATCGTGCTCCTCCCATTACAGGTATTCGGCTTCCCAGTGCATTAATAGAAGAAGTTCAAGAAAGTGCTCGTCAGTGTAGATTGGTTGGCACTCAATTCGAATCGCTCAAACAAGCCACGGTCTCCTTTATAGCTCAAACCAATGATCGGGTATTTGTGCTCGAGTCTCGGCAACCACAAATATTGGCAGATGCTCTTCGTGAAGCTCTTCGACCACTCTCTGAACACTTGGCGTTATTATCCAACAGGGTGGACTCTTTGACCACCTCGCATTCCGACCTTGCAGTTTCATTCGGTGCATTCAAGGCATCCACGACAGTTAAAGATGTCGAGCTCTTCCGTCTCAATAGTGAGGCCCGTCGGCATCAGAATCTTCGGACCCGTCTCTCTGATTCCCTTGAATCACTTCATCATAAAGTTGATCTCCTTGAGAAGAGCCTGGATTGGGATTTGGATCTGGGTGATTTTACCTTGACGAGTGTTAATCCTGCAAGTATCAAACTTCTGCATCTAAAACTTGATCAGGTATTTACCCTGTTGGGTTGACAGTTAAGAGTGAGAAGGCTGTTGCTGAGGGGGAGAAAACTGAACCACCACCGAAAATGCCCTTGGTTAAACGAACAATCATCAATCAGCCTTCACATTCCACCGATAAATCACATATCCGCATTTCAAAGAAAGCCACCGATCTTCCAGGTACTCCACCGAAACCTTTTGGTACTTCTTCTTCTCCTTCTCCTCAACAATCGGTGGAGAGATCTTCGCCAAAAGTTACTCCACAAAAGTCTCCACCGAAAACTTCCTCACCACCGAATTCTTCACCACCACCGAAATCACCATCGGTGGAGACAACTCATGCAACAGTTGAGGGGGAGAAAATCCATGCGCCTTCTGAGGGGGAGCAAGCTAGCAAGGCCCCCAAAGACAAAGGCAAGAAAGTCATCTCGGCCGAAGAATTGGCAAAAGAAGAAAAGAAGAAGAAGGAATTGGCTAAGTATGGGGCCCGACCTGAGGGTGCCCAAACACTAAAACTCAAGCCTCCATCTCAAGCAACTACTACCGATCTCGGTCTATCTCCTCAAGAAATTGAGGAGGCTAGACGTGCTCAGAAAGCTTTGGATGAATCTCAAGCTCTTTCTCTGAAAGCTGCCAAGGAAGAAGCAGCAAAGGTAAAATCTACCGATGCCATCAAAACTCAGAAATCGGCACTGAGTGCTCTTCAAGAAGAAAAGGATGAGGAAATTTCTTGGTACAAAAAGGCGATGCACTACCGAACCAACAGGTCTCCAATCACTGGTATCAAGATTGCCACTTCTAAAGTCAATCCTGCCGACATTAGACTGATCATTGAAAGAGAAGAAGGTGTGCCAAGAAGTATTAGAGATTACCACTTGAAACAATTCGGCCTCTCCGAATGGTTTGAACTCTCTAAACTTCTAGTAAAGAGCATTAATCCAAAGAAAGATGTATTCGTCGATTACATTGAAGGCTTGATGGATAAAATGAAAGAAGTGAAGAAGAAACATAACATCGTCCTCTCCACCGATGAGAGAGCCAAACTTCAATCCTTCAAGGAAGACACCCGCCTCCCGAATACAAAGAACCAAAAAGTCCCCGATAACATCTTCAAAGACTTGGCAAAGAAAGGAAGGATTCCCTATGTGGATAATTTAAATTTGTCTCTTCCCACTTCAACCACTTATCCCTCAACTACGATAAGCTTCTCACCGATTCCTGGATTATACTTCAATGATGGATTCGGCCACCGGCGTTTCTTCAGGTTCTCTCAAATCCCCTTGGCCGACATCATACTTCTTGAAGGCATATCCAATCTGATGCCTAACATCCCCGAAGCACATCCTCTCTACCAGAACATCCTTGCCGAGATCAAGCGCCGACAGAAAATGAGAAAATGATCTGTGTGTTTTCATTTTCATTTTTCTAAGTACTTGTAAGATTTTCTTTATTCTCCAATGTATGAAAATTTCGGTAATACAAGTATTTCTATTCTATTTGAATTTCCTTGTTGCACATAGTTATATTTTCTTACTTGTAAATATTGTATATAGTATACTCATACAAAAGAAAATATATCAAAAAAATGGTCTATGTAAAAAGAACCCAAAAAGAGTAAAAAGGGTCAAAATGCATTTTACTTTCAGTTACTCTTAAATATTCTAAGGATAGAGCTCAAATTCAAATAGGGGGAGATTGTTGGGTCACCAAGATTTGAAATTGACTCACCGATGTTCTTCCCCATATCTTGCTTAGAATATTTAGCATATGATTTTAGTCCTTGTGTTGTGAATCACATGTTATTTTGTACATGGGAGGTGCTCCTCACGTTTTCTTAAATTGTTACGCTCCTCGTTTGAACCATTCTCTATATAGAGGTGGGTTCAAACGAGGAGCTTACCTATTTAAGAGAACGCGAGGAGCATTCTCAGCCACTAATTAAACATTTCTTAAACAAGCGCTACTTTTCCACCCATGTTCGAACCATATTTGATTTCTAATTTGAAACTTACACTTTCAACCCCTATAATTAGTTACTAATTTTACTTTATACCTTTTACTTTTTTAATTTTAATTTTACATATTCATCATATTAACACATATAATCGTTGATTAACTAAAATACGTTAAAAAATACGTTTTAATTTTAACAAGTTACACCATTGTAATCGTCTCTTCGATACATTCGAAATGAATCTAATATTGAATATTTTTTGATTTAATTATTTTATTATATATCATATATACTACATAAAAATATTTGCATTATTTAATTTCTTCGCTCTAATCATCCATCCATATAATCAAATTTGGTGTTGATCGAAATTCTTTTGCATTTACGCAATTAACAACTTTAAAATAGTTTGCTAAAAATAATCCTTTTATTTACAATTTCTTAGATTTTTTTTTAACTATTTAAAATCGTCGTTTTATATAAATTTTGATTGATATTTAGTTGACAAGAGGTGAGTTCAAATGAGAACGCTAACTATTTAAGAAATCAAGAAAACAACCGCTATGTATAAAATCATATATGATTCATGTACAAAATCATATATGATTACGCGACTTTTCCCTCCACTTTAAGTCGCAACCAAAGTCGCGACTTAAAACAAAATCATATATGATTAATAACTAAGTGATATCACATTGTAAAACAATATCATATATGATCACATATGATTTACTAAAACAAAATCACATATGATTAATAACTAAGTGATATCATATTGTAAAACAAGATATGATCACACATGATTTACTAAAACAAAATCACATATGATTAATAACTAAGTGATATCAGATTGTAAAACAAGATCATCTATGATCACATATGATTTACTAAAACAAAATCACATATGATTAATAATTAAGTGATATCAGATTGTAAAACAAGATCATATATGATTAATAACTAGTGATATCAGATATCAGTCTTATAGATCACATATGATTTACCAACTAAAATAAAATCACATATGATTAATAACTAAGTGATATCAGAATGTAAAACAAGATCATATATGATTAATAACTTGTGATATCAGATAACAATCTTATAGATCACATATGATTTACTATTTTTTGCTAATCATATATGATTTGATAGGTGTTCCTAACAAAAATCTCATCAAAACTATAAGGGTATGAATTGTAAATATTAAAAATATTTTTATGTAGTATATATGATATATATTAAAATAAATAAATCAAAAAATATTCAATATTGAGCTCATTTCGAACGTATCGAAGAGACGAGTACAATGGTGTAACTTGTTAAAATTAAAACGTATTTTTTTAATGTATTTTAGTTAATAAACGATTATATGTGTTAAATGTAAAATTAAAATTAGGAAAGTAAAAGGTATAAAGTAAAGTTAGTAAATAAGTATACGGGTTGAAAGTGTAAATTTCAAATTATAAATCAATATTGAAGAGAAATGTGGCGCGTGAAATTTGGCGGCAAGTGTTGGAAAACTATTAGTGGTTGAGAATGCTCTTTGCGTTCTCTTAAATAGGTAAGCTCCTCGTTTGAACCCACCTCTCTCTCTATATATATATATATATAGAGAGAGAGAGAAAAGATGAAACCTTGAGCTTGAGAGGAGGTTAAAATGAAGAAAAAGATGAAGAAAATAGTTGAATTTGGGGGAAAAAGGAAGATTGAATGAATCCCATTTGAGAACTTAGGAAAGAGAGACGAATGATGATGATTATGGTTATGAAAGAGGTAAAGTTAAGGAATCCTATGATCTTATTAAGTTACTAGTTATATTTTATTATTTTATATTTATTAAAAAATATTATTTTTTTAAAAAGTTCGGGTTTCGGATGGGTTCGGGTTTGGAAAAACCCAACCCAACCCGATCCGTATTACCCGTGAAAAACAATCGGGTTCGGGGTTTTCGGGTTGCGGGTCATCGGTTCGGGTCTATTCGAGTTCGGTCCTATTCGGGTCGGTCGGGTGCATCGGGTCGGTCGGGTTTTGCTCACCCCTAGGTAGAAGGCATGGGTCCCACTTAATTTTTTATACTAAATAATCAAATTTCATTCTTTTAAATTAATTTACACGATAGTAAATTCCATATTAAATTAATTTATCTATTTTTAATGCATAATCAATTTATTAGAAAAATTAATAAAATAAATGTCCTCGTTTTTTATTATTATAAATTATAATTAGAGTAAAGTTTACTTTTGGTCCTTAACGTTTGTTGATTTCAACGGTTTTCGTCCCTAAAGTTTATTTTGCCAAAAAAAACTCACGTTTGACAGCTCAACGATTTTCGTCCCTCGACCTAACGTCCGTTAACTTTTTCTGTTAAATCCAATTTAGTGAGGGGTATTTTAGTCATTTTAAACATTCGTGTTATTTTCTATTAAAAATAAAGTTATATATATTATATTAATCGAAAATCAAAGACAAGGGGCCAAAACTGTAATTTTCTTTAGGTCATCTTCTCTGGCAATAATCCCATCTCCGGTCTTCTTCTCCGGCAATAACCCCATCCCCGGTCATCTTCTCCGACCAAACTTTAATCACAAAAACTCAACCAAAATACAAATTCTAATCACCAAAATTCAAACCAAACCCAAATCTAAGTATTTAAAGCTTTAAAACATAATTCAGAAAATGTATAGTCAAAATCATTTTCTTCTATGAACATCAACCCAGATCAAGAACAAGTGAAGAACATAACCTAATAAAGATAACTCTGAAAAGCATTAGAAAATCTTAAATCTTAAATCAAAACTCAAATAATGTATAAATTTATTCCGTGAAGATAACCTTTAAACCATATAATAAACATCAATATCTCAAGAACAATATCGTTCATACACACAACTAAAATAGAAGTAAAAACCTATTACAAACAAATTCTTTCAACTCAAGCATTCATCTATCTAAACAATAGATGCAAAATCAGAAACCTAAGCTACCGATTTGAGTGTCGGAAGAATACACCAGATCTCGATTGAGTGTTTGAAGAACACACCGTCGTTAATGTTGAGCAAACCTCGACTGAGTGCTACCAGATCTGATTTTCGTTGAAGAACACACATATCAGATCTGGTTGGGGTTCACTTGAGAAGAGAATCACCATGGTTTGTTGGAAAGATTTAGAGTGAGAGAGAAAAATTCAAGATTCATCATGATGAATATGAAAGATCCAAAGTGGGAGATTAGTGACCAGCATAGAGAGCGAGAGATGAGAACCCAGACGCCTCATGAAGATGAAGATGTAATCTAGGTCTTTTTTTACCCTTAACTGATTTTTGGTTATATATATATATATATATATATATATATATATATATTATAAATAGGTCCCTAAGGGTGCGTTTGGTATGCAGACGGGATGGGACGGGACGGGACAAAAAAAATAGTACCACGTTTGGTACGCCATGGGACAACATGGGACAATTTTTTAATTTTGTGGGACAAAACATGAAAATTCTTGTTCCACCAAAAAAGGTGGAACAAGATGGGACAAAACTTGATATTACCATTTTACCCTCATAACATCTGATGATATAGAAACCCTAGCCAAATTCGTGAGCCTCCATCTCTGCATTTTGCAAGAACGACTTCATCCCCTCTGCTCCATCTCGTCGATTTCAGGTACGATTTACCCTTCTCTTCTTCTCCATCTCGTCGATTTCATGGTCAATTTCTCTTGCTGTTGTCTTCCCCATCTCTCCGATTTTTCTACTGTCTCCATTTTGCTTACTATTGATTTTTCTAGACATTTTTCTACTATTGATTTCTGTTGATATATGCGATTGAATTCATCTTCTGAAAACCCTGAAATTTTCTTGATGTATATATATATATATATATATATGTATGTATGCGACTGAAATTTCCTGGATATATACGATTGAAATTTCTTGTTGAAACAGTATATATATATATAGGGGTGGGTTCAAATAAAAACCAAATTTCAGTTGTAAACGTGAGGACAAACCACAGCCCTTGATTAAAAAATCGGAGATCAGATCAATGAATAAAAAACACGGTGGCAATTTTGTAAATAACTTGAAAACTATGTCCATGGCTTAGTGAATTTTTAGCGCGCAGGGGTAAAATTGGAATCAGCCCTCTTTTGTTGACTTTTTATTTTCTTTTTTAATTAAAAAACTTTTACCCCCTTAAATTTTAAAATAAATTATCTCAAAAACTACTAACATTATAATCAAACAAATTACATCAAAAAAACGAGAATTTCGTGCTCTTCGATATGACATCCATCATGATATAGTTTTTTTTCGATTTAACCGTTTTTTAAGTGAAATCGTGTATATATGTTATATTCAGACTGAATATAACACATATTCAAACTGAATATGTGTTATATTCAGACTGAATATAACACATATTCAGACTGAATATAACACATATTCAGTCTGAATATAACACATATTCAAACTGATGTATTTATATCAAAGAAAGGTAAGCATAAAAATGAGGTTTGAATAAACAAAAATGGTGTAATTATTCAAAAGGTCCTCCTAAACTACCCATCATCGAGGCTTCTGATCCATATACATTCTGCTGCTCATCATCCAGTATTCTCCTCCATTAAAAGGTGTACCCCATTGACAAACATCATACTTGCACAGTTAACATTTAATGGAACATAATAAACGAAATCAAATACGAGATCTTGGTTACTTGAATGATCATAATAGATCACTTGCAGAGGGGCATGCTAAAATGATTCCCGTTTGAGTTTTAATTTATTCCTAAGTTCATAATCTTATATATATATATATATATATATATAGTGGTTTGTATAGTTTGTTAGAATTGTTTGGTTTACAATTGAAACGCACAATATATATATATATATATAGAGAGAGAGAGAGAGGGAGGTTCAAAGAAAAACCTCAAAAAACGAAAAACTGAAGAACACATATAAATACATCAGTCTGAATATGTGTTATATTCAGTCTGAATATGTGTTATATTCAGACTGAATATGTGTTATATTCAGACTGAATATGTGTTATATTCAGTCTGAATATGTGTTATATTCAGACTGAATAAAGGTAGATATTCAAAACGAATAAATGTTTAAATTTTGTACATTTATTCAGTCTGAATAACTCTATATATTCAGACTGAATAAAGGTAAATATTCAAAACTGAATAAATGTACCTTTATTCATTCTGAATATAACACATATACACGATTTCACGTAAAACGGTTAAAACGAAAAAAAAACTATATCATGATGGATGTCATATCGAAGAGCACGAAATTCTCGTTTTTTTGATGTAATTTGTTTGATTAAAATGTTAGTAATTTTTGAGATAATTTATTTTAAAATTTAAGGGGGTAAAAGTTTTTTAATTAAAAAAGAAAATAAAAAGTCAATAAATGATGCGCTCATTCTAATTTGACGAAAATACCCCTAAAGCTGAATTTTAGGAATGACTTAAATATGGCTGCGATCAATGGACGAGATTTGTCCTCATGTTTACAATTGAATTTGAGTTTTCATTTGAACTTTCCTCTATATATATATATATATTGTTGATATATGAGATTGAAACAGTATATATATAGAAATTGAAATTTGTTGTTGATGTATGCGATTGAAATTTCCTGTTGAAACAGTATATATATATATATATAGGAAGGTTCAAACGAGGAGCGCACCAAAACGTGAGAACGTGAGGAGCAATTGACAGTTATGAATCACATATGATTAACAGTTGTGAATCATTAATGATCCGCGACTTGCCACCTCGCGCCACGCCTCGCGCCACATCTTGCTCGAATTTTCGATTTGTTCCGATTTTTTAGTAGTTGTTGATCACATGTGATCAGAAGCATGGGAGTGCTCCTCACGTTCTCTTAAATTGATGCGCTCCTCGTTTGAACCCGCCTCTCTCTCTCTCTCTCTATATATATATATATATATATATAAATTGAAATTTCCTGTTAATATATATATATATATATATTGTTGATATATGAGATTGAAACAGTATATGTATAGAAATTGAAATTTCCTGTTAATATATGTATATTAGACAGCGCTTAAGGGCAATCTGGTCATTTTGACAGTTCTGTCATGTCCTGTCCAGCTTACCAAACGCAAAACAGACAATTAGTCCTGTCCTGTTCTTGTCGTACCAAACGTAGGACAGACAATTATGTGTGTCCTGTCATGTTATGTTCTGTCATGTCCCGTCCCATCTAGTATGCGTACCAAACGCTACCTAAAGCTTAATGTTTTATATAGAAACAAAAAAATTAAAATAAAAGGTAATGGCTAAAATACCCCTCACCAAATTGGATTTAACAGAAAAAGTTAACGAACGTTAGGTCGAGGGACGAAAATCGTTGAGAGCTGTCACACGTGAGGTTTTTTTTGGCAAAAATAAACTTTAGGGACGAAAACCGTTGAAATCAACAAAAGTGAACTTTACTCTTATAATTATTATGACTTTTTATTATTATCTTAATTATAATAAGTAAATTTTAACTAAATTATGTCTTTTAATCATAATAAGTAAATTTTAACTATTATAATTTTTTATTATATAAATCATGGACCAGTCCGTGATTGAGAGGGAAAAGTTTATAAAATATTAAAATGGGTAGGAAATAGAAAACTGATGTGGCAGAGAGAGAGAAAAAAATGTGCTAGAGGTTCATGATTGTGGACGCTCTTATGTTCATATGTTTTTACTTTTTATTTGTTTTTCTCTTTTCTCTTCTTTTTTTTCCTTCAACGGATCATGTATTTATTGTTACATTTTTATTATGAAATGGGTCCATGATATAACCATAAGGATTCATATTGTTAATTTATTTAGGAACCTTTATTAGAAAATTTGCAATCACAAAGACTTTCACTAAAAAAAAACCTAAGGCCATCAGTACCGCTCCGTAGAAGCCCTCAAGCCCTCAAACGCCACATCAGCGCCACATCAGCTTTTCTCCTTACCCTCAAACCCTCAAAAAGTGGAGTACCACAACCCTAATATACCCGCTACCCACTCCCTGGAATGGCCCCACACCCACCCTCACATACCTCTCGGGTTCAACGGGTTTACAAGCCCGCCATACCCGCTCCCCCCCTACCCGCTCCCTAAGCCCCCCCCCCCCCCCCCCCCCGTATCACAGCCCGCGGCTACTCGCTTGGAGCCCGCATGCATACCCGCATGCGTTACGCTTGGCCTAACCCCAAAGTTGAAACATGTAATGGTCAGCTAGTTTTGTTTTTGGCTTGGGTCTTATCGGGCCCCTTTGGGTTTTGGACTTCTTTTTTTGTTGCTCTAATAAAATGTCCTTGTTGTCTTTCAAAAAAAATTACTAAAAAAGAGAATCTCCCTTCAAATAGAACGTAGAATTAAAATTCAAAATCTCAAAAAAAATTATATTAACTCTAATAGCTTCTTTATTTTGGAGATCAAAATATTCCATATATTAAATAGAATTTTTTTTCTCTATTGTAAACAATTAATTTCAAACCACAAGGGTTGTGGTGTATTGGTTAAGGCCCTGGGGGATGTGGTGGAATATCTCATCTGCCCAAGGTTCGAATCCAGACGTACGCAACAATTGTGGCCACTGAGGTTTAATCATGATTGATGTCTTACAGTCACAATTTGTCGAAGGACTAGTCTATGCATAGTCTAGGACATGCTTAAAAAACAATTAATTTGAATGGAATGAAACATGTCAAAGAAATTTAACTTCGAATGAACTAGAATGGAATGTTGTCAGGTTTGACCACATGTTTGGTTGACATACATTAAAATGAAATATGTTAAGGAATTGGAATATGTATGTTTGGTTCACAAAATGGAGCTTTGGAATTGGAATGAAATATTGGTAAACGGCAAAAATGTCTTTTTTGAAAATTTTAAAATTTTTTAAATCAAAAAATACTTTAATGAAATAATTATTTAATGTGTAAAACAATATAAAATAAACAACCTAAATATAACCATAAACTAAACGACGTTCTTAAATCGATATTAAAGATGTCTCAAAATAGCTAATTTTTATCATGTAAAATAAATACTTAATGAACATAATTTAGGCTTTGTTTGGCAAACTAGCTGATAAGCTAGTTGTTGACTCATAAGCTAGCTGGTAGCTGATAAGCTAGCTGGTGAAGAAGTCACGTTTGGCAAAAGTAGCTTATAAACATGTAAAATGACCAAAAAGGACATCTTTAAAAAAATTAAGATTTAATAATAATAATAGTTAGTAAATAATAATAAGGGGTAATATTGGAATATTCACAAAAAACTACTGAAACGCTACTTCAAGTAGTGTTTCAAAAAGATAGCTTATAAGCTAGTTTTTTTTGTCAAACAATGTCTTAGGCCATCCTCAGCGCATAACTAAAAGCCCTCAAGCCCTCAACGCCACATCAGCTAAGCCCTCAAGCCCTAAAGACCCGCAGCGCATAACTAAAAGCCCTCTTGCCACCTCATTTTTTTAATTCTTTTATTTATACATTTAATTATTTAACAAAATAAAAATATTTATATATTTTTTAATAAATAAAAATAAGATAAATAATAAAAATAAAAATTCATATCATTCATTAAAAAATTAAAAATTACAAAATAAATTTAAAAATCTACTCGTCGTCATTGTTGGGAACTTGGATACGCCAAATATGTTCGACCAAATCCGACCGAAGGTTATTATGAGTGGCCCGGTTTTGGACTTCTCGAACATTTGCAGCGCGTTGTTCCTCACTGATTTGGGTTTCGTTATCATCCGTGAAAAGGCCGTTTTCATCGCCACCACAAATAGCATGGTATTCGTCTTCGAGTATCATATTGTGTAATATGACACAAGCGTACATAATGTTTCCCAATCTTGTCGGTTCCCATCCGTGTGCCGAGTTATGAAGTATATGCCAACGTTGTTTAAGCACGCCAAAAGCTCGTTCAACATCTTTACGTGCCGATTCTTGCGCGGACTTGAATTTTTGTCGTTTAGGGTCCCGTGGGCACGTAAATGATTTTACGAAAGTAGCCCATTTCGGATATATCCCATCCGCTAGATAATATCCGTGCTCGTAGGTGGCTCCATTCACCTCAAAAGGGCAGTCGGGTGCTTTTCCATCATATACATCGTTCAAGATGGGCGACTGATTGAGAACATTGATGTCGTTGTTGGAACCGGCAACACCAAAGTATGCGTGCCAGATCCATAGATCTTGAGAGGCCACTGCTTCTAGCATGATTGTCGGGTGCTCATGATCACCTCTCATGAATTGACCTCGCCATGCATTCGGACAATTTGCCCACGCCCAATGAGTACAGTCTATGCTGCCGAGCATGCCGGGAAATCCGTGTTTAGCTTCATGCGCGACGTACAACTTCTGAATATCAATAAAAGTAGGGTTGCGTAAATATTTTTGACCATACAGTTCAATAATACCTGTGCAGAATTTGTACAGACAATCTCGTGACGTTGTCTCTCCCATACGGATGTACTCGTCAAGTGCGTCAGCAGTTACTCCATACGCCAATTGCCGAATAGCGGAAATACACTTTTGTATCGGAGAAAAACTTTGTTTGCGTCTGTCGTCCACCCGAAGTGTAAAATACGGATACTCTCCTGCTAAATCTTCAACTATTCGTTCGAATAGTTGCCTGCTCATCCTGAACCGCCGCCTAAACATATCCGGTGTATAAACCGGGTTGTTGCCAAAGTAGTCCCGCATAAGCCGCTCGTTTGCAGCTACTCGACCTCTTTCTATGTTCGCGGCCCTCTCTCTTGTTGATGACGAGGCGGTGCTACCATAAATCCATTGTGCAGTATGTCGAAAAACTTCTCTTTGTAGATTCAACAACTCGTCGGTGTCTACGGATGATGATGATGCGGTCGGTGAACCGGGTTGTGGCGAATCCATATTGTTTAAAATATAGAGAATGGAAGAGAATGAGAGAGTTTGAGAGATTTTGGGGTAAAAAAATAAGAGGTTTGGATTAATATATATAGTGTGATTAAATTGGAAAAAAAATTAAAAATAAAATAAAATTACTGTTGGAGTGCCGTTGGATTTATTTATTTTCAAAATTTTAAAAAAATAAAATAAAAAACAAACAAATTCTTTCGGGTTCCTCGGGTTTGAAAGCCCGCTGGCCGAGCCCGAGGATGAAGCCCGCCATACCCCCACCGCTGCCCGTCCGAGCCCGCACGAGCCCGAGCTCGAGCCCGAAGGGCGCTGCGGATCGCCTTAGTGTTTATCATATTAACTAGAAAAGTTAACCATTGTACTTAATAAATTAATATTAAGACAAAACTCGAGAAAGATACTTTAAAAAAGTAAAATGAAAAACAAAAGTATTAAATTGAATTAAATGATATATGTTCGCAATCATTTCAAGGATACTCTCCAAATTTGGATAATTTCACATTTTCTTTCATACCTTTTTTCTATTTTGAAGAAAAGGTTTTAAAAAACATGTCTAAAATCTTTATTTTACAGATTTTTGGATTACTAGGTCTGAAATCAATTGAAGATACTTGTAGCAGTTGTTCATCTAGATGTGTTATTCAATCTTCAAAATACTAATATATCAGTGATAGCGGAAATCGTTTAGGTCCACAAAGTGGCCACCTGTGTTACCACAGTGGCGGTGCAAGTGCACACCGGACACTATGCTCGCTAAAAAGTAATACAGTGGTAAGGTACCAAGATCGTTTTCCACAGGGACTAGTCAACTAAGAATATGAGATTTTCATGAACATCTAGTGCTCAGTTGGGTTTTGAGAAAATATTTGTTTTGTGAGTTTTAATGCTAAATAACGGTTTAAAATAATCAAATGGTTTAAAAGAGAGGATGTGGGTACAAACACTATCTAAGACAAATGCACTAACAATATGGTAAAAAAACAAGTGGTTTAATACATCTATAAAAACTCTTTCCTCTCGAAAGTGAACTTTTACAGAGAGTGACCACTTGTTCCCACAAAATTGCCACTTTTGCCGACTCAAGACTTGCCGATTTAACTAAGTAGACTTCAAAGAGTCTTAGTTCCACCGGTGTATGGATATAGATGCCCAAATCTCTTTGTGACACCTAAGTCGACCGGCATCCCGAACCTTAGTTGAAATCATGCAAAAACTCGTATCTCTACGTGGTTATGAAAGACTTTCTCAAATGTTTATGCATCACTCAAGCCGTATTTCCGGATCCGCTCATCTCTGTGTCTAAGATCTAATATTAACACTTACAAGTGATCGGCTTGTCCGTGTTGAGTTGAAGTCCTGACTCAAGTGACCAAATCTAAGAGTTAGCAACGACGGAAACACCCAAACATGCCTACTAGTCTTAGAGTTGGTTTATACACACACCCCAAGGGGTGTTTAACTCATAATAACAGTAAAAGACATGGAAGAAGAAGAAAGAAACATAAACTTGCTTGAATAAAAACTACAAAGTCGTCACCACTTATGTCACCACAGTAGTGACACTGTTACAAGGAAAGGAAAATACAAGGAAATTAAATGCAACTATACTAGACTTAAATGAGAGAATGTAAACTAAATGCTAAGCTTTAAATGTAAGAACTCAGCTGAAGATGGATGAATGGATGCTTCAAATGGTGCCCCCAAAGCCTCTTTATATAGTGCTCTTGAAAATAAAGTGTTGATGTGACAATTCCTTAAAAGCTAATTTATGGAAGAGTGTAAAGGCTTCCTTTGACTTCTAAGTTTTTGTATTTTTCTTTGATTATTCATGTAAAATGTCAGGTTCTTCTTTCCTTTACTTCAAACAAGCAACTTTCCATAAATGTCCAAGGGTTATCCTCAACTTCCAGCCACTGTTGCCACTATGGTGTCTAAAGTGGTCACTTTGTTGCACAAAGAGTTAGAAAAACCGAAATTTTGCAACCTTGAGACATCATCACAATGTTAGATTAAAATAGACCAAATGAAAGGGAAAGAGGCAAATTAGGCAAGAATGTGGTGAAAATAAATATAAAAATAGGAGATACAACCCTCAAGAATTGAGAGTTATCAATCAGCTATCTATCTAGATGTGTTATTCAATCTTCAAAATACTAATAGATCATCTATTTGTCTATCTGTATCTAGGTGGAGAATCGTGTGAGAAGTTGAGGTTACCGTGAGAAGCGTGAGAAGTGGATCTAAACCGTTGATCATTTTTAATCAAATGCCCTACCAAGAATTGCGACTTAGGAGGGAATTAATCTGGTGCATCTCGGTGCATCTCATCCTACTATGCATCCATTTATCATTCAACGGTTGATAACCACTTCTCACATTTCTCATTCAACGGTTGATGAACCACTTCTCACTCAACGATTGATAATCCACTTCTCACACTTCTTATCCATTTCTCATCCAACGGTTGATAACCACTTCTCACACTTCTCATCCAACGGTTAATAACCTCACATACATGTAAGGTTGGGTTCCGGTGATAAGTTTAAGTTAACATGAGAAGCGTGATAAGTGGCTATCAACCATTCGATGAGAAATGAACGCACATATGATGAGATGCACCAAGATAAGATGCACCGAGATGCACTTAATAAATTCCCTTCTAAGCCACAACTCATAGGAAGGCATGACTAAAAGTGATCAACGGTTCAGATCCACTTCTCACGTTAACCTCAACTTCTCACACAATTCCCCACCTAGATATAGATAGATAGATAGATAGTCGGCATGCGGTGGTGGGCGACGGAGACTGGTGGTGCACGGCGGCGACGTCGGCCAGTAGTGACGACGGGAATTGGTGGTGTAGGGTGGGTCTAGCATGGGATTGGGGGAAGCGATGCCGGTGTTTGTGAGATAACCAGATGAAGCGACAAAATAGAATTTAGTTACGTTTTATGTTTTTAATTTCAAACTTTTACCTGCTATACAAGTTACAGGTCACAATTTCAAGTTAATAATGATTTATTGATAAGTTTGAAACGTCTAGGGATTTATTTAATAGGTTTTTAAAAAGTCCAGTGACTTATTTGTTCCAAAATACTATTCAAAGACTTAATCATTCCAAACAAGAAAGTCCATTGGGTTTTCTGGACTTTTCCCTTCTTCTATGGACCATTAAAAATTCTATTAAATGAAGAACTCTTTTGTTTTTTTTTATCGATGTTTTTTTTCTTTTATTCGATCAATGAATCAAAAACCACATGAACCAAAATCCTAAAATTAAATCTAATTGAATAAAAAATTGATAAAAAAGCAAAAATGTCTTCCATTTAACATAGTTGTTTTATGATCGTTATAGAAATGGATAGAATATTGATATACGTGTAACGGTGTAAGATCATCCGTAGCGGATCTCGGGCTCACGGCGGGTAGAAGGCGGGATCCAGCGGGTTTGGGTAGGGGGGGGGGGGGGCTCGGGCTTAGGGCGGGTTCCAGCCCCGGGTTCCCCAACCCGTTGATACCCGAAATCTTTAATTTTTTTTTATAAATAAATTCAAATATGAACGTTTGGCAACGGTTACTTTTTTTTTTTAAAATTATTTTTTTTTCAATTTAATCACACTATATATATAATCTTAACCCATTTTATTTTTCACACAAAACAACTCTCTCATTCTCTTCCATTCTCTATATTTTAAACAATATGGATTCACCACAACCCGGTTCACCAACCGCATTTAAATTTATTTTGTAATTTTTATTTTTAATGAATGATATGAATTTTTTTTTATTATTTATCTTATTTTTATTTATTAAAAAATATATAAATATTTTTATTTTGTTAAATAATTACATGTATAAATAAAAGAATTAAAAAAATGAGGTGACAAGAGGGTATGAGAGTATTGGTACTCCACTTTTGGATAAGGAGAAGGTAAGGAGAAAAGCTGATATGGCGCTGAGGTGCCAAAAGAGTTTGAGGGTATTGGTACAGATGGCCTAAGCTACGATAGTAATTTTGTAATTTTGAATTATAAGAACAAAAAATAAGTTATATCTCAAAAACCAGAGGGACCAAATGTGTAGTTTACTCTTCAGCTTATTGTCCATATCTGGGCATTCCTAACTGGATAAGATTTGGCGGCCCAATTGGCATCACGAGGTCCACTGATCTCCGTCTTCAGAACACACCACGTGTTATTGTTTGGGCAAAATGCATCTAAACGTAATAGAGTTCGGTTTAGTTCCTATTTAATGTAACGAAAATTATTTTTTCTCAGTTAATGTAATAAACTTCTATTTTTTTCTTATTTATTACATATTTTACCTACTAAACAAGTAACAACCTACATGTCACCGATGCTTATTAACATGAAAATTTTCTTTTTTTTTCTTTAATTTCAAATAAACCTAATTTAAGTCGTTTTATTATTTTGCCCTCTTTTATAGGTTTTTTTTAATGCACGGACATTTGATGCATTATGTAAAAACATTAGTAGTTTGCCCTCTTCATGAAAATTTTACCCCTTTTTTTAACTTTTAGTATATAGCATACATCTATATGGTCATGTATCACAATAATAGTAGTAGTAGTTGGGGGTGTACGCAGGTTGGGTTGAGCGGTTTTTGACTATTTTACAACCTAACCCAATTATGGCGGTTTGAAAAATTTCAACCCAACCCAACCCAACCCTTGCGGGTTGTGGCGGGTTGGGCGGGTTGAGCGGTTTGGTAGTATACATAAAGTTCACGATTGAAATACGATAAATTAAAATAAAAATATACCCAACAAAGTTATTAGTTATTAGAAGCATCTAAATAGATATTAAAAGTCTTAAGTCTTAAACTTCAAAAGCGTAAATTGTAGCATCCAATTCAAAGGCGTAAGTTGTTCGTCCTTAACCACAAGTACATACTGTCCAGATGAAGACTACCAGTGTGTTCCTTAGTTTTTCGTTTTTTTGAGATTTTCTCCCAAACCCGACCCTATATATACACATAAATAAGTATATAATTGAAATATATATTATTTCTTAAATATATTAATACATTGTACAATATTGTCAACATATATATAAATTATTCTCAAAATTTATTAAATTGTATAAAATTTGGTTGACAAGAAAAACGAAGGGTTGTGTGAGAAGAAAAAAATTAAGATGGAAGACATAAGAATGAATTTGGACATTTGATCACTTTTAATTTCACACATTAACGTTGTGTTCTCGAGTTTTTTTTACGAAGGAAAGGGAAGAAAAGTAGGAGGGAAAGAAAAAATGTTGTGTTCTTGAGTTTTTTTAAGGGGGGAAAAGAAAAGGAAGGGGATAGAAAATATTGATGATTTTCCTCCCAAAGCGTTCCGCCCAAAAGTGAGAGGAAAATGAAGGAAAGGAACGAGCTGAATTTAAAAATATTTATAAAATTACACATATATACCCATTAATTACATTACTCTATGGAATACATAAGGATATATAAGTAAAACTGACATCTTTCGTTTCCTTTCTCTCCTACTCAAGAACAACAAAATTTATTTTCTTTCCTCCATTTTTTTTCAGTTTCAAAAACACAAAAACAAATGTTTCTTTCTTTTCTTTTCCTTTCCTTTCCTTTCCTTTCATTTCAAAACCCGAGAACACAACGTAATTGTGTTTCGAATGGGAATTGATCTGATACAAAGGTCCAAATCATTTTTCATATTTCTCATCATAATTTCTCTTCTCAACTAAACTTAACCCATTAAAATACTTCCAAAAAATCTCCCACTATATTGAAAAACTTAAAAAGAGGTTTTTTTAATTTAAGAAATATGGAGACCTCTCGAAAAGTCAAAAACTACTTTGCGGATGCTTTAATGATTTAAAAGATCTTAATTTAATAAGTCATTAGTGTATGTCATCGCACGTTGCATGGTGACCAAATTTGTTTTATTAAAAAATAGGTAACCATTTTATGATAAAGTGTAATTCGTAAATTGACAGCTAATAAAATGAACTGTAATATATTATATTGTATAGTGGAACCGTTTTTAAAAGGTCATAAGTGAATATAATTTTTTTCACTTATAGGAATTGTTTCTCCTTAATAAAGAGATTTTAACTTTTCATTTTGTGTAAGCGTGATAATATTTTAATGTCAAAGTTAAAGATTTATAAAAATGGTTAATAGTAAGTGTATATACACAATATTAAACATTATGCTTAAAATTGTCGTTCTCAATTTAGTTTATAAACCTTGTTTTCATAATTTATTAAATTAGTTTGTGTGTATTGTATGCCCTTAAAATCCAATCTAAACAAGGACATTTTATCCAACCAAATTGTAAAATAAAAGGCTTCACATTCAAGTTACGAAGCTCTCTCTTCTAGTTTGTATTACCAAATATCCAAACTTAACCCAACAAATAAGAGACATGAAATTGTTAAGATATAAGAATGTTGTAAATGGAATAAAAAGATTATATGATTTAAGACCTTGTAAGGTAAAATGATCTATTAGACAATTGAGGAGTGATGTCTCTCATCGAAGGGATATCAATGAAATAAGGGTTAACCTCTCAGTTCGTGAGTATAAATAATATATAGTTTCCTTGTATATAATCATAAAGTTCCATAAAAAATATAATATAGAAGACGGGCTACAAATGTAGAACAAATTATTTTGTTTCATTCTCAAAGCAAAGTTTTTTCGTACCGCTCGATCCATATGCATGTCAAGGTGGATACACTCATCAATTTCAGATGTTAGCGAAGAATACCAAATAACCTGTAATGTTGAATATTTTATGACGGTTAAATGAATAATTACATTTTTCAAGATTTGATAATGATGTCAATGTATTTAACTACTAAATGTGCATAAATCAAGAGAAAAAGGAGATTGTATTACCTATTTACCTTTAATAAGCATGGAACTCTTGAGCAACCAAAAGATAATCCACCAAAAGTCAAACAAAAGCAAAACCAATATATCAAGAACGTCAAAAGTAAAACTGAATATAGAGGGAGAAGTTGAGAGATGAAGAGCGTGAGAATTAAGAGGGTGTACAATTTTCATACGAACCTGTAAGTTTAAAAAAATGCAAACTTAAAATCTCGATGAGGAGATTTGAACTATGTGGTAGGGATGACTTTGCCGGCATGTATTTCAAGGAATGAATAGAGAGGAAAACCGAAAGGGTGAGAATTCAAGAAGGCGTGGGGGAGAAAATGATAAGTTAGTCATTATGATATTAAATCATTTATATATGCAAGATGAATATAATTTTACCAAAGAACCCTCATTCATAGCAGAGCATTCATTTTCTTATCAATGATAGAAAAGTCTTTAAAAATTAAATATTTTTAAAAATAAAAAATCCAAGAAAATTCATATGAAGAATACTCCTCTAAAAGTGTGTCACATCATTGCATGTGGTTCTTCCTTTTATATATATATAAATGATATGTACTGTGATAAGAAAAAACGTTACGAAATGACAGCAAATGATTTTTGAAGTGTCTGACTAGGTAAAAATAGATACAAGTGAGTTAGGTTTGAAAGGATAGGTATGACCACATACGAGGGAAAATTCCGAAAAGTAATACCGTAATGATATTTGATATTCATGCTTATTTGTAGCTACAGGTTGTTTACCAAGTTCTTACCGGTAAAAAAAATTATTTTCATTTACTTTATTGTGCAACATTCTCGATCATTAAAATGAATTTTGGTAAAAGTCTTAAACTGACTCTGTTTCCTCATGTACTGGTTAAGACTCTCGGTCTCTGCTATGCTTTTCACCGGATAAGATTTGTGGTTCTTGTCAGGCTCAATCGGTAAGATAAGTGATATCGATAAGTCTTTATTCGTAAACATTTAGTAAACGACCCCTTCATGTAGGAAACACAGTTGTTTGCCCATATTATTGCTTTCATGACACTTTTTCTCTTTATTGGTTATTCAAATTATGTTGTTAATAACTCTTATGATGTAGATATTTCATAACCACTCTACCATCAATATTTTACCTTTGTGCCTAGTTGCTTATTGGGTGTTGTCATTTGTCTCTTGAATTTTTCCTCACTTATGCTTTGAAGCATGGATGTTTATAAACTCTTAGAATTAGCCATGATAATATGAATGATATCACTTAAAATGAAGCAAACTGTTGGTGCAAGTGTACCACATCTCTATATATTTATATATATTTATTTTGATGATTACAAACACACCGTATTATTGTTTATCTAACAATTTAATCCAAGTGTGCAGTTGTTGAAGAACACGAAGATTTAAACTGAAGGGTTCAAGACGGAAGTGTTTACGTCGTCATCATTGTTTATAACTAATAATGATAAACACCCTAAAATAATATACCACTTGGATATTTCTAAAAAACCATAATTGATTTTAACTAAATAAGTTTTTGTTTTAAGAAGATCCAGCAAGATTTGGTTGCAGTCCTGGAAGGTGTCTTTTCTGACGCCGGTATACCGTGGAGAATACCCGGTATACCGCGGGTACACATTTGGCGGTATACCGCGGGTGTTCAGCCGGTATACCGCGGCAGGTTCCGTGTGCTTCTCTGATTGGTTGATAATACTTTTTCTGACGGCGGTATACCGCCAGTCCCAGCCGGTATACCGCGGGTACGTAATTCCAGAAGTCAACTTTGCATGTAGCCGTTGGTGTGTCAGTTACTTTTTCTGACGGCGGTATACCGCGTGCATTTGGCGGTATACCGCGGATGCACAATGCCGTTGGAGCTTCCTGATATATATACATGCATGCTGGAGAAGAGAACAAGCAGACCAAACCACACTCTCAGCTCTCTCATTTATAATATATATATTTTATAAAACATTTTTTTTATAAAATATCCAAGTGTGAGATATTATACAAGAGTGATTACCCATTGTGAGTTATACTCCTCTTGTAAGTGTTTGAATAACGGGTGTGTGATCCTGTATATCTCGATAAGCTAAAGCTTGAGAGCCGTTTACTTTGCTCTGTATTTGGTTTGTATTCTACCGTAAAGAATACATTTATTGGATCGTGTCGGGAAGTGTCTCGGCTGCTGGTTTATCACAGTTGGTGGTAAATCAGTAAATCTCTGTGTCAAGTATCTCTAACCTTTATCTATTTACATTTCCGCTGTGCATTTAAATTATATCTGTTTATATAATTGTTGTATACTTATTTATTTATACTCTGATTTATTTATACTGTTTCTGTACTGTATTTATTTATAAAAGAATTTTTGAAAGTAAAAGATTTAAATACAACCTTACCCCCCCTAGGTTGTCTAACATTTGGTATCAGAGCAGGGCTTTCAAAAATCGTCTATTTAATTTTTTTTTTAAATCCGTTTTTGTTATGGCTCAACAAAATGCTTGGTTTTCTAAATCTCTTCTTATTGATTTCGAAAATTTTGATCTTTGGGCAAATTCTTTTGAACGTTATGTTCGTGGGATAAATCAAAAAATTTGGGATATTATTATTAAAGGAAATTTCAAACCCACAAAATTTCAAAACAACAAAGTTGTTGAAAAACCTAGCTCGGAATGGTCCGACGAGGATGAGGCTAATTATTGTTTAAATTATGAAGCCAAAAATTTTCTCTTTTCGGTTCTTACTAACGATGATATTGAGCGTGTTTATCTCTTTGAAACTGCTCGTGATATTTGGGAGAACTTGAACATCACCTATGGTGGAAACTCAAAAGAAAAGAGAGACGAAACCCGAGATCAAAGAAATGAAGAAACGTGTCTCATCGTCGACTGCGAGAAAGAGGTATGTACTTCATACTCAAGTTATTCTAGTTGTAGTGATAACGATGATGATATTGATATGTTAAATGTCTCTTTTCAAAAATTGATTGTTCTCGTAAATAGTTATAAAAATGAGAATGCTAAATTAAAAAAAGAATTATTATTATGTCAAAATGAGTTGAATAATTGTAAACAAACCATTGCATGTGATAATAAAATCAAAAATGAGTTAAATGATAAAGTTATCACTTTAGAAAAGAAAGCATGCGAAAATATTGTTTGCAAATCTTGCATTGTCTTAAATGATAAAATTGCATGTTTAGAGAAAATAACATGTGAAAAAGTTGTATGTGGTAAATGCAATATTCTTGAAGATGAAATTGCTTGTTTAAAAGCAAAATGTAAATCGCATGAGAAAGATAATTTATTAGCAAATGCTTTTCAAAATAGCAATGATAAAGTGCTTAAAATGCTAAATATGCCTAATCGTATAAATTGTCGTAAAGGCATTGGTTCCGATACATGTGTTGATAAATGTTCGTGTAAACCCATTAAAAGATTTTTTGCATCTCCTAAAGTTGATACGAGAAAACCTCCATATATGTCAAAAATAAAAAATGTGAATTATGGGAGGAAACCGCATGCTCGTATGTATAATGGTAATTTTTCTAGACCTAACAATAATGTGAATATAAATGCTTCATTTTATGTGTATGATAAATACAATCGTAAAATAAAAATGGTTAGAAAATGGATTCCGAAAGGAATGTTTAATGTTGATAATCCCGGTGGGATGCGTTTGTGGTTTTAAACCATTTTTATGGCTTTGTATGTTTGTCGTGTTTGTTTTATGTCGACAACATATTTTTTTGCAGTTTATGTTTTATACTAACTGTTAAAAGGACCCATAAGAAAAGGGTACCACGAAATATTTTCTTTACCTTTTGTAGGTGGTTCCTGGCGAGGATATAATACGTGTTTCCTGACGAGGATATAATACGTGTTTCCTGGCGAGGATATAATACGTGTTTCCTGGCGAGGATATAATACGTGTTTCCTGACGAGGATATAATACGTGTTACCTGCCGAGGTTATAATACGTGGTTTCCTGACGAGGATATAATACGTGTTACCTGCCGAGGTTATAATACGTGGTTACCTGCCGAGGTTATAATACGTGGTTACCTGCCGAGGTTATAATACGTGGTTACCTGCCGAGGTTATAATACGTGGTTACCTGACGAGGTCATAATACGTGGTGGTTTTTTTTTTAAATCACATAAAATTAACCGAAAATTGAAGCCTTAAGATCCGTTTTGGTGCAAGTGTTTCGTATTGGTTTGTATATCTTTGTCTCTATTGCTTTTTGCATTTTATTTTATCCCTCAAATTTTATAAAATCAAATTGATATCGTTATTAATTTGAGGGGGAGCGTTTTAGCTCTTTTACCCATGAGTTTATGCTCTCTCAATTATATGCATATTTTGAGGGGGAGCATCTCTCGAGGGGGAGCATACCGTCTTTCTTAACCCTTTTTGCTTCGACAAACGGGGGAGAGAAACCGCATATGCTCTTGCTTAGCGGTTGTGTTTGTCATCATCAAAAAGGGGGAGATTGTTGGTGCAAGTGTACCACATCTCTATATATTTATATATATTTATTTTGATGATTACAAACACACCGTATTATTGTTTATCTAACAATTTAATCCAAGTGTGCAGTTGTTGAAGAACACGAAGATTTAAACTGAAGGGTTCAAGACGGAAGTGTTTACGTCGTCATCATTGTTTATAACTAATAATGATAAACACCCTAAAATAATATACCACTTGGATATTTCTAAAAAACCATAATTGATTTTAACTAAATAAGTTTTTGTTTTAAGAAGATCCAGCAAGATTTGGTTGCAGTCCTGGAAGGTGTCTTTTCTGACGCCGGTATACCGTGGAGAATACCCGGTATACCGCGGGTACACATTTGGCGGTATACCGCGGGTGTTCAGCCGGTATACCGCGGCAGGTTCCGTGTGCTTCTCTGATTGGTTGATAATACTTTTTCTGACGGCGGTATACCGCGAGTCCCAGCCGGTATACCGCGGGTACGTAATTCCAGAAGTCAACTTTGCATGTAGCCGTTGGTGTGTCAGTTACTTTTTCTGACGGCGGTATACCGCGTGCATTTGGCGGTATACCGCGGATGCACAATGCCGTTGGAGCTTCCTGATATATATACATGCATGCTGGAGAAGAGAACAAGCAGACCAAACCACACTCTCAGCTCTCTCATTTATAATATATATATTTTATAAAACATTTTTTTTATAAAATATCCAAGTGTGAGATATTATACAAGAGTGATTACCCATTGTGAGTTATACTCCTCTTGTAAGTGTTTGAATAACGGGTGTGTGATCCTGTATATCTCGATAAGCTAAAGCTTGAGAGCCGTTTACTTTGCTCTGTATTTGGTTTGTATTCTACCGTAAAGAATACATTTATTGGATCGTGTCGGGAAGTGTCTCGGCTGCTGGTTTATCACAGTTGGTGGTAAATCAGTAAATCTCTGTGTCAAGTATCTCTAACCTTTATCTATTTACATTTCCGCTGTGCATTTAAATTATATCTGTTTATATAATTGTTGTATACTTATTTATTTATACTCTGATTTATTTATACTGTTTCTGTACTGTATTTATTTATAAAAGAATTTTTGAAAGTAAAAGATTTAAATACAACCTTACCCCCCCCTAGGTTGTCTAACATTTGGTATCAGAGCAGGGCTTTCAAAAATCGTCTATTTAATTTTTTTTTTAAATCCGTTTTTGTTATGGCTCAACAAAATGCTTGGTTTTCTAAATCTCTTCTTATTGATTTCGAAAATTTTGATCTTTGGGCAAATTCTTTTGAACGTTATGTTCGTGGGATAAATCAAAAAATTTGGGATATTATTATTAAAGGAAATTTCAAACCCACAAAATTTCAAAACAACAAAGTTGTTGAAAAACCTAGCTCGGAATGGTCCGACGAGGATGAGGCTAATTATTGTTTAAATTATGAAGCCAAAAATTTTCTCTTTTCGGTTCTTACTAACGATGATATTGAGCGTGTTTATCTCTTTGAAACTGCTCGTGATATTTGGGAGAACTTGAACATCACCTATGGTGGAAACTCAAAAGAAAAGAGAGACGAAACCCGAGATCAAAGAAATGAAGAAACGTGTCTCATCGTCGACTGCGAGAAAGAGGTATGTACTTCATACTCAAGTTATTCTAGTTGTAGTGATAACGATGATGATATTGATATGTTAAATGTCTCTTTTCAAAAATTGATTGTTCTCGTAAATAGTTATAAAAATGAGAATGCTAAATTAAAAAAAGAATTATTATTATGTCAAAATGAGTTGAATAATTGTAAACAAACCATTGCATGTGATAATAAAATCAAAAATGAGTTAAATGATAAAGTTATCACTTTAGAAAAGAAAGCATGCGAAAATATTGTTTGCAAATCTTGCATTGTCTTAAATGATAAAATTGCATGTTTAGAGAAAATAACATGTGAAAAAGTTGTATGTGGTAAATGCAATATTCTTGAAGATGAAATTGCTTGTTTAAAAGCAAAATGTAAATCGCATGAGAAAGATAATTTATTAGCAAATGCTTTTCAAAATAGCAATGATAAAGTGCTTAAAATGCTAAATATGCCTAATCGTATAAATTGTCGTAAAGGCATTGGTTCCGATACATGTGTTGATAAATGTTCGTGTAAACCCATTAAAAGATTTTTTGCATCTCCTAAAGTTGATACGAGAAAACCTCCATATATGTCAAAAATAAAAAATGTGAATTATGGGAGGAAACCGCATGCTCGTATGTATAATGGTAATTTTTCTAGACCTAACAATAATGTGAATATAAATGCTTCATTTTATGTGTATGATAAATACAATCGTAAAATAAAAATGGTTAGAAAATGGATTCCGAAAGGAATGTTTAATGTTGATAATCCCGGTGGGATGCGTTTGTGGTTTTAAACCATTTTTATGGCTTTGTATGTTTGTCGTGTTTGTTTTATGTCGACAACATATTTTTTTGCAGTTTATGTTTTATACTAACTGTTAAAAGGACCCATAAGAAAAGGGTACCACGAAATATTTTCTTTACCTTTTGTAGGTGGTTCCTGGCGAGGATATAATACGTGTTTCCTGACGAGGATATAATACGTGTTTCCTGGCGAGGATATAATACGTGTTTCCTGGCGAGGATATAATACGTGTTTCCTGACGAGGATATAATACGTGTTACCTGCCGAGGTTATAATACGTGGTTTCCTGACGAGGATATAATACGTGTTACCTGCCGAGGTTATAATACGTGGTTACCTGCCGAGGTTATAATACGTGGTTACCTGCCGAGGTTATAATACGTGGTTACCTGCCGAGGTTATAATACGTGGTTACCTGACGAGGTCATAATACGTGGTGGTTTTTTTTTTAAATCACATAAAATTAACCGAAAATTGAAGCCTTAAGATCCGTTTTGGTGCAAGTGTTTCGTATTGGTTTGTATATCTTTGTCTCTATTGCTTTTTGCATTTTATTTTATCCCTCAAATTTTATAAAATCAAATTGATATCGTTATTAATTTGAGGGGGAGCGTTTTAGCTCTTTTACCCATGAGTTTATGCTCTCTCAATTATATGCATATTTTGAGGGGGAGCATCTCTCGAGGGGGAGCATACCGTCTTTCTTAACCCTTTTTGCTTCGACAAACGGGGGAGAGAAACCGCATATGCTCTTGCTTAGCGGTTGTGTTTGTCATCATCAAAAAGGGGGAGATTGTTGGTGCAAGTGTACCACATCTCTATATATTTATATATATTTATTTTGATGATTACAAACACACCGTATTATTGTTTATCTAACAATTTAATCCAAGTGTGCAGTTGTTGAAGAACACGAAGATTTAAACTGAAGGGTTCAAGACGGAAGTGTTTACGTCGTCATCATTGTTTATAACTAATAATGATAAACACCCTAAAATAATATACCACTTGGATATTTCTAAAAAACCATAATTGATTTTAACTAAATAAGTTTTTGTTTTAAGAAGATCCAGCAAGATTTGGTTGCAGTCCTGGAAGGTGTCTTTTCTGACGCCGGTATACCGTGGAGAATACCCGGTATACCGCGGGTACACATTTGGCGGTATACCGCGGGTGTTCAGCCGGTATACCGCGGCAGGTTCCGTGTGCTTCTCTGATTGGTTGATAATACTTTTTCTGACGGCGGTATACCGCGAGTCCCAGCCGGTATACCGCGGGTACGTAATTCCAGAAGTCAACTTTGCATGTAGCCGTTGGTGTGTCAGTTACTTTTTCTGACGGCGGTATACCGCGTGCATTTGGCGGTATACCGCGGATGCACAATGCCGTTGGAGCTTCCTGATATATATACATGCATGCTGGAGAAGAGAACAAGCAGACCAAACCACACTCTCAGCTCTCTCATTTATAATATATATATTTTATAAAACATTTTTTTTATAAAATATCCAAGTGTGAGATATTATACAAGAGTGATTACCCATTGTGAGTTATACTCCTCTTGTAAGTGTTTGAATAACGGGTGTGTGATCCTGTATATCTCGATAAGCTAAAGCTTGAGAGCCGTTTACTTTGCTCTGTATTTGGTTTGTATTCTACCGTAAAGAATACATTTATTGGATCGTGTCGGGAAGTGTCTCGGCTGCTGGTTTATCACAGTTGGTGGTAAATCAGTAAATCTCTGTGTCAAGTATCTCTAACCTTTATCTATTTACATTTCCGCTGTGCATTTAAATTATATCTGTTTATATAATTGTTGTATACTTATTTATTTATACTCTGATTTATTTATACTGTTTCTGTACTGTATTTATTTATAAAAGAATTTTTGAAAGTAAAAGATTTAAATACAACCTTACCCCCCCTAGGTTGTCTAACACAAACGTTTAGAACCATCACGATAATACATTCTCAAACGAGGATAAATGCAAGTATGTGTAATTGTGTATCATATATTTTATTTCGTTCGTCAAACCTCATCGGATGCTCTGTATTTATAGCGATCGACAAGTGTAGTATCCATCTTGCATACAATGATATTAGTGTATTGTTGGTTACGAAACATGAAATGGTTTTTAATTGTGATCGAGTTTGTCCTTTACAGGATGATTGTTTAGTACATGATTCCGGTTTTGGGGTTACACATGATTACCAACGAATACTTATTAGAGCTAGCATAAATTCTCGAAACAAAACACATGTCCAAACCAACTATTCACATGGATTGAGTTGTTACTCATTTAGATTAAATCCAATGATATCTCACAAATCTAACCCCATATTTTTTTGGGATAATTGACAACCAAACCACCATACTTAATTTAGATAAGATGTTTAAGACTTCTGTTGTTATTGGTTGTGGTTCCCACCAATACCAAACATTAACGAACTCAATATATATCACTCAAACGTAAGGCATGTGAAGGGTGGGATATACAGAGTGGCGAATTCAGGATTTTTGCCTAGTGAGGTAGATTACAGGTCTGCAAAGCCGCCCGATGTGTTTTTAGCCTAATTCAATGGTTTCGAGGGATTTTTTAAGTTTTTTGGTTGATTGCAAAGAATTTTTTAAGTTTTTTTTGTCAATTTCGAGGGACTTTTTCGGGTTTTTGGTTGATTTCGAGACTGTTTTGGGTTTTTGGTTGATTTTAAGGTATTTTCTTTGGGTTTTTTGATTGGTGGAGGCACAGGCAGAAAAACAGGTGGAACCTATAACACATCGAAATTTCCATAATTTATGTACTTTTATTTTGGAAAAAATGTTATAATAATAGAAGTATTATTTTAAATGAAAGGGTTGAAATGGTATTTGACCCAAAGTTTAAGTGGTTTGTGGAACTTGAAACTTCGGGGTTGAATTGGTCATTTTGGAATAGTTGACCTTGTATAAAACTGGAGGTCGGCTCAGAATTGAGAAATATCTCAATTCTCAAATTGAAGTCGGTTGCTTATTCAGTAAAGAAAGAAGAAGACTCGAGACCTCAAATTGCTTTAGGTAAAATCTGATTCAAACCTTTGATTTGATGATTGTGATTCCATATACAGAGTTGTAAAGTGAATCAAGTTTCTGCTGAAATAGGATTGGAGCTAGGTTTGGTCCAGAATCAAGTTATCAGGTGAGTTCATCTTCTTCCAAACGATTTTTATTGAAATTGAGTAAGATATTTGTAACAAACTGTCTGAATGATTTGATAAATATGTTTTGAGACTGAATCGACCAGTAATTCGAACATAGAAGAGTTTTTATAGGTAAAATCGATGTACGGTTCGACGTCCCGGTTTCATAGGATCCGGTATAGGTTCCGGATTGGGTGAAATTCGGTATGAAATCCGGAATTTAGTTAGGATCCGGAACTAAGTTTGGACCCGGAATTGGGTATGATCCGGAATGGACCCGGAATTGGGTATGATCCGGAATGAAACCGGAATTGGGTGTGATCCGGAATTGGATGTGATCCGAAATGGATCCGGATTCGGTGGGGATCCGGAATGGGATCCGGTTTCCTTTGGAATCCAGTTTGGGATCCGGTTTCAATTTAGGACCCGGATTCGATTTTAAGTTCCGATCTCAATTTGAGTCTCGGTTTCGGATAGTTTCGGACTTTGGGTTCGGAATACTTTTCCGGAACATAGGTTAGCGGAACCCCCGTGCTAAGTTGCCGAAGGGGGAACATTTGAGGATAAGGATACGATATGTTATCTAGTATTCTTAGAATTGAGAATGTGTTACGAGATGTGGCGTGATATGTTATTATATATATACGCTAGTAAGTGTAATGGATCCATAGGCACTGGTAGTATTTGTAACGTGGAATAGGCATAAAGTAACTTGTAATTCTCGTTGACCTGAAATGAGGAATATGCATAAAATAACTTGTAATTCCTATTTCGTAAGGTGATGAGAAATGAGGAATATGCATAAAGTAAATTGTAATTCCCATTTCGTGTTGTGAGTAGAAATCTGGGAATAGGCATAGAGTAAATTGTAATTCCTGATTTCTATGGGAAGGTAAGAGATAGGCATAAAGTAAATTGTAATCTCTACTTCCACTCCAAGAAATAGGCATAAAGTAACTTGTAATTTCTTGGATATGAGCGATGATCTAGAATCTGTAATGATTCGTAGTAGGCTCTCGAATGTGATGATATGACTTTCTGAATGTTAGTCATACTCATGGAATCGGGTATGTTCCCGTCATCGCAAGATGAGTATGGGTACGGTAAGAATGGTGGCAAACCAGGTTTGTTTATACGCTTTGAATAATTGAGTTTCCAAAGCTGTTAATGTTTTAATTTGAAAATGGATGTTCTCAGTAGGCGTAAGCCTAATCTTTCAAATTAAATTTTCTTACCAGGTACAAGCTCGGGGAGGTAACGGGAAGAGGGACGAGTGCTTTTGGTATTCACATTTTGGTGCTAAGTGGAGAAGTTACCTATTGCGAGGATACTTTTGATGAATTACCTAGATAACCAATTTAATCTAATCATAGTTGGCAGGATTATATTAATAGGTTGTTTTGAGAATTCGAAATGTGTATATATGAACCCTCATAGTTAATTCTCTGCTTATGTATAAAAGTTTGGATGATATTATGATTAACCTTGTTAAAGGTTTAAATTGACCCTGATTTTTAGGGTGTTACAGAAACTATAATATAACGTTAAAGAAAACTCGTTTTTAAGCTAGAAAAAAACGTTTTTTTACTTTTTAGTGGGGGTCTATCCCCCACCTTTACTATTGTGCATCCGCCCCTGGATGTACACAAACTTTATGTTAACCACGAGATTGAGAGTTTGTTTTGCGAGACCATGACTTGTGCACGAAACAAAGGTGTGCGCTAGTAGGCAATAAAATTGGTAATATAAAAGATAGAATAACCATACATATGTATATGCATGATTCAATGGTGTGCAAATAGACGAGCATGTTTATTCTGAAATTTTTTAAGCACCAAGTTCCATTAGGGCTACACACATGTTGGGTTGGCCGGGTTGACGTTATTTAAACAACCCAATCCAATATTTGCTGGTTTGAAAAATCTCAATCCAAACTGTACGGGTCGGTTTGCATTTGTCCGGTTGAAACCTTGCTAAATCATTATACGATCTAGCTAGGCGACTATTTTTAAGCTAAGTGAAATCAAAATTAGAACAAATAAAACTAACAATTACATAAGTGATAATAAAAGATATTTGCAAGAGATTTTCTATTAAGGCTAGCAATTACATATATTAATTAATTAATAACTTAACCATCTTATTAAATTCATGGTATCAAAATTCAAAAGACATCAGGCCCATTGGCCCAATCCTATTAAAATCAATTGGATTTGGGTGACAGATGGATTCAGTTTGGAACTTTGGATTGTTGGGTCGGGTCGGGTTAGGTAGTTTTTAGAGCACCCCAATGTCCTACACTTAAAAAGTTGGGGGCGAAAGTTAAGAAGGACTGTAGCTATAACATATTTAAAGTCGAGGGACTATTTTGTAACATTTGCCCCAAATAAGATCGAAATCAATGCCATACAGAAGCGCAATGAACTGTAAAGCGAAACACAACGCGGTATCTCGATACACATCGCCGCTCCGACCACCACCAAATCCACCGTCTCTCTCTCTCTCTCTCTCTCCACCGTCTCTATTTGGTGTTTCACCGGCCACCGCCATAACCCTAGGATCCTCCAACAATGCCATATCACGACGCCGTTCACCTCCTCCTCCTCCGTCTCACCTTCTTCCTCCTCCTCCTCTCCTTCGCCGCCGCCGATGACGCCGCCGTCATGGCAAAACTCTCCACCTCTCTCTCACCTCCCCCACCCTCCTGGAAGACTGATACCGACTTCTGTAAATGGGACGGAATCGCTTGTGATAACTCCAAACGTGTTACCTCCATAAACATCCCTTCGAAATCCCTCACCGGAAACCTACCGTCAGACATCAACCAGCTTTCTCAACTCAAAACCCTAAACGTACCGCGTAACTCCCTCTCCGGCGACCTACCTACCTTCGCTAACCTCACTCTCCTCGAACAAGTCTCCCTCGACAGCAACAATTTCACCTCCATTCCGCCGGATTTCTTCTCCGGTCTCACCAATTTACAGACCTTTAGCATCTCCGACAACTCAGATCTGTCTCCATGGATCCTCCCAAACGATCTCACTCAAAGCAGTAATTTGCAAAGTTTTCAGGCCAGCAACGCCAACATAATGAGTTCGATACCGGATTTCTTCGACAGTTTCCCCAATTTGCAGAATCTCCGGCTGTCCTATAACAATCTCACCGGAAACCTACCTCGGAGTTTCATCAGGTCGGAAATTCAAAATCTGTGGCTCAACAATCAGTTGCAAGGGCTTTCTGGTACGCTTGATGTGATTTCTCCCATGACTCAACTTAGTCAAGTATGGTTACAAGCTAATTCTTTCACCGGAGCTATTCCCGATCTTTCGAATTGCACTCTTTTATTCGATTTACAACTCAGGGATAATCAATTAACTGGCTTAGTTCCTCAATCGTTAATGTCTCTTCCTAAATTAGTAAACATCACTCTACAAAACAACAAATTACAGGGTCCATTGCCTGTGTTTTCCGATGGTGTTAAAACCGAATTAGGAACTGATACCAATAGTTTCTGTTTACCTACACCTGGACCTTGTGACCCCCAAGTGACGTCACTTCTCCAGGTCGCCGGAGCTCTTGGTTATCCGATGCAACTGGCACAATCTTGGCAAGGTAATGATGCTTGTGAAAGATGGACTTTTGTTAGTTGTGATTCTTCTGGGAAGAATGTGACGACTGTGAGCTTTGGAAAGCAGAAGTTTTCTGGCACCATTTCGCCGGCGTTTGCGAATTTGACTTCGTTGAGGAGTTTGTCGTTGAACGATAACAATCTCGTGGGTACCATTCCTGGGGTTTTGACATCTTTGCCGAATCTTCAACTTCTTGATGTCTCCAACAACAATCTTTCTGGTCCTATACCAGAAGCCCCTCAAAGATTGAAGTTTCTGCATGATGGTAATCTTTTATTAGGTCAAGACGTGTCTAGCGGGCCACCTGGCGTGAATAGTGGCAATGCAACTGGCGGCACGGCTGGTGGTGCCGCCAAGAGGGTGTCTATTTCGCCTGGTATGGTTGTCGGAATTGTCATTGGTGTTCTTGTTTTCGTTGTGATCTTATTGTTCGTGTCTTACAAGTGTTACACCAAGAAGAGAAACCAGAAGCCGAAGAGGGTGCAAGATCCGGAAAATGGTAAAGAATTGGTTAAAGCTAGCGTAATTGGTGGTAGTTCGGATGCTCTTCGAGTTTTCAGTGAATTACAGAGTCAAAGCAGTGGCGATCATACTGAAATGCCCGTTTTTGAAGGTGGTAATGTTTCAATTTCGATTCAAGTTCTGCGACAAGTGACCAATAATTTCAGTGACGAAAATGTATTGGGAAGAGGTGGATTTGGGATCGTTTACAAAGGGGAATTACATGATGGCACCAAGATAGCAGTAAAACGTATGGAATCTGGTGTAATGGGGACGAAAGGGTTGAAAGAATTCCAAGCTGAGATTGCAGTTCTAACGAAAGTTAGGCACAGGCATCTTGTAGCTCTTCTTGGCTACTGTATTAATGGGAATGAGCGGCTTTTGGTTTATGAGTACATGCCGCAAGGAACTTTAAGCCAACATTTGTTTGAATGGAGGGAATATAAAAGCGTTCCTCTTAGTTGGAAACAAAGGGTTTCGATAGCTTTGGATGTTGGGAGAGGGGTTGAGTATTTGCATAGTTTGGCACAACAAAGCTTTATTCATAGAGACTTGAAGCCATCAAACATCCTTCTTGGTGACGATATGCGGGCCAAAGTAGCGGATTTTGGTTTGGTAAAAAGCGCACCTGATGGGAAGTACTCGGTTGAAACACGATTGGCGGGAACTTTTGGTTATCTTGCACCTGAATATGCTGGTGAGTATATTATATACCGGGTTTGTTTGGTTTGGTTGTTTGTTTTACATATTATTGGATAGAGGAGGTTCAGGGGAAAACCCCAAATAAATGAAAAACTGAGGAACACCCTAATGATCGTTCATCCGTCCGGACGGTATGCACATGTGCATACAAGTAACTGAACCTGTTTTTTGGTTTTTATGCACATGTGCATATGCACGTGTGCATGTTACAAATTACTTGTATTCACTTGTGAATATCGTCCAGATTGGATATATATGCACATGAATGGTTACCAGGGTGTTCCTCAAGTTTTCATCTTTTTGCGGTTGAACCTGACCCTTATTGGATATATATATATATATTGCATGAAACTATTTTGAAATTTGGGAATTTTTCTTGATTTAAACAGCTACCGGGAGAGTGACTACAAAGGTGGACGTTTATGCTTTCGGGGTGGTACTAATGGAGTTGATCACAGGCAGAAAATCCCTAGACGAGACCATGCCAGACGATAGAAGCCATTTGGTGACATGGTTCCGTAGGGTTCTTATCTCCAAAGAAAACATAGTAAAAGCCATAGACCAAACCCTTGACACCGATGATGAAGAAACCCTAGAGAGCATTTGCAAGGTGGCCGAGCTAGCCGGCCACTGCACCGCACGCGAGCCATATCAAAGACCTGACATGGGTCATGCGGTTAACGTGTTGGGTCCTCTTGTAGAGCAGTGGAAACCTTCAACACACGAAGAAGAAGATGGTAATGGCATTGACCTTCATATGAGCCTTCCTCAAATCCTGCAAAGATGGCAAGCAGATGAGGGTACCTCTACCATGTTCGATACTTCCTTTACACAAACTCAATCGAGTATTCCCTCTAAGCCCTCGGGACTTGCAGACACATTCGACTCCACAAATGGCCGATAGCAAAAAGAAAAAGTCAACTTTTGATCAGAAGTTTGATGAAAAGGGATCATAGAAGAAAGAAACAAAAGAAGATGATACATATACAGGTCCCAATTCTTTTTGGTTTTTTGATTTATTCATTCTTTGAGTTACTGCAACTGTAGACTAAATCCAATAGGTACTATTTGTATTTTCTTTGTTTGCTGTTATGCTTTGCTCATTTGGCTGGAATTCTTTAAATCTTATTGATTGCATGAGTAGTAGAGGTGTTGGGAAGATGGGATCATGGGCAGATTTGTAATATTGACAATAGGAGAAAGGTTTACCAGCATGTAATTTCTTGAATTTCCTTCATTTGTTTTTGAAATGTACATTCTTATTATTTCTGGTCATTCACCTGCCATTTTCTTGTTTTTATGCTATGTATGTACATTCAAGACTATTCTTATATAAATATATTGAAGTTTTTCATCTTGGGTTTAAATGTCCAATGTGCATGTTGTGGAACATGGTTATCTTGTTCTTTTACTGTAGCATAGCTTGTGGGAAGAATCAACTAGACAAGGATCATCAAGTTTGTATATATGAGGGAATTTTTCGCTAGTTCGGACAAGGGTTTATTTAGAAATAGATCTAAAAGGTTTTCACATATTCTAATGGGGGTGCTATTTGCACCAAAAAAGTCAACATGATTACATGGTTTTCCTAATTGTTATTTTTTTGATTTAAATATATATACATAGTTTTCATAAACTATTATTTTTTTGATTTAAATATATATATATAGTTTTCATAAACTATTATTTTTTTGATTTAAATATATATATACATATATATATATATTATATATATATATATATATATATTATTTATTTGTTATATATATTAGAAATATAGAAATATATATATATATATATTATATATAAATATATTAGAAATATAGAAATATATATATATATATATATATTATTTTAAATTTTATATATAAAAAATATATAAATCCAAAAAAATTCAAGATTGAGCTCATTTTAAACGTATCGAAGAGACGATTATAATGGTGTAACTTGTTAAAATTAAAACGTATTTTTTTAACGTATTATAGTTAATAAATGATTATATGTATTAAATGTAAAATTAAAATTATAAAAGTTAAAGGGTATAAAGTATATTTATTAAAAATGTAAATATAAATTAAAAATCTTAATTTGATGGAATCTTGGTCGTACGAAAATCTACAAAATCTCATATTTTGGATATGTCACCAACATTATTGCATACTTTCAAATGCTCCATCATGATACTTCTTCTCTATTTCATATTTGCCATCATTTCAAGATTACTATCTATAAAACAACATTTACCCCATTGGTAAATGCATCTCTTATCGAAACGAGAGGCCCATGTTCCAGACCTCTACTATGCATTATTTATTCCTTCAAAAAAAAGATTACTATCTATAAGGCATTGTCATCATCAAGGTTGCTATCTATAAGACACTGCCATCATCAACGTTGCTATCTATAATTCTATATATCTCCATCATCATACTTTCAACATTGCTATCTATATATCTCAGGTAAGATCCGATCACATATATATTTTATATTTGCTTGTTTTATATTTGCATTCTCAAAAAATAACTCCTCACAAGATCCAAATATGTCTTACTTCCTAATAGCTAGCTGATAAACATCACTTTCATGTCACTATGCAGGTTGTAATATTTTAATTTATCGGTTTAAAACATTTAAAAATGGCAAATTGGGGTGAAGATTTTTTTCAATGGTATCCTAATTCAAATAATGAGGTATTTCATCCACTACTTTATATATATATATATATATACATATATATATATTATGTTATCTCGTTTCATATTTTTATGTGTTTGTGTAGGATGATAATGTTAATTCAAACAAATCAACTGAAGCTTGTGAAATCCCTCAATCATCTGCATTTTCTACTGATATGGTATCTTTATGTTTTATTTTATCTTGTTAAATTATCTGGTAAAGTTAGTAGTTTGTAAGAAAAAAAAGTCAATTTCAGGTGTTTAATTCTCGTGAAGATCTAATTGGTTGGGTACGCAATATGGGATATTCACTTGGTTTCGTTATTGTTATTAAAAGAAGCAACGATTATAAAGTAGAATTTCATTGTGATTGTAGTGGTAAGTACAAGAGTAACAAAACCTCTAGTAAACATACTGGCACAAGAAAAAAAATTGTCCATTTCACTTGGTAGGGAATCATTTGGGTAATGATTGTTGGACTTTAGCTATGATATGTGATGCACATAATCATGATTTTGCATTACATTTGGAGGGACATGCATATGCAAGACGATTGTCTGAAAATGAAGCTCGATTGGTGGAAGATTTGTCAATGCAAGTTGTGATGCACATAATCATGTAGAACTTCAATGCAAGTTGTGATGTCGTCTTTACAGGAAGAAGGCTACATTTTTTATTATCGTGCAAACAACTAGACTAATCAGTTGGAAGATTTATTCTTTGCTCATCCAAGATCACTGGAGATATGGCGTGTATTTCCACACGTGTTGTTGATGGATGCCACCTATAAAACGACCATGTTTGAGATGCCTCTCCTTGAAATTGTTGGTGTAACTTCAACTAATAAGACTTTCTGTGTAGCATTTGTCTTTATGCACAGGGAAAAGGAATCCAATTATACTTGGGCATTGAATTGTCTACAGTCATTGATGGAGGGATGTCTTTATCCACGTGTGATCGTCACAGACAGAGAGTTGGCACTGGTGAAAGCATGCAGTATTGTATTTCCTGATGCTAAAAGATTACTTTGTAGATGGCACATCTACCAAAGTATTTCGAGAAATTGTAAACCAGTAATAACATCAAATCGTGACTGGGGTTCCTTTTACAATGCATGGGTGACATTACTTGAGTCGGTAACGGATGAAACTTACATGTTTAATTTCTCACAACTTGAAGCAGTATTACGAAGCTATCCAGGTACACCTTAATATATTATTATAAGTAAAATGTTATATGTAAGTTTAACAATCACTAAAAAAAGTTAAATTGTTCTAATTTTCAGGTGTTCTTGCTTATCTGAATGACACATGGTTGATATATAAAGAAATGTTTGTATCTGTTTGGACTGATAAATTTCTCCACTTTGGAAATCAGACAACTAACAGAGTGGAAAGTCAACATTCCAAGTTAAAAAGTTACTTGGATTCAGCGAAATCAAGTCTTGAGACATTTATGAGCAAGATCAATCAAATCATTCAGTCACAAGATACAGAAATTAAAGCAAGTCTTGAAGTGAGCAAAAGTGTCACGAAACATCGTCATCGCATAACACACTTCAGCAAATTGTGTGGTTTCGTTTCACATTATGCATTAAACATAATATTCCAAGAGTATGAGCGAGCTCAATCTGTTGGCTTATTTTCTGAAAATTGTAGTTGTCTACTACGTACAAGTTATGGGTTGCCATGTGCGCACGAACAAATGCAATACTTGAACAAAGCTCATCCTATCCCAATTGATTCAATTGATGTATTTTGGACGACGCTTGATTTATCACCGTGCCAATCTTTACAAGATGATGACGTAGGTTGTGAAGCTGAAGTCCAAATGTTTACTGAGAAATTTAACAAGCAATCGAGATCTGGTAAGTTCAGTTTTCTGAGGAAGATAAAAGAGATAGTCAATACATCAAACACATGGGTTCGTGAACCTGTTGTTAACAAGACTACTCGTGGACGGCCCTCGATGAAGGATAAGCTTTTCAGAAAAACTCATGTTGATCCCTCATTTGCAGAAAGACCCCTTAGACGTAGTAGTTCGAACGCGTCAACATTTGTTGACTTGGAAAAAATGAGTTACCAGGAACCACCGAGACACAGTTCTTTCATGGGCAAAAACTATAATGTACATCCATACATTAATCAATTTCCAAAGATGTTTCAGCCTTACATTACGTATGTACATGATGTGAAAGGTGATGGAAATTGTGGATTCCGAGCAATAGCTGTCTGGCTGGGTCTTCATGAAGATGCATGGTGTAACAACCCGCAAAAACGAAACATACATATAACATATATTCCATAACATATTTACAACAAAGTACTTCATGTTTCACATTTGGTCCCATCTAAAGTCTGAACATAAAAAAATTCATTACAACTTGATCCACTTTAAATTACATAGTAATAACAAAAGTATAACTACAAAAGCATCCATAGTATCATGATGAAAATCTTCTCCAAAGCTAGCCGACAAGTACTCTATTTACTTGTTCTTACGGGAATCATCACCTGGAATACATAATTTTTAAAACAGAAAATGAGGGTTAGACCTAAGGGTCTAGTGAGTAAATCCCTGACATTTGTAATTCATTAAAAACTCATTTATATAAGACACTATTTATATAAATACAAATACCACACACGTAAGTTAATACCAACTAACAATTATTCATCATACCTGTCTCATTCCACCTTATCCCTCCACCAATGGCCAAATCAATTGGTTGCGAGCCAATTTATCACACCGGTCCAAAGCCCGGCCACGTATTATATTATCATATAATACTCACGTAATTATAATATCTCGATATATTATAATCACCCACGTATGACATATTCATACCACATATCAAATATTTGTTATTCACATAATGAATTCCAGTAAAATACTTTTTAAAGTAAAACTCACCTGATCTTTTAAGCAAAGGTCCTTCAAACTTTCCTCAAATTAGATTATCTTTTAACCCAGATCCTTAGTATCTGAAACAAATTAAAGTATACATACTCTTTAACACATAAACAGGAAAACCCAACTTTTCGCAACCCACTATTACGAAAAGTTTACTTTTCGCAACCTACAGTTGCGAGTTCCTCACTTTTCGCAACCAACAGATGCGAAAACCTCACTTCTCGCAAACCACGGTTGCGAGTTCCCTACTTTTCGCAACCAACAGATGCGAAAACCTCACTTCTCGCAAACCACGGTTGCGAGTTCCCTACTTTTCGTAACCAACAGATACGAAAACTTAACTATGCGCTTTAGCTGCTTGCGAAAAGTGGACTTTTCGCAACCAAGGCTTGCGAATTCCTACTTTTCGCAAGAACACTGTTCATCGTCTTTTTCAGAAAAGTTCAGTTCAATTTCAGGAAATCCAACTTTTACCCAGATTGCACAGAATCGTTCTAAACTCCATTTAACATCCTAAATTGTAACTAAAATTCACCAATTCATCTAAATTTACCTAAACCCACTTCAAAGTTCAAAAGAAACCTAATTCTCATAAAAGAGGGAAATTTGTATAGATTCTTACCTTTGATTCTTCAGTCGATGTAACAAAACCCAGCAGCAAATCAGTAGCTTTCACTTCTTCTAGTTTCTCCTTAAATTCCTTTCTCTCTCTCTCTCTCTGCCGAAAATAACTCACACATACACACTTTTACTTCTAAATTGTTAATTAAGTCTAAGAAGAGGACACCTCCTCAAACAGAAGTGAATAAGGCGGTGATGGCAATGAGATATTTTCAAAAATACTAAATAAACCCTAACTCTTCTTATTTGGCAAAACTTGCCCCTTTAACTTCTAATTCCTCAAATACTATAATAAAGATTTATAAAATTTCGATTTTAATTTAGATAAAAATACCTGGTTATTACAACATCTCCCCCTTAAAAGAATTCCGTCCCAGAATTCACTTAAGAGAACAGATGAGGGTATTTGGCTCTCATCTCCGACTCTGATTCCCATGTCGCATCCTGACCTCGATGATGTTTCCACTGAACCTTTACCTGTCTGATTTCTTTGTTCCTCAATACTTTGACTTTGTGATCAACTATAGCTTCCGGTTCCTCCACATAGTTCATCTTTTCATCAACCTGGATATCTGGTAGAGAGACTGCCTGGTCTGATGTCACCAAACATTTCCTAAAATTCGATACATGGAACGCGTTGTGAATCCTGCTTAATTCTGGAGGTAAATCTAATCGGTAAGCCACTTCCCCAATCCTTTCAGTAATTGCAAACGGACCAATATACCTCGGACTGAGTTTACCTTGCTTCCCAAAACGTATGACTCCTTTCCAGGGCGATACTTTCAACATTACAAAATCCCCAACCTGAAACTTTAACGGTTTCCGACGTCGATCAGCATAGCTTTTCTGTCTGTCTTGAGCTGTTCTCAATCTATCCCGAATCTGAGTAATCTTATCCGCTGTTAACTGTACTATTTCTGGCCCCGCTAATTGTTTCTCCCCCACTTCATTCCAACATAGAGGCGTTCTGCATTTTCTACCATACAATACTTCAAACGGTGCCGCTTGGATGCTAGAATGATAACTGTTGTTGTAGGCGAATTCTATCAATGGCAAATGTTTATCCCACGATCCCCCAAAATCAACTATACAAGCCCTGAGCATATCTTCTAAAGTCTGAATTGTTCTTTCACTCTGTCCGTCAGTCTGAGGATGATATGCTGTACTCAACTTTATTTGCGTTCCCATCTCTTTTTGAAAACTTTTCCAAAATCTAGAAGTAAATCGACCATCTCGATCGGAAATAATCGAGATTGGAACTCCATGTCGAGTTACTATTTCATTAATATACAATTTAGCTAAACGTTCCAAAGAATCAGTTTCTTTTATCGGCAAGAAATGAGCAGACTTTGTCAACCTATCCACAATCACCCAAATAGAATCGAATCCCTTTGAAGTTCTTGGCAACTTGGTAATGAAATCAGTAGTGATCTGATCCCATTTCCACATTGGTATATCTAGTCGTTGTAACTGACCAAATGGTTTCTGATGTTCAATCTTCACTTTCTTGCAGGTAGTACAATCTTCCACATACTTAGCAACACTTCTCTTCATTCCCGACCACCAATAGAATTGTTTCAAATCTCTATACATTTTATTTGTACCCGGATGAATCGAAAATCGAGATTGATGAGCTTCCTGTAGTACACGATCCCGTAATCCACCCAAACGAGGTACCCAAATTCTGTTTCCCATACACAACAAACCACGGTCATCTTTCCCAAGCAATGCTGATATCCCAACCAACCGTTCAGATTTCAAACTTTCTTCTTGATAAACATCTATTTGGCATTTCAATAATTCGTCAAAAATATTTGGAAGCAGTTCAGCTCGAAGAGATATTGCTTTTATCGTTCCACTCCTTTCTTGACGACTTAGCGCATCTGCCACCACGTTCGCTTTCCCGGGGTGATAAAGGATTTCACAATCATAATCATTTACCAATTCCAACCACCTTCTTTGCCTCATATTCAGTTCCTTCTGATCAAAAAGATGTTGGAGACTCTTATGGTCAGTGAAAATTTGACATTTAGAACCATAAAGATAATGTCTTCAAATCTTCAAGGCAAAAACAACTGCTGCTAGTTCCATATCATGAGTAGGATATTGTCTTTCATGATCCTTCAGTTGACGAGAAGCATAAGCAATCACCTTTCCACGTTGCATAAGTACACAACCCAAACCCAGCTTAGAAGCATCACTGTAGACCACAAAATCATCTGAACCTTCTTGCAATGCTAATATCGGCGCGCTGCAGAGTTTCTCCTTCAATATTATGAATGCCTCGTCCTGTTCTGCCTTCCATTCAAACTTTATATTCTTCCGAGTCAGCTTGGTTAATGGTGTCGCGATTCGAGAAAAGTCTTTTATAAATTTCCGGTAATATCCAGCTAAACCCAGAAAACTACGTACTTCGGTTGCCGTCTTCGGCGGCTCCCAATTTTCAATTGCTTCCACTTTTGCTGGATCAACTTGTATACCCTTCTCTGAAACTACATGCCCCAAAAACTGAATTTCCCGCAACCAAAATTCACATTTAGAGAACTTAGCGTACAAGTTTTCTTTCTTCAACAACTCCAAAATCAAACGAAGATGTTGCGCATGATCCTCTTTGGATCGGGAATAAATAAGTATATCATCGATAAACACAATGACAAATTTATCGAGATAAGGCTTACATACCCGATTCATTAGATCCATGAAAGCGGCTGGAGCGTTCGTCAATCCGAAAGGCATTACCAAAAATTCGTAGTGGCCGTATCTTGTGCGAAAAGCAGTCTTTAAAACATCCTCCTCCTTCACCTTTAACTGATGGTAGCCAGATCTGAGATCAATCTTTGAGAAGTAACAAGCTCCAACTAATTGATCAAAAAGGTCGTCGATTCTTGGAAGTGGATACTTGTTCTTGATCGTGCGTTTGTTCAGCTCCCGATAATCAATACACATTCTCATTGAACCGTCTTTCTTCTTCACAAATAAAACTGGTGCACCCCACGGCGAAGAGTTGGGTCTGATGAAGCCCTTATCAGATAAATCTTGAAGATGTGCCATCATTTCTTTCATTTCTGGAGGTGCTAGTCTGTACGGCGCACGAGCGATGGGATTGGCTCCAGGTACCAGGTCTATTCCAAATTCTACTTGCCTAACAGGAGGAAGACTATTCAAGTCTTCAGGAAAAACCTCTGGGTATTCACTAACAATGGAAATATCTTCCAGCTTACACTTTTCAGGCCTACTATCTATCACATAGGCTAGATAGCTAGAGCAACCCTTATTAACACATTTACGGGCTTTTACCATAGATATAAGACTGGACTGATGATTCTTTCGATCTCCATAAATTACTACTGATCTCTTATCGGGTAAAACGACATGGATTATTTTCTTATCACAAACTATGTTGGCCTGATTCTCAGCTAGCCAATCCATTCCTACTACCACATCAAATTCAATCAAGGCTATTGGGAACAGTTGTATCGGTACTCCACACCCCTCTATGTCTATCATACAACAATCATAAATCTCTTTAACTGCCACTTGCTTATCATTTGCAGTATCTACTAATAAGGCATGTTTTAACATTTTAGGCTCTAAATGCATGTGAGCAGCAAAAGATGGAGACACAAAAGATCGGTTTGCACCATAATCAAATAACACTTTAGCACGCGTGGAGTTTATGAAAAATGTACCTGTGACCACATCTGGAGTTTCCTCCGCCTCTTTCGCTGTCATTTGAAATGTACGACCCCTCGTTCTGGGCGGTTCTATTCTTGGAACCACTGGTCTAGTAATGGCTGGCTTCCCGGATGTACCCCCTTGTTGTATTCTACCTCGCGGACAATCAGATTGGAGGTGATCCGGAGAGTTGCACAAAAAGCAAAACCGCGTTGATCGACAATCTTTAACAACATGACCGGTTTTCCCACACTTAAAACAAACCCGCGATTCCACTTGACAATTTCCCTGATGGTAGCGATTACATCTCGGACATGGTCTTTCCGCTGGTCGGAACGACAGACGGTTATCAAACCTCTGGAATCTAGACCTCTTTGGATCCTGTGGCGGTCCTTCCCATTTCCTTTTCCCCAAGCTCTTATCACCGGCATCCCTTTTATTATCTCTTTCCACATTCTCGGCAGCATCCACCGCAGCTGTAAAAGTATCTGGCCTTGTTGCAGTCACCAATCTTCGAACTTCTGAATTTAACCCATAAATAAACCTCTCCATTTTCATCTTTTCTGTAGCAACATAATATCATGCAAAACGAGACTTCTCCAAAAATCGTGCAGTATAATCTCTAACCGACAGATTTCCTTGTTGTAGATTCATGAATTCTTCTTCTAACTGTCTGACAGCAGCTTGTGGGCAGAAGTGCGTTGTGAAAGCTAACACAAATTCCTCCCATGCAAAAGTAGTGTAAACATCCGTTCCTCTTGATTCTATATGAGCCTCCCACCAATACAGAGCATCCCCTTTCAGCATCGCAGCTCCATAAAACACTTTGTCTTCTTCAGCACACTTACACGTCTTGAAGATGGCCTCTATTTCTTTCAGCCACCTCATCGCCTTTACTGGATCTCGGTCTCCTGAGTATGTAGGGGGCTTACAACTAAGAAACATTTTATAGTCACACCTTTTCATCATCGGTAAGATAGTAGAGGTAAGTGGTATTTCAACTTCGTGTTCCGGATTTGATCTTTCAGTTTCATTGTGGCGATTATGTTCAAACATAGCTTGTATGTTATCTTGTAACCTTCCCATTTCTGCCATCAAATCGTCCCGTGTAACAAACTCTGTGCCCTGTGGTTGTGTTCTTCCTCCAGTTCGGCCCCCAGTTCCCCTTCCGGTACTGCCTCTACCACGATCTCCTCCTCTTCCCCCTGTTCCTATTGGTGGATTCCCTCCACCCGAATTCCTTCCTCCTCTTTGATTCCTTTGTCTAGTGCCACTTGCCATTCTGTAGATTCAAACAAAGTTAATATACACATAAGCACATACCCTATATAACAAGGTATTCCAGTTCAAACATGCACCTGTAAAATCATAATTACACTGGCCTGGTGTAATTTGAAATTACCTTACATGATGTTCCTTCCACCTTTTATACTTAGCATCCCCAGGTTCTAAAAATAATAGGGACATCCTACTTCACATGCAGTTTAAGTCTAGGTACAGATACTAATACCTAAATCCCTTAAACTAGGGCTCTGATACCATCTGTAACAACCCGCAAAAACGAAACATACATATAACATATATTCCATAACATATTTACAACAAAGTACTTCATGTTTCACATTTGGTCCCATCTAAAGTCTGAACATAAAAAAATTCATTACAACTTGATCCACTTTAAATTACATAGTAATAACAAAAGTATAACTACAAAAGCATCCATAGTATCATGATGAAAATCTTCTCCAAAGCTAGCCGACAAGTACTCTATTTACTTGTTCTTACGGGAATCATCACCTGGAATACATAATTTTTAAAACAGAAAATGAGGGTTAGACCTAAGGGTCTAGTGAGTAAATCCCTGACATTTGTAATTCATTAAAAACTCATTTATATAAGACACTATTTATATAAATACAAATACCACACACGTAAGTTAATACCAACTAACAATTATTCATCATACCTGTCTCATTCCACCTTATCCCTCCACCAATGGCCAAATCAATTGGTTGCGAGCCAATTTATCACACCGGTCCAAAGCCCGGCCACGTATTATATTATCATATAATACTCACGTAATTATAATATCTCGATATATTATAATCACCCACGTATGACATATTCATACCACATATCAAATATTTGTTATTCACATAATGAATTCCAGTAAAATACTTTTTAAAGTAAAACTCACCTGATCTTTTAAGCAAAGGTCCTTCAAACTTTCCTCAAATTAGATTATCTTTTAACCCAGATCCTTAGTATCTGAAACAAATTAAAGTATACATACTCTTTAACACATAAACAGGAAAACCCAACTTTTCGCAACCCACTATTACGAAAAGTTTACTTTTCGCAACCTACAGTTGCGAGTTCCTCACTTTTCGCAACCAACAGATGCGAAAACCTCACTTCTCGCAAACCACGGTTGCGAGTTCCCTACTTTTCGCAACCAACAGATGCGAAAACCTCACTTCTCGCAAACCACGGTTGCGAGTTCCCTACTTTTCGTAACCAACAGATACGAAAACTTAACTATGCGCTTTAGCTGCTTGCGAAAAGTGGACTTTTCGCAACCAAGGCTTGCGAATTCCTACTTTTCGCAAGAACACTGTTCATCGTCTTTTTCAGAAAAGTTCAGTTCAATTTCAGGAAATCCAACTTTTACCCAGATTGCACAGAATCGTTCTAAACTCCATTTAACATCCTAAATTGTAACTAAAATTCACCAATTCATCTAAATTTACCTAAACCCACTTCAAAGTTCAAAAGAAACCTAATTCTCATAAAAGAGGGAAATTTGTATAGATTCTTACCTTTGATTCTTCAGTCGATGTAACAAAACCCACAGCAAATCAGTAGCTTTCACTTCTTCTAGTTTCTCCTTAAATTCCTTTCTCTCTCTCTCTGCCGAAAATAACTCACACATACACACTTTTACTTCTAAATTGTTAATTAAGTCTAAGAAGAGGACACCTCCTCAAACAGAAGTGAATAAGGCGGTGATGGCAATGAGATATTTTCAAAAATACTAAATAAACCCTAACTCTTCTTATTTGGCAAAACTTACCCCTTTAACTTCTAATTCCTCAAATACTATAATAAAGATTTATAAAATTTCGATTTTAATTTAGATAAAAATACCTGGTTATTACACATGGCCCACAATTCGGTCTAATTTGATGGAAGAGTTAGACACACACAAGGCAAAATACTGGGAAGCTTTTGGAGGTCAATATTGGAAGATTGTTTACAACACTTTAAACTTCTTTCAATCAGATCGAGGTGCACCGGTTGAACACTGGATGACAATGCCTGAAATAGGTGTCTTGATTGCTTCAAAATATAATGTGATATTACACGTTATAAATATGGCAGGCAGTATGACGTACTTGCCGCTTAGGTCCACTCCGCCAGCGTGGTATCAACATGTTGCTTTTACAATTGGATACGTTAATGGTAACCATTATGTGAAATTAGATATGGCAGAAGGATACCCGTTCCCTCGTATAACTCAACATTTTTTCCACTACCGTTATCAGTGTGCTGCAGGATGGGCTACCCCGTATTCAGATCGAATACAGAAGTATGAGCGACTTTTACGTGTTAATTGTACTACGGATAATGTTATTTTAGAATAATCGAATGTAATATAGATTATTTTATGTTCTATTTATATGTTAAATCGCAATGTTTATGTTTTATTTTTATAATTATATAATTGACACCCCTATATATAAACAAAAAGAATAATAATATATATATATTTCTATATTTCTAATATATATATATATATATATATATATATATAAATAATATATATATATTATATATATATTTAAATCAAAAATGATTGGTATGAAAACAATGTAATCATTTACCAATCATTTTTGTACTTTTTGGTGCAAATAGCCAAACCCATTCTAATATGGTATGAGAGCATGTATCTGTCATGTTTGAAGCTTGTATTAGTTAAATATAGACCATTAAGGGCCTGTTTGTTAGCAGTTAATGAGACTCATAGTTTACTTAGTCAACTATACATCTAACGATATAGAAAGTGACTTATTGGGGTAAGCTTATAGGGAGGAGCTTTCTGTAGAAAGTCAAGTTTTTTTTCTCCAAACCTGTCAATCCCAATTAAAACACATGTTCCTTCGATTTACGAAAAAATCCTTCCAAATAAAAACCTTCTCAATCCACAAAATAACTTATCTATATGGGACTTAATAAAAAATGGGCCAAACAAAGACCTCTTCAATTCACGACGACAACTTATTTATATAGGACTTAATGGAAAACCGACCGGTAAATGTGGATGTATTGTAGCTTTTCTAGAAAGAATATGTGAAAAGAGGAGTTGTAGAATCAGGTGAACTGAATTAAAGTTGTGCCAAAATGGTGTTGGATGTGAGCTGGCAATAGATTGGGACAGAAATACCAAGTATGGAAGCTTGTGTCAGAATGTAAATGGTGGGGTTTTGAAAGGAATAAAAACATGACATCTCAGTTGTCAATTTTTAAAAAAGTGTTTGGAGGGTTTTATTAATTAATATTTTAATTGAGTGAAGAAAGAGGCACATGGGGGGTTGGAATTGGATGGATAACAACTCCACTCTATTCTGTGGCCCACAAAACAAAAAAATATTTATATAATATTGTATTTATAAAATATTTTTGTATAAATTGAGAGGTTGGCAAATGATTGAGACTATTTATATATGAGTAAAATGTATTAAAATAATAATTATATGTTTCTCATTTAATTAATATTTAAAAGGGAAATTAATTAAAATACCCCAAGTTTGACTTTGCTTTATCAAAATACCCTAAATCTCTTTCAATTTGCAAAAATGTCACAATTTTCCGCGGTGGGCCCTGCGATCGCGGGCCCACACCCACGTGTCACAAAGTTTCGGCCTGGCCCGCGGTGGTTCCCCGCGATAGGCCAAAATTGTCACCGCGGACAGGGACCAAACTTGTCACCGCGGCCATAGTTGGGGGGCTCCACGGGACATTTTGCCCAAACCTGGGTGACACGTGGGCTGGGCCCGCGATCACGGGGCCCACCGTGGAAATTTAGGGCATTTTGGTAAACCGGTAGAGATTTATGGTATTTTGGTAAGAAGGGATCAAACTTAGGGTATTTTTCAGCTACTGCTCATGATGATGATTTTGATTAGCGAGATGTTCACTTTTACTTGGATTATGCAATAGATTTTGCTTATTCTCCTCCCACGACAATTAATTTCCCTATTTAAAAATATATATATGTATGACAACAAGTTTTATTTATGTTACGTTGAAGTTGTTGGTATCAAGATAAATAATTTTCAAATTACAAAATTAAATAAGATTTTACAAAAATGCTATTTTAATTCAAATAGGAACTTTTATATATGGTTTCTAAAAATAAAAATAAGATGAAAGTACATTTTATTATTATTTATTTGTTATAAATGATATATAAAGTTTAAATTCTTGAGACAATTATTCAGCAGGTAAAATATAATTTAGTTGTTCACCAACCAATCAGGCCATGTGACTCCCTAAAATCTAGCACAATTAGGATTTAACTTTATTATTACTAGTGTTCGACACCGCGCGTTGTGCGGTGACCAAAACTATTTGTTAAGAAACACATAAGTTATTATTCATTAATGTTAAATACAATACAATGAAAATCAATATATGATAAAAAAAACTTTGTTTATAGAGTGAAAATCACATTAAAGAATATGAAATGAAATAAGAGTACGAAATGTAGTATATAGAAAAATTGTACAATACAAAAAATGAAAGCAATAACGCAATCTATATAAGGTGGAAGGAGAAAACAATAACAAAAATATGAATGAAAAAATACAACATATAAGCACCATGTTGAATATATAATTAAAGTTTGTATTTATTTCATATAGAAAAGCTTCTCCTCCTGCAATCCCAAATATATATAATATTTTATAATGGTTTCATCCTCTACTTCAAGTCCTCGTATATAGTGTTATTGCAAATCCGCTGCAGGAATTTGATGGAATTGCAATCCATCAAAGGAATTTGACTTGACTTTGAAGGAATTGAAATAAAATTTGATTACGTTTTTGGTTGGTAAGAATTCAATTCTTTCACTTAAGCCAAGAAATGATGAATTCCTTAAATTGTGGAATTTGAAGGATTTCATCGCTTTCATTCCATGAACCAAACATGCGCATGGAATTTGGTCAATGGAATTGGTCATTCCAATTCCTTCCAATTCCATGAACCAAACAGCACCTTATAATTTTTAAGCCTTCGAATTCGTTAGAAACTTATCGTATAATTTTTAAGCCTTCGAATTCGTTAGAAACTTATCGTGAATTCAATTCTGGTTCCTCAGTCCTCATATTTTTGACAAATGGATTTGCTTTAACCGCCACAGATCGTTTATATCAAATTGGCAAAAGAACATAAATAATTTAACCTACGATAACTGGATAAGTACGTTATTAGCAGTAATTCATATCAATTTTAAATCAAACTCTCTAATTAAAACATATGTAGCAGAAAAATGATAACACTAAATCAATACCTTCTTGTTTAAAGAGCATCACCCCAAGGTGCATAACCATTGAATATTAATCAAGCCTTGTGGTCTTTTAGAAATATGTAAGATAGAGGTTAAAAAGCCCGACCAACAAACAGTAAAAATACCTTTCAGGCCTCACCATGAAATCAATCCATTGAAACCTCGGAAGATTGTAGGTAAAAGGTAGTGTTGGAGATGGAAGGTTAGAGAAAAAGAAAGAGAGATTAGCAAGGAAATAGAAGAGACACACAAGTTCTTGCTAAACCTTAAACCCTAAATTCTAAGGGAGGTTAGAAAAAAAAGAACAACGAGTAATAACTAAGAATAAATGAATAATAATGAGTCTCTTCATTAGTACGTCTTGTTGATCCAAACCCTCAGTGATTTGATAATGACCCTCTCTTATACTTAGTGAAAATTGTAAGTAAACAATATGTATCAGAATTTCACTGTCGCTGATAAGTACTAAGATCTTCCAGTACCGCTGATAGGAACTCTCGCTTTTTTAGATTAAACATTCAGCGAACACTGTTCACCATAAATGCTCTGAGTCTGTTCAGTCATTATGATGATCGCTGATAAGTTAGTTGTTTACTTATGATCCCTGAAGACAAGTTTCACGTCAACAAAGGTTCTACGCTGAAGTCGAAGATCAAGCTCAAGAACCAGCGACAAGTCTCCTAATGAACTGATGCGGATCAGCGAAGACTCAGATTTGTCCACTCAACGTGAAGTATCAAGTACAAGACTTCAGCTATCGCTGAACTTTATCATCTGCTGAATAGTAAATGATAATCGCTGAATCAACGAAAGCTGATCATGAAGTCCTCCGTACAAAGTACTTTTGTCTTAACCACCCTTGCACGCCACCGTACGAAATGTCAGAAAAGAACCTCCGAATATCTGAAATCGTACAACCACTCTGATACTACACTGTTCATCCTTACGGCTACTAAGGTTGTCAACCAAGGTCAATGACATGCAACCAACCAGCCGATGACACGTGTAAAGTGTATACTGACTTGCATTAAATGCATGCAGTATATAAAGAGATGAACTCACTTCTTTTGAAGTAACTTGCTAACTCTGGACAAGTTCAAATCTCTCTCAAGATAGGATTTTATTAGTAATCTCCTTATCTTTCTTAGTGCAAGAAATCTTAGTGTTCCAACTTGTTTAGATTTAGGTTTATCCTTAATCTTGTTTCCGCAACAAGCTGTAAATTGTTAATGATTTATCAATAAACAATTTAGAAAAGTAAAATCTGTGTGTTTGTATTCAACCCCCCCCCCCCCCCCCTCTACAAACTTGTATAGGCCTTCGGGACCAACAAGTGGTATCAGAGCAGATTTGTTTAATCTCATAAACAAGATCTAATCTAAGATATTTCTCTTCCTTGCTATTATCTGAAAATGGCCTCACACACAAACACAAATTATATAGACAATGGTTCTCTTGCAAAACCCCCTAGATTTTCCAGAGACAACTTCAACTTGTGGAAAAATAGGATGACACTCTTCTTAGAAGGTGTAGACCCTACTATACCTTACTATCTTGAGAACGGCCCACACATCCCTGTAACAATTGATCCTTTAGTTCCAGCCACTGCAACTAGAGCTGCTATTCCAGAAAGGCTGATTCCTAAAGAAATCCATCAGTGGACCGACGAAGATAAGAAGAAAGTGGCTATAGATACAAAAGCCAGATCCATACTATCCATGGCCCTTCCTGACGAAGTCTACCATTCTGTCATGAACCTGAAATCATCAAAAGCCATGTGGGACACAATATGTGTTCAGTATGAAGGAACGTCTGAAGTCCAGGACTCAAGAAAGATCAACCTGGTAAGACAATACGAAAGCTTCATTTCTGGTAAGAATGAAACTCTCTCTGAAGTTCACCAACGTTTTAATTGCTTAATTATAGATCTGAAAACTGTTGGTAAGGAATATTCTAACTTTGAAGTGCTGACAAAGTTTCTAGAATGTTTACCTGAAAGCTGGGACAATTATTCCATGTGTCTCAAGCTGTCAAAGGATCTAAGATCAATGACCCTTGCTACCTTATATGGCACATTGCTGAATCATGAGCAATCTAGCCATCTTAAGAAGAATCTTGTAAAAGATTCCAAAAGCACCCCTGTTGCTTTAATCTCAGAGGAACCTTCTACTCAGCGACCCTCGGTCACTATCACTGAGCTAGAGAGTAACTCCGAAAGGTCATCAGACTCTGATTCTTCAGATGATGATGAATCATTGGCTCTCCTAACTAAAAAGTTCAGGAGATTCGCCAAGAAGAAAATGTTTAGAAAGAACAAAACTCTTTCCATAGCTGACAAGCCTAAGTCATCAGCTTTTGTTGATAAGGCTACTGCTACTTGTTTCAACTGCGAAAAGACAGGTCATTTCGCTAACGAGTGCATGTCAAAGAAAATCATGAGACCTTCAGCTTTTACAAAGAAATCCTTTGTTCCAAGGAATAAAGATGACAAATACTCAAAGCTGAAGGAGAAGTATGTAAAGCTGAAAAGCTTTAAAAAGAAAGGAAAAGGCCTGATGGCTGACTATGATTGGGCTGCTTCTGATGAAGAAGCCTCATCATCTGATTCTGAAGATGATGAAGCAAATCAATGTCTCATGGCCAAGATTGAAGAAGAGGAAGAAAGTTCAGACATTCCCTCCACTTCAACATCTGCCATTCAGGTATCACCTTCTTTCTTTACCAATATTGCAAATATTGATGAAGCTGATAGTCTCCGTAAAATCGATCTATTGACTAGAAGTTTATACGAAGCCATGAACGGCAAAGCTGTGGTTGAAAACCAAAATCTTGATCTCGCTGAAAAGCTTAAAAACTGCCACCTTCAAATAGAAAAGCTTTCTAAAATTGAAGATGATTTTAAAGATCAAGTCTATTTAAATCAGCTAGTCAAAATCGAACGAGCAGAAGCTATCGCTGCATTAAAAGCTGAACAAGCTACTGTTGAAGGATGGTGTAATTCTTCAACAAAGATTACTGAGATAATTAAGGCTCAGATTCCTCTGAGTGATAAACGTGGTCTGGGTTATAAATATGATACTCCAAAACCAACCACTGGACGTTCAATGCTTAAATTTGGAACGTTCGTATCCTCAGTCGCTGACACTTCATCATCTCAGTACTCCTCGTCCTTTACACCAATCCTTGAGGAAACTCCTACCTCCTCAAAAGGTAAGGAGAAAATGGTTTATTCAAAACCTACCTCTGTCTCTAGAGACAAAGGTAAAGGAATTGTTATTTATCAAAATCCTCAGAAGGGTACCTTAGTACCAAAGCTGAATGCTTCTAAAGCCTCAGTGACCTACCCCTCTGGATCTAGAAAGCTGATCACTCGATCTATTCAGCGATCTACTCCTAGACTCAGAGTGGATATCCTTGGTAAGAAATCTGAAGAACTGAATGTTCGTCCCATTTCTAAAGCCAATAGTTTACTTGGTGCTGGCACTTCTAATTCAAAATTAAAAGCTCAGCATACAAGTGGTCCTAGAACTACTTTTAGTTATAGGAAATGTTATCATTGTGGACTTACCGATCATATTGCTAGTAAGTGCCCCACAGCCACCAAAGCTGAAAAGATAGCTAAGGTGAAGATTGCCCCCAAGGAAAAGAAGACCAACCCTGGTAAAAATCAGGTCAAAGTGACTCTTACCACTGAGGTTAAGAAATTAACCAAAGTGAAGAAAGACAAAGCTGAATCTTCAAATGCTGCGAAGACCGCTGAACCTTCCATTCCAACTACTTCCACTGACAAACGTGTATACATGGTTAAGTGGGTACCCAAGCAAAACTAATCTTCCTTTGTAAATGCAGGTTAAGAAGGGTATTTGGTATCTCGATAGCGGATGCTCTAGACACATGACTGGAAAGAAAAGCCTGCTCGCTGAATACAAGGAAGAGAAGGGTCCCTCTGTGACTTTCGGTGGAAATGGAAAAGGACACACCCGAGGGTATGGTGTACTTTCAAATGGTACAACATCCTTCAGAAGAGTCGCATATGTTGAAGGGCTGAAGCATAATCTTCTGAGCATCAGTCAGCTTTGCGACATGGATAACAAAGTGATTTTCACTAAGGAATCCTGCTTTGTCTCTGACAAAAAGGAGAAGATAGCTCTCAGCAGTTATCGTTTGGAAAATGTTTACGTAATAAACATGGACTCAACAACCACTGAGAACTCCTGTTTCTTCTCAAAGGCATCTTCTGATGTTAACTGGCTATGGCACAAAAGGCTCTCACATCTCAACTTCAAGACGCTGAATACTCTTTCCCCCAAAGAGTTAGTCACTGGTCTACCTCAACATTCATACGCCAAAGAGTCTTTATGTTCAGCGTGTGATAAAGGGAAGCAGACCAAGGCAAGCTTCAAGTCAAAGCAAGTCTCCTCAGTGTCATCTCCTCTACAACTACTCCATATGGATTTGTTTGGCCCCGTTAACAAACAATCCATCGCTGGAAAGAAATATACGCTGGTCATAGTTGATGAATTCTCTCGTTACACATGGGTAATGTTTCTCTGTTCTAAGAGTGACACCCCTGAAGAACTCATCACCTTTGTTCGGAAGATGGAAACTCTGAACAATATGACTGTTCGCTCAATAAGGAGTGATCATGGAACTGAATTCAAAAACAGTTCTCTTGATTCCTTCCTTGAGAGTAAGGGTATTTCTCACAACTTTTCGTCAGTGAGAACACCGCAACAAAATGGAGTCGCTGAAAGAAGAAATAGAACAATTATTGAAGCTGCACGTTCAATGCTCAGCGATTCTCACCTGCCAACTCAGTTTTGGGCAGAAGCTGTCAACACTGCTTGTTTTACGCAAAACAGGTCGCTGATAGTTAAAAGATTCAAAAAGACAGCCTATGAACTTTTTCATGGGAGAAAGCCTTCAATCAGCTTTCTTCACATCTTTGGATGTCAGTGTTTCATACTGAACAACAGAGATGCCCTTGGAAAGTTTGATCCTAAGGCTGATGATGGAATCTTTCTTGGATACTCCTCAGTCTCCAAAGCCTTCAGAGTCTTCAACCGTAGAAGACAAACTGTAGAAGAAACTATTCACGTCACGTTTGACGAATCCCGTTCAGCGAACTCTAAACCGAACGCTGATACTGAAGAACTGAATCAATGGATGTTTTCTCATCTTGGTGATTCAGAAGAAGTTCCCACTCCTCATGCTCATCCAGTAGAAAATGATAGTCCCACTATCATTCCAAACATGCAGAACAGTGAAGCTGAAACATCATGGGTCTCAGCTGTTCCTATAAACACTATACCTGCAGTTGATCCAAATGCCTCAGAAATTCCGTCTATTTCTCAGCAATCAGTGAATGAAGTGACAAATGCAAACATTCCTCTCTTAGCTGATAATCCAGAAGTAGCTGAAGCCTCATCTTCAGTTTCTCCAGTTCAGACTGAGTCAGCGACGAATGCTCCGGCTCAGCGATGGACTGTAAATCACCCAATCGATCAAATTCTTGGTGATCCCAACGCTGGTATTCAGACTCGTACAAGTGCAGGTAATATTTGTTTATTTGTTAACTTTATTTCTCTAACTGAACCAAAGAAAATAGATGATGCCCTCAGAGATCCAAACTGGGTCAGCGCTATGCAAGAAGAGCTGACTGAATTCGAAAGAAACAAAGTTTGGAAACTTGTTCGGAGACCAACTGACAAAACAGTGATAGGCACTAAATGGGTCTATCGAAACAAGTTGGACGAACATGGTACTGTAACTCGCAACAAAACTCGTCTTGTTGCTCAGGGATACAGACAAGAGGAAGGCATAGATTATGACGAAACTTTTTCTCCAGTAGCAAGACTTGAATCTATTCGTCTTTTCTTAGCATATGCTGTACACAAAAACTTCACTGTACATCAGATGGACGTTAAGTCAGCGTTTCTAAATGGAAAGCTGAATGAAGAAGTTTATGTGGAACAACCTCCAGGATTCTCAGATCCTAAGCGTCCAGGTTACGTTTATAAACTGGACAAGGCACTTTATGGCTTAAAGCAAGCTCCTCGTGCATGGTATGATACTCTCTCTACTTATCTCCATATTGAAAAATTTGAGAGAGGAAAGATTGACAAAACTTTATTTTTTAGAAAAGTGAAAGGTCATATCATTTTAGTTCAAATATATGTTGATGACATTATATTTGGTTCTACTAACCCTGAGCTTTGTACTCGTTTCGCTGATAGAATGAAAGATGAGTATAAAATGAGCATGATGGGTGAACTAACATATTTCCTTGGTCTTCAGATTAAGCAAACTGAAAAAGGAACTTTTATAAATCAGGGAAAATATGTTAAAGATATGCTGAAGAAATTCGACTTAACTGAAAGTTCAGCTATGAAAACCCCTATGGCACCACCGCTGACACTTGACAAGGACACAAAGGGTGTTCCTGTCAATGTCACGCTGTACCATGGGATGATCGGCTCACTATTATATCTTACAGCTAGCCGACCCGATATTATGTTTGCAACATGTCTGTGCGCACGATATCAAGCTGAACCTAAGATATCCCATATGAAAGCTGTAAAGCGAATCTTTCGATATCTTAAGGGTACAGCGAATCTAGGTCTTTGGTATCCCAAAGACTCAGGATTCGATCTAACCTCCTATTCAGACAGTGATTTTGCAGGTTGCAAAATGGATAGGAAAAGCACCACAGGAGGATGTCAGCTCCTGGGTGGAAAGCTGGTAAGTTGGACAAGTAAGAAGCAAAACTCAGTGTCCACTTCCACAGCTGAAGCTGAATATGTAGCCGCTGGAAGCTGTTGTTCTCAGGTCTTGTGGATGAGAAATCAGCTACTAGACTATGATCTTCAGCTCTCCAAAATTCCAATCTATTGCGACAGCACTAGTGCCATCGCTATAGCAAACAATCCAGTGCTACACTCAAAGACAAAACACATAGAAATCAGATATCATTTTATCAGAGATCATGTGATGAATGGTGATATAGAACTTCATTTTATCCCAACTGATTATCAGTTAGCTGATTTGTTTACCAAACCTCTTGATGAGACAAGATTCAACTTTCTCATCAGCGAGCTTGGAATGCTGAACTTTGAAGGGTAAAATCTTCAGCGGTTCACATTTGATCAGCGATACGTTTATACAATCTTGTATAACCTTCGGGATAAAATCAACTTGTATAATCCATTTCATCATCTTCTCTCTGAATAAACTTGGTTAAACTGATATCCAGGTATGTTTTCTCTCTCTGACAATCGCATGTAAATGCAAGATTTCAAAATAAATTGCATCGCTGAATATCTCTTCCTTAACAGCGATATTTTGAAAGTTCTTTAAACCTTCACTGATATTTTCTATTCAGTGCTTCATGTTTTTCAAAAGAGTCCCTGAGCTTTCAAAACCTCAGAGACATCCTAAAAGAATGTGAAAGGACAGTTGTGACGTCATTGCAACGGATAACACCAGGCACGATTTCTTTCTGACACACGTTTGCACGTTTCGTTCAAACTTCCAATCAAATGCAAACACGTGTCCGTGTCATGATGAAAACCTTTTCCCGCTCAAGGTTTTCTCTCTCTAAAAATCCCTATATAAACAACTCTTGGTTTATATTTGTCTTTTACGCGAACAATCTTTCTCCGCAAGAAAAGAATCTGTTAGACAACCTAGGGGGGGGTAAGGTTGTATTTAAATCTTTTACTTTCAAAAATTCTTTTATAAATAAATACAGTACAGAAACAGTATAAATAAATCAGAGTATACAAATAATAACGAAGAGTGTAAATATAAACAAATACACAGAGATTATATAAATAAATATAAATGCAAAGCAGTTTATATAAACAAATATAATAAAGCACAGCGGAATAAATAAAGAGATAAAGGATAGAGATACTTGACACAGAGATTTACTGATTTACCACCAACTGTGATAAACCAGCAGCCGAGACACTTCCCGACACGATCCAATAAATGTATTCTTTACGGTAGAATACAAACCAAGTACAAAGGTAACGTAATTGATTCTCAAGCTTCTGCTATGAGATGTACAGGATCACACACCCGTTATTCAAATGCTTACAAGAGGAGTATAACTCACAATGGGTAATCACTCTTGTATAATATCTCACACTTGGATATTTTATAAAAAATGTTTTATAAAATATATATTATAAATAGATGAGAGAGCTGAGAGTTGCTGCTGTGTGGTCTGGTCTGGTCTCTTCTCCAGCATGCATGTATATATATCAGGAAGCTCCAACGGCATTGTGAGGCGCGGTATACCGCCAAAAGCACGCGGTATACCGCCGTCAGAAAAAGTAACTGACACACCAACGGCTACATGCAAAGTTGACAGGAATTACGTACCCGCGGTATACCGGCTGGGACTCGCGGTATACCGGCCGTACGAAAAAGTACTTTCAACAAATCAGAATCAAACACGGAGCCTGCCGCGGTATACCGGCTGAACACCCGCGGTATACCGCCAAATGTGTACCCGCGGTATACCGAGCATTCTCCACGGTATACCGGCGTCAGAATATGTACCTTCCAGGACTGCAACCAAATCTTGCTGGATCTTCTCAAAACAAAAACTTATTTAATTAAAATCAATTATGGTTTTTAGAAATATCCAAGTGGTATATTATTTTAGGGTGTTTATCATTATTAGTTATAAACAATGATGACGACGTAAACACTTCCGTCTTGAACCCTTCAGTTTAAATCTTCGTGTTCTTCAACAACTGCACACTTGGATTAAATTGTTAGATAAACAATAATACGGTGTGTTTGTAATCATCAAAATAAATATATATAAATATATAGAGATGTGGTACACTTGCACCAACAATCTCCCCCTTTTTGATGATGACAAACACAACCGCTAAGCAAGAGCATATGCGGTTTCTCTCCCCCGTTTGTCGAAACAAAAAGGGTCAAGAAAGACGGTATGCTTCCCCTCGAGAGATGCTCCCCCTCAAAATATGCATATAATTGAGAGAGCATAAACTCATGGGTAAATATAATAAAACGCTCCCCCTCAAATTAATAACGATATCAATTTGATTTTATAAAATTTGAGGGATAAAATAAGCATAATAAAAGACATGAAACAAAATAACCAAAAAGAAACACTTGCACCAAAAAGGATCTTAAGGCTTCGATTTTCGGTTAATTTTATGTGATTTAAAAAAAAACACCACGTATTATGACCTCGTCAGGTAACCACGTATTATAACCTCGGCAGGTAACCACGTATTATAACCTCGCCAGGAAACCACGTATTATAACCTCGGCAGGTAACCACGTATTATAACCTCGGCAGGTAACCACGTATTATAACCTCGTCAGGAAACCACGTATTATATCCTCGCCAGGAAACACGTATTATATCCTCGCCAGGAAACACGTATTATATCCTCGCCAGGAAACACGTATTATATCCTCGCCAGGAAAGACCTACAAAAGGCAAAGAAAATATTTCGTGGTACCCTTTTCTTATGGGTCCTTTTAACAGTTAGTATAAAACATAAACTGCAAAAAAATATGTTGTCGACATAAAACAAACACGACAAACATACAAAACCATAAAAATGGTTTAAAACCATAAACGCATTCCACCCGGATTATCAACATTAAACATTCCTTTCGGAATCCATTTTCTAACCATTTTAATTTTGCGATTGTATTTATCATACACATAAAATGAAGCATTTATATTCGCATTAGGTCTAGAAAAATTACTATTATACATACGAGCATACGGTTTCCTCCCATAATTCACATTTTTCATTTTTGACATATATGGGGGTTTTTGCACATAGGGTTTTCTCGTTTCAACTTTAGGAGATGCAAAAAATCTTTTAATGGGTTTACACGAACATTTATCAACACATGTATCGGAACCAATGCCTTTACGACAATTTATACGATTAGGCATATTTAGCATTTTAAGCACTTTATCATTGCTACTATTAAAAGCATTTGCTAATAAGTCATTTTTCTCATGCGATTTACATTTAGCATTTAAACATGCAATTTCATTTTCAAGAATCTCACATTTTGTACATACAACATTTTCATGTGTCTTTTTATTTAAGCATGCAATTTTATTTTTTAAAATATCACAAGATTTGCAAATATCTTTTTCACTTAATTTATTTTCTAATTTAGTGATAATATCTAAATCATAAGCAGATTTTTGTTTACCGTCATTTATTTCCTTTTTATATGCGGATACGGTTTCTTTTAAATTAGAAATTTCATCTTTATATTTATTTGCGAGAGCGGCCATAGCATGAAATGATTTATATAATTCGTCAAGATTATTTTCATCGTCACTATAATAATTATCACTATAATTACTATCACAATTATTTTCAAAAGGACATGATGAAGATACCTCATTATCATGGTCGGCCATGAAACAAAAATTTTTGGCCTCATTTATGCTTGCGCTCAACGCGCCTCCAATTAAAGCTTTTGGTGTGTTGATTTGTTTTGCTCGTTTCGGACACACACTCGCATAGTGATCCTTGTCGCCACACACATAGCAAAAGCCTTTCTTTTTATTGGCTTTTTCATCGTCGCTAGATTCGTCATTTTTGTCTTCACTTTTGTGGACGTTGCGACTTTGGTTTTTACCACCACGACGGTAGTCTCCATTTTCTTGAAACCTATCATTTTTGGCAAACTTTTTGTTAGATAAAAGTTTAGAAAGTTTTCTTACCAACTTGACTAAATCGTCAAGATTTTCGGGTTCGTCATCAGATGAGCTAGCTTCTTCCTCCTCTTCCTTTTCCTCTTCTTTTGAGGCAACGACTTTGAGAGCGATGGATTTCTTTTTGACTTGCTCCCGGACTTGATTTCTTTTTAGTGCGATTTCGTGCACTTTAAGATTGCCGATGAGATCATCGAGCTTCATCGTTGCGAGATCTCGGGAGTCTTCTAAAGATGTAATTTTTGCCATCCACTCCGAAGGTAGTGCTCGAAGAATCTTCCTTACATAATCTTCATTAGGATAAGTACGACCTAATCCTTGTAAAGTAGTCATTATGAGGTTAAATCTTTTAAACATAGAATCGATAGACTCATCTTGAGTCATCTCGAACATTTCATAATCATGAACTAGAATATTTATTTTACTGCTTTTGACTTGCGTGTTTCCACGATGAGTGTCATTTAAACTTTGCCAGATTTCATTAGCAGTTTCATAAGTATAAACTCTTTCTATTTCATCAGAATTTAAAGCAGCATATAACATGTTTTTAGCTTCAAAATTTAAACAATACGAAGCTTCATCAGTGGGAGTCCACTCTTTAGAATCTTTTTCAACAATAAGATCATTTACGATTTTGGTTGGAATAAAATTTCCTTTTTCAATAATTTCCCACATCTTTCTATTTTTGCCACGTACGTGACATTCAAATAATTTTGCCCAAAGACCAAATTTTTCAGTATCAATAATAGGAGGTTTTGAAAACAAAACAGTTTGTTGAGCCATTATATAAAAGATATAACTTTAAAAATTTAAACAGATAATTTTTTTGAAAGCCCCGCTCTGATACCAAATGTTAGACAACCTAGGGGGGGGGGGGGTAAGGTTGTATTTAAATCTTTTACTTTCAAAAATTCTTTTATAAATAAATACAGTACAGAAACAGTATAAATAAATCAGAGTATACAAATAATAACGAAGAGTGTAAATATAAACAAATACACAGAGATTATATAAATAAATATAAATGCAAAGCAGTTTATATAAACAAATATAATAAAGCACAGCGGAATAAATAAAGAGATAAAGGATAGAGATACTTGACACAGAGATTTACTGATTTACCACCAACTGTGATAAACCAGCAGCCGAGACACTTCCCGACACGATCCAATAAATGTATTCTTTACGGTAGAATACAAACCAAGTACAAAGGTAACGTAATTGATTCTCAAGCTTCTGCTATGAGATGTACAGGATCACACACCCGTTATTCAAATGCTTACAAGAGGAGTATAACTCACAATGGGTAATCACTCTTGTATAATATCTCACACTTGGATATTTTATAAAAAATGTTTTATAAAATATATATTATAAATAGATGAGAGAGCTGAGAGTTGCTGCTGTGTGGTCTGGTCTGGTCTCTTCTCCAGCATGCATGTATATATATCAGGAAGCTCCAACGGCATTGTGAGGCGCGGTATACCGCCAAAAGCACGCGGTATACCGCCGTCAGAAAAAGTAACTGACACACCAACGGCTACATGCAAAGTTGACAGGAATTACGTACCCGCGGTATACCGGCTGGGACTCGCGGTATACCGGCCGTACGAAAAAGTACTTTCAACCAATCAGAATCAAACACGGAGCCTGCCGCGGTATACCGGCTGAACACCCGCGGTATACCGCCAAATGTGTACCCGCGGTATACCGAGCATTCTCCACGGTATACCGGCGTCAGAATATGTACCTTCCAGGACTGCAACCAAATCTTGCTGGATCTTCTCAAAACAAAAACTTATTTAATTAAAATCAATTATGGTTTTTAGAAATATCCAAGTGGTATATTATTTTAGGGTGTTTATCATTATTAGTTATAAACAATGATGACGACGTAAACACTTCCGTCTTGAACCCTTCAGTTTAAATCTTCGTGTTCTTCAACAACTGCACACTTGGATTAAATTGTTAGATAAACAATAATACGGTGTGTTTGTAATCATCAAAATAAATATATATAAATATATAGAGATGTGGTACACTTGCACCAACAGAATCCTCTGTTGCATTTGTGCTCTCAAAAACCTCAAGAACTGTTCATCATCTTCTTCATCAAAACTTCAAGGTTAATATGTTCTTATCTTTTATCAAATGCGTATAACTTGTTTTCGATCTTCTCATTGTTTTAACAAGATCAAACAAAAGAACTTTGTAAAATAAAATCATTTCTTTCATGGTTTTATGAACACAACCATTTCATGGTTGTTCTTCAAGTTTTAAATCTAAATCTTAAACTTGTTCTTCATTCGTATCCAGTTTTCTTTTAGAAACTAGAATACAAGACTTTATGGGTTTTACATTTCATTTCAAAAATCAAGAAAAACCCTAATCTTCATTAAGACATTTTTGTCAGAATGAAATGGACAAAATTCGAAAAATCTTAATGGAAAATTATTTCCACATTAAGATAATTCTTATTTGTTAACATCTTTGGTTGAACTGATAATACAGAGAAATGACATCTTCAAAAATCAATGTCACCGCTGAGTCCATCTCCACTGACTCTGAGGAAGTGGACATCGTCAAAGCTCCTCAGGTTAAGTTCGAGCTGGATCAACTAGATTGGACCAAGGCCAACAATCTCTCAGCTCTTCTCGAGTTTCCTCCTCGGAAGCAAGTATCACATCTGGACGATGCTGTGAGTTTTCTGAAGAACAGCCCCATCTACACAGCCCTGACCATAACACCTCATGCCAGTCAGCGGCTCTTATCCCAGTTCTGGTACTCTGCCAGACACACTCAGCTACCCTCCGCCAAAGAACCATCCAAAACCATCGACTGCATACTCAGCGATACTGAGTATGACACCATCAAGATCACACCCGCCATAATCCGAAAATCCCTGAACTTCCCAAATGCCACCAAAGAAAAACCCTTCGTTCCATTCCCTGACCATAAGAAGCATGCTGACAGAGAAGAAATAATTGCTTTTCTCGATGCAATGGGTTACATCTGGGAAACCGGAAGAGACAAGAAGCCTGAGAAGAAGCTGACGCTGATAAAGAAATCCAAGATGCCCAGCGAGATGAACTTCATCTTCGCACATCTGATCAGCTACATGACAGCGAAGTCCGGCTCTTCTGATCAAGCCGCCCAACCTCAGCAGTCCATGGGATACGCACTGCTGAAAGGTCTAAACATTGACTGGGCCTCCATTATTTATGATGACCTGATTCAACGTGTCGATTCTGCCGCTGACAGACCAGCATGGGTTCCTTACCCACGATTCATCAGCGCCATCTTTCAATATGGCCTAAAGGACAGCTATCCTGAAGAGGGTGATCTGAAACTTTCTCAGATTGGCCCTAAAGTTCTCGACTTCAAGCCTGTCGCCAATGAGGTACGTCTCTCTACTCTTCTCACTCTTCTAAATTCTCCGCTTTCTGTGGCTCCTTCAGCGACAATACCCATCGCTGATACCCCGGCCACAAAATCCTCTCCTTCTAAGAAAAGGAAACCCTCTCACACCCAACTTGATTCCAAAAGGATCAAGAAAACCAAGGAGCAACCCCAGCAATTCCATGTTGAAGACTCCTCAGCTCATTCTGAAGAGCTGAAGGAAAGTTCCGTGGTACGCTCTGCCACACCCGTGCAAGCCATCCCTCCAATCCAGACTTCAGCGTCTCTAAACGCTGAGGTTAGAAACTTGGAAACTACCCAACCTCCCTCAGTCTCTCAAAAGACTGATGAAGTGATTGTCAGCGATTCCAACGCTGAACTCAGAACCCGAACCCCAATCTTAACCTTCGCTTCTCCCTCCACTCACTTGGACACTCCTCCAAAAATCACTGGAGATGCCATCATTCCAGAAGCCACCGCTGATGCTTCTCAACAAATGATGAAGAAAGGACCTGCAGAGATCACCATACCTCACCGTACTTTCGAAGAGGATATGGAACACTATTCAGGAACTTGCAACTTTGACGAGTTCATCAATCCTCCTGCAGGTACAAATCCCACCTTAAACACTGTAACTAAACCTGAAACTTCTGAGCTTTCCTTTGTTCACAAGTACTTATATGTTACAGGTCCTAATTTGGGAGACATCAACGCTTCTTTGAAGTCCGTGGAAACAAAGCTGGCCAGTCTCACCACCACACTCTCCAACAACTCAACAGCTGTAACAAACGCTGGAGAGAATTTGACAAAGCTGACAATGGTGGTGGAGAAGAAAGCTTCCACTGAAGACATCAAGGGACTTGATAAGACTCTCGCCGACTTTGCCAAGGTGCTCTCTGACATCTACACTGACTACACCAGCCTCAAAAGCTCAGTTTCGACCATGTCCAGCGAAGTAACAACGCTGAAGACATCGGTTGGCAAACTCGAGGGTGATATGTCAGCGGTCAAGACTGACTTAGGCTCTGTAAAGACCGACGTTAGTTCTATGAAGACGATGATCGAGACGCTGGTCATCAAGGCAAATAATCCAGCTCCTGCTCCTGCCCCTATTTTGGAATCTTTCACAGCGGCAGATCGCACAGAGCTGAAGAAAATCACGCCTGCTATTTCTGGCCTAGAAGACAGAATAGCAAAGCTTGAAGGTTGTGTGAAAATCTCTGGCCCAGAAGACAGAGATAACACCAATGCCGAGTCTACTCATTCCTCCCCCAATCATGAAAAAGAGGGGGAGAAGAGCGCTGAAGATCTAAACAAAAGCGCTGAAGACCTTTCCCATGATGAATCTATCAGGGGAGAGAGGAATGAAGATCTAACCGCTGGACCTCAGGGAGATGAAAACCCTGAGGGAACCGAGAAGCTCGCCTCTGTATCTGAGGGGGAGCAACTCGAAGAAGATGCTGAGGAATCCGAAGCAGAAGAAGATGAAGACATCGACATCCCTGAAGATGAACCATCCTTCTCTCCAAGAAAGGATGATGATGATGATGATGATGATGAAGATGACGATGATTTCTTTATCGTCAAACCTGCCCCAAGGATCAAAGCTCTTAAGGGAATCTCAATAAAAGAACCATCAGGGGAGAAGACAAAGACAAAGCCCTCAGCCTCTGGCGCTGAGAAAAGCAAAGGCAAAGGCCTCGCTGAATTTGAAAACCTGGCGATCTTGCTTGAAAAGCCGGTTTGTCAGGTACACTAAATTTTACTTATTTTCCTTCCCTGAACATCTCAATACACAATTAGTTCTCTATTCAACAACCTCTCTACACATCCACATTCTTTTTCTATCTTTTCTACCCATGTTCTTCTACCCAGTTCTTATTTGTAAGATCGCTGCGTTTCAGCTAGTCCTCTCCCCTGTTTGAGGATATCGCTGAAGGCTCCACAATTGCGACTTCACCAATAATTCCAGCTGCCGCTGAAGAAATAATCCCAGTCTTGGATTTAATCTCTGAGACTGATGAACCAGAAGAACAACCTCTCTCGCACAGAAACAGACCTTCCTCAGCTCCTCAAAAGCTGAGTGAAGAGGATCAAAAGAGAAGAGAAGAAATGATAAAGCGATTCGAGGATCAGCGAATCATTCTAAGGCGTGATCAACTGCCTTCAGTTCCTCCTAAGTTCAGAATTTCAAAAGCTGAATACCAGGAACACCTCAGAGCTGAACGCCTCATTGCTGAAAGGAAGGAAGCTGAAGAGAAAGACAGAGAATACGCCATCAAGCTCACTCAAGAATCTGTCAAAGACCCCAAGCTGAAGCGTGTTCCCATTCAAATCCAACGAAAGCTGTGGGAAGAAGCCCAGAAGATCGTGGAAAAGAAAACTGAAGTTTCTCAAACCACCCTGATCTGGTGTAAAGAGAAAATTCACTTCAGATATCGTCCAGCGAAGATCAACAAGGTATTCATCTCTGGAAGAACCTCTATCGGAGTACCTATTGTTGACATCAAACTGTTCAGAGAAGATGGCAAATCTGAAACCTTTCGCGCTGACACTGTAAAAAGGTATGGTCTCTCTGAATGGCTGGAGATGAGGTTAGCTATCCAATCGTCACAATCTAAGTACAAGGATCATTTCGAAAAGCTGATAAACAGACAGATCGACTTGATATCTTCTTGTGTGGATATTCCTCCTGTTCCTGATCTAAAGCTGAAAAGAAAAAGGGGCTCTCCAAGGAAGAAACGTCAAGATTCAAACTCAGGACCTGTCATACGAAATGAAACTGGAATTGGTTTCTCTCGCGCTGAAGTGCTTGGTCCTAATCCTGATCTATCTGCCCTTGACATCTCTTTGCCACCATGTGAACTTTTCGTCCCTGGTAAAGTCATCAGTAATCCTTATGGAATATTCTTTCTTGACTACGACGGACGTAAATGCTTTCAACGGATCGCTGAGCTTCCAATCACTCCAATCGAACAGCTCAGAGATCTCATCTACTGGTGTGACTTCAGAAAGGACATTCAGGCACGACACCTAAAACCCTTGATCTTTCAAGAAGCGCTGAACAAAAGAAAACGAGGTGTAACGGTTCCTGACTGGATGATCCCCACTGAAAAGACGACCCTTGATGAACTTCTCATTAAGGAAGAACTTTTTGAAAACTGATATAATCTCCTTTTTTCTCTATTGTATCAGTTATCCTTCTGTACTTGTAATTTATTTCGCTTGTACTTGTAATCTTTCTGTTCTTCATTGTAACCTGATTCAAAGATTTAAAGAAAGATTTCAGCGAATGTACTTTACTCCATCAGTACTGAAAAGATCCCAGAAAACAGTAAAAGGGACAAATATTTTATGAGTTCTTTTTATCCTTATGTTTTCATTAAATAGCAATTTTCTTTGTTGCTATGTCATAATCAAATAGGGGGAGATTGTTGATCCAAACCCTCAGTGATTTGATAATGACCCTCTCTTATACTTAGTGAAAATTGTAAGTAAACAATATGTATCAGAGTTTCACTGTCGCTGATAAGTACTAAGATCTTCCAGTACCGCTGATAGGAACTCTCGCTTTTTTAGATTAAACATTCAGCGAACACTGTTCACCATAAATGCTCTGAGTCTGTTCAGTCATTATGATGATCGCTGATAAGTTAGTTGTTTACTTATGATCCCTGAAGACAAGTTTCACGTCAACAAAGGTTCTACGCTGAAGTCGAAGATCAAGCTCAAGAACCAGCGACAAGTCTCCTAATGAACTGATGCGGATCAGCGAAGACTCAGATTTGTCCACTCAACGTGAAGTATCAAGTACAAGACTTCAGCTATCGTTGAACTTTATCATCTGTTGAATAGTAAATGATAATCGCTGAATCAACGAAAGCTGACCATGAAGTCCTCCGTACAAAGTACTTTTGTCTTAACCACCCTTGCACGCCACCGTACGAAATGTCAGAAAAGAACCTCCGAATATCTGAAATCGTACAACCACTCTGATACTACACTGTTCATCCTTACGGCTACTAAGGTTGTCAACCAAGGTCAATGACATGCAACCAACCAGCTGATGACACGTGTAAAGTGTATACTGACTTGCATTAAATGCATGCAGTATATAAAGAGATGAACTCACTTCTTTTGAAGTAACTTGCTAACTCTGGACAAGTTCAAATCTCTCTCAAGATAGGATTTTATTAGTAATCTCCTTATCTTTCTTAGTGCAAGAAATCTTAGTGTTCCAACTTGTTTAGATTTAGGTTTATCCTTAATCTTGTTTCCGCAACAAGCTGTAAATTGTTAATGATTTATCAATAAACAATTTAGAAAAGTAAAATCTGTGTGTTTGTATTCAACCCCCCTTCTACAAACTTGTATAGGCCTTCGGGACCAACACGTCTTATTTTTATTTAATTTATCTTTTAACCTAAACCTTAATAGAAGGAAGTTATTTGTGGAGTGCTAAGAAAAAAGAAAACATGCATTCTAAGGCTGCCACGTCATCCTTGTAGGATTTTTCTTTAATATAGAACTAGTGTTCGGCACCGCGCCTTGCGCGGTGGCGATACTTTCTAAAAAAATATTGAAGTTAAATGGGTTGATGATTACATATTAGATACTAAACTAATATTAACAGATATTAAACTAATATTAATAGATATTATACTTGATATGAAACTATTTCTCAGTTGTTTATTTTGATATATATACATATATAAGTTTTACTCATCAAATTTTGTAAATGGCTTAAAACGATAAAAGAATTATTTGAGACTACTGATTATAATATGGATTGTCTTGTCATAACTCGTAATATACTTAATTATAGATTTATCCCATAAATACACCATGCAAATAGGGTGTTGTTACCTAGTTTTGCATAATTGCGAGACATTTGGATGGTGTGCTCACTTTTGTTGTAATGTACTTGTTTGTAACTTTAGCCAAAAACTTTCCACGAAATCATTCATTTCCAAACCAACGGTTGCACGAAGAGTCACATTAGTTGTTATTAGTATTGTGATCACCGATTATAAGCAAATCCAATTAAATTGTTATTTTTTTTATTTCACGTGTTTGAAATATTTTGATCTACTTGAGACTGATTTGTAAAAAATCTTAAAAAAGAGGTTTTAATCATTCCATATAAAATGAGAAGTATTATATCGGATTATAGTTTTATTTTTATATATAGTTTGATTTCAATTTAAATTGAAAATGAAACTGAAAGAATTCATATATCAATGATTGTAGTAAGTTGTCTTTTCTAATTTTATATGTTTGGTTGTTCTAATTTAATCTTTTTATATTGCTTCTATCATCTTCTAATATAGATGTTGTTATATCAATTTTAATAAGTTTCATTTTTTATTATAACTAAAATTATATATATTAATTCTATAATTGTTTTTAGTGTATTGATTTTAGTTAATAATATTAAATGTAATAAGCATTCTATTTATTAAAGAAAGGTTAATAATAATTATTTAATTATATATTAAACGTAATTAGTGATATTAAACATACTAAATGTTTCATTTGTTAATGACTGGTTAATAATTAATATTTAATTATATGTTAATTCTTAATTTATATATATATATATATTTATTTATATATTGTTTCTAATTTCATTTATATTAATTTATATAGTAAAAATAATAATATTTTAAATGATAATATTTTCTAACTTTATATATTCATTGAGATTTCAGATATTTAATGTAACAACCCACTCCAAAACATGCCAAAGCAAGACATAAATATATAATTAAATCGCCAAAACTTGGCCCAGGGTTCATACCATCAAAATTCAAAACTTGGGTTTGTGGAATAACCCTAATTACAACTGAGAGTATCTAAATACTGGAATGTAAAAGGACGTCCACTAATGCAAGCCACGCCCGCTCTCACGCCTTCTCTTTACCACTAGAGGCACTGCTCTTAACCTGCTTACCTGAAAAGGGTTTCAGTTTTGAAAATGCGAGGGTTAGACCACAAGGTCTAGTGAGATCCCTCAGTTACAATCACACCACATTTATCATTTAAAACTTTGCGAAACATAAATCAATGTAAGGTTTGGCAAATAACATATGGGACACACCCCCCATAGGCATCATACTACGACATATGGGACACCCCCCCCCCCCCCCCCATGATCGTCATGCCATCACATATGGGGCACACCCCCCATAATCGTCATAACATCACATATGGGACACACCCCCCATAAGCATCACACTATATCGTATGGGACACACCCCCCATATAGCTCACATCATGCATAAGTAATATATATACACATACATTAAGTAAACACACCTGTACAAGTAAATGAACAAGTACCATCAAGCTTTGGTTAGAAAAACTCACATGTTACGCTTACGTTCCTTTCTTGTTCTGGTGTGCACTTTCAAACGATCTACCTGGCGAAAGGATAAACTCATAAGCTGATCATCTCAACTCCCCGGACGACACTCTATTTCGGACAGCACACTTATCCGGACAACACCCCTATCCGGACAACACACCTATCCGGACAACACCTCTATCCGGACAACACCTATCCGGACAACACCTCTATCCGGACAACATCTATCCGGACACCCACACGCAACAGATACTTACCCGGAAACCTTCAACTGATCGGGGTGTCCGGACGTCCAGGAAGGTATCCGGACGTCGATCTGTCCCTTACTTGGTCCGATAAATCCCAGAAACGGCCGAAATCTTACAGATGGAGATTAACAACTACAATAGGGTCAATATGCTCAACTACTACTGAAATATTAGCTGCAAAAGATAAGATTTGACACCTAATCTCTTCCATTTAGTTCCAAACCCAACTTTTAACAAAACCCCCAAATAACTCATCTTAGCCACACCCTACAGATTATGGATGAGTAGAAGAGAATTACCTGGATGACTTCTTGCAGAAATCGAATCCCAACACACCCTTCTTCTGATTTCCAAGCTCAAGGCTCCTTTATCCTCCAAAATGCACAAGAACTCCAAACCTTTCTTTCTCTCTATTTCTTCGTCCTTCAGTCGTCAATCCACAACAATTCAGTATTAGAAAGTTTCCCCTAGGGTTTTGTGCCCATTTATACCCTAGACCTCAATTACAAAATACTCCCCTCAACTTTCATTTTAACAATTTCTACCACAAGACTTGGTACTCTTTCTTTTTGGACACGGTTACTACATTTAATTAATTTATATATGTTGTACTAAAGAATTTTTTTGAATCTCGTGAAGTGATTTAGTAAATATATTGTTTTATAAATATAATATATATAAGAATGTTGTGTAAATAATATAATTGATAATCATCATGAAGATTATAAGTGTCATCTTCATTTTATTTTATCCATTAGTTATATTAATTATAATCAATTATAAGAATCCTACTCTAAGAAGATATCATTCTTGATGGATCTTCCTTTTATATATACATATACAAATACATATATTATTATATTCAAGTGTCTTATACATAGAATTATATATATTAATCATGAACTTCGTTTATATAAATGAGTTTTTAAATATAACGATTATATATATTCACCAATATTATATAACTATAATATTAGAGTCATGTGAAATAAAAAAATTTAATAAGTTTGAGTGTAACTAAATAAGATAAATAGTCTAATTAATTTAATGTTTGTTAATAAATACACCAAGAAAAAACAAAATCCAGATAAAATAAAATAAAAATATACATATTATTATATTCAAGTCTCATGTGAATATTAACATATATATATATATATATATATATTATATTCAAGTATGTAAATAAAAATATACATATATCTATGTAATTTCATTTATATAAAAGAGTTTATAATTATTTTAATTATATATGCATATATATATATATATATATATATATATATTCAATAAAAAATAGAGTCATGTCAAATAAAAGAATTAAAAAAAATATTGGGTGTAACCAACAACAATGAATAGTCTAATTAAAAGATGTTTTGATGATAAATACATCAATAAAAAAAGTAAAAAATTGACACAAAGAAAACTTGGATTGAGATGCTTATAAATTTGATAAAGTACAAAAAACATAAAAAAAGAGATGAGGATCCACATTTAGCGTACTTGAACCGGACAACTTTCTTTCGAACTCCAATATATATTTATTCTCTCAACCTATAAAAACAACAAAAATAAAAAGTAAATCAAAATTCTCACGAAATTGTAAAGCCTCAAAGGATCCATACTCCAATTCCTTCTTATATATAGATGAACACGTATATATGTCGTAGATGAACAAATTGAGAGTTGTACCGGTTTACCCGATTAAACTCATGTGTATGTATGCTTCTCTTTGTCAATGGGGGTAATTGGTAAGGAAATAGAGAGAAATGGATTGAGGGATGGAGAGATCGTTTAAAATAAAAACAACCATAAACAAAGTGAAAAACTTAAAAAGAAAACATGAATTAAAATGAAGAAATCAAGGAATGAATAGAATAAAAAGGTTAGAGGTTATGGATGTATTAATTGGTTGAGAAACTAAAAAGGCTTTGAGGAAAGTGAAGGGTTTGGAGGTAAAAAGTTAATGAAAGTGGTTGTAGAAATTACCAAAATGACCTAATTGCAATAAAAAATACATTTGCTCATATAGGGGCATAGAAGTCTTTAACATAATTATTATATAAAAAATTCAAAAAAAGGAGAAAATTTCTAGCTATGAATACTACTCTAAGAGGGTGCCACCTCATTCTTGGTGGGTCTTCCTTTTATATAGATATATAGATATAGATTGTTATATCATAATAACATACTCGATTTAAATTTGCAATACATATAAATTTAGCTTTAGATATACTAAATGCATGTTTTAGCAGATTGTATTTTGGCTGAAACCATATAAACATATTAAACCTATTTTCCCGTTATTTTTTCAATTAAATGATTATTAAAATCTATTAACAATATGGGTAAAAAAAACCTACAGCTTATGCTTAGAGCATCTCCAACATATTCTCTAAATTTTTCTAAAATAGGGGTTCAATAGTCAAAATCCCTAAAAAGAATTACATTTAACTCCAACAGATTCTCTATTTTAGAGATTTTAACGTCCATTATATTATTAAGAGTGAATTGTGGATTTGGTCCCTGTGGTTTTGTGTCTTCTTTAACTATGGTCTTCATTCTATGTTTATTATAGATATGGTCCTTGTGGTATGCAATATATTGTGTCTAAGGTCTCTCAACATTAACACCGTTAATTTTGAAAGGTTAACTAGTTAAAGGCATCACATGATGGGTTTAAACTCTAATTTTGGTCCTTGTGATTTATAAAAATCTTTGAAAGTGGTCCCTATAATTTATTATTATTTTTACATTTTTTCTTTAAAAATTAATAGAAATATAATTATATATATATATATTATTAAAAAACTATAAGTATATTACCTAAATTCATATTTATATATATTAATATATATATATATATTAAAAGTATAAGTTCTTAATAATATTTATATATATATAATTAATATTTTATTTTCTTGATCGATCTCATCAATATTTTCTTATTTAAAATATATAAATAATATATATTTATTAAAATTATATAATCAATAAATTTAATGTCTCATGTTTAAATTTAAATTTTGACATGAAACATTAAATTTAAACATTATAATAATAAACTACAGGGACCATTTTCAAATATTTCTATAAACCACAAGTACCAAAACTAGAGTTTAAACCCATCATGTGCAAGGCACATGATATCTTTAACTTTTCAAACTTAACGGTGTTAGTGTTGATGAACCCTAGCGACAATATATTGCATACCACAGATGCCATATCCATAATAAACATAGAATGAGGATCATAGTCAAAGAAAACAAAAAACCACAAGGACCAAATCCACAATTCACTCTATTATTAAAATAATCTAGAAATTTATCCTTCCAATACACTTTTTAAAAATATTTTTTATAAGGTAATATTAACTCAACCCTATTGGTGGAAATAAATAAAAAATTAATTTCTCTCTCCATATACCAAGTTTTAGAGAATTCTCTAAACATGAAGCTTTTGTTAGTTTTCTCTATTTTAGAGAACCATATAGAGAAGTTGTTGGAGCAATTTTGAGAACAAAAGTCCAATTTCCTCTATTTTAAAAAAACTCTTATCCATCTGATATACTTTAAACTAAAAATAAATTACATCAAAATAAAATCAACTTTTGTTTTCTAATACCATAAATTTAGAACTTGTCATGAATTCCCTCTTCCTTCTAATATGTGTCTATGCACATGCAAGCCTTATCCTATCTTCCATAACAAATTTAATCCAATCATTGTAAACATAATACAAGTATTAAATTTTACTCCTAATACATTATTGGCCCAATAAAATACAAAATGACATGCAACAAGCAAGGGTATGACTTTATGGATACATTTATCAAATCTGCTTTAAAATTATATGTTATCATGATTTAACTATTGACTATTGTACATTCTTGAAGATAATTGAAAGCTAAAGTCATCTGGTTATTAACTATTGACTATTGTACATTCTTACCTGGGAAGTAGGTGATAGTGTTGAATTTTACCGATAAGCACTTACCCGGGTAAGTGATTAAGTAAACGGCCCCTAAGTTTCACGGTCCATGGCCAATTGATTCCATCACCTACCGTTTCTAAAGTAACCGTGGATGATTATTCTGTTTCCGTTAACTATCTTGCGACTTTTTGGGCTTTTAAAGATCGTGGCATGGCACCACCAAAGTGGTTATTTTGGGGTTTCTTTAATTACTTTTTGGCTACAAATATTATACTTTGTTGTAAGTTATATACATATCGATAACATTTTGAATAATAACTAATACATACATATATAGGGTTGGGTTCCAGTGAGAAGTTAAGGTTAGTATGAGAAGTGGTTATCAATTGTTGGATGAGAAATGGATGCACGTTAGAATGATATGCACCGAGATAAGATGCATCAAATCAATTCTCTTCTAAGCCGCAATTCATGGGAGGACATTTTATTAAAAGTGATCAACATGAGGCTAAGAATCGTGTGAGAAGTTGAGGTTAACGTGAGAAGCGTGAGAAATGAATCTGAACTGTTGATCACTTTTAATCAAATTCCCTCCCATGAATTGCGGCTTAGAAGGGAATTGATCCGGTGCATCTTGATGCATCTCATTCTAATGTGCATCCATTTCTCATCCAACGGTTGATAACTATTCTCAGGTTAACCTCAACTTCTCATCGAAACCCAACTCTCTCTTTGTGTGTGTGTGTGTGTGTGTGTGTGTGTGTGTGTGTGTGTGTGTGTGTAAAGGTTGTAAATAATGTGAGGCTAGACGTGGTGAAACAACCTTTTTCAAGTAGCAACTTATGTCAACAAATATGTATATCTTATATATATACCCACACATACAACGGGTTGGGTTCCGGTGAGAAGGGAAGTTACGATGAGAAGCGTAGGAAGGCATATGGACCTGTGGATTAATCCTAATTGAAGATCCAACACTAATGAGATGCACCAGATCAATTCCCGTAACAAGCGCAATTCATGGGTGGATGTGAGATTAAAAGCGATCAAGGGTCCAGATCGGTTCTAACACTTCTCATCCTAACTTTTTTTCTTACTTGATCCTTGGTCCACACACAACAAACATATGTTTTTTATTATTATTATTGTATATGCCATATAGAAGTATGTTACATACTAAAAACTAATAAGTAAAATACCAAAAGGAAAATTAAAGATCAAATAACATCTTACAAAAAATGTCCATTGGACCATTGTGTGCCGTAAGTGTAACGTGGCAGCAGAGACAAGCCTTGCCACACCATTCATGATGACGGCGACAATGAGCCTTTTAAAATGCCGAATTATATGTACATACACTTGTCGCCTCAAGCCAAACCTTGAAAAGCAATGTGGCTTCGTCGTGATTTCTAAGACTTAGATGCTTGATCTCACCCTATCACGCTCACAACATTTAGAATCGTAATATAATTTAGGAGTCATTTACCGATACAAATCAAGTAAACACTAACCAGGTAAGAGTGCAGTTCGGGCCGACACTAATCATGATTGAGTAAGAGTCACCCCCTTAGCTTACTGGGTCAACATCTTCACAGACATCATGAAACCGGGGTTTGATAAACAATGATGCCTCTGACCGGATAAACGTAAACAAATAGTAAACAATCCCTTGATCTCCAAAAAGAAAGGAACAAGAAGTCTCAACTAAGGCCGAAACTTTACAGCATTAAGATTTAAGAATAGACCACAAAGATCGAACCTCTGTTAAACAAAAAACCCACAAGGCCACAAATATGAACGAATCAAGGCCCAATCTGAAGCAAATATGAGAGATTCATCTAATCAAAGATGAAAAACAAAAAGACTAATAAAGATTCTATAAGCCCATATGTAGGCATGTTCAAGAAAGCCCACTTTTATGAAGGAGCCTGAAACTAAGGGGCTGTTTGTTTTCCTCTTAATAGTTCCATTAAGAGGCAACATCTGAATCGTTAAGAGGTTAATCTTGTTTGCCAGAAAAAAAATCTGCCTCTTAATGGTTCTAAAACCCTCTGAATGATTTTGTATCTTGGGTCTCCCTTAACCATGCAGCGCCCTAATTTCATTATGAACAATTACCAAAAAACCATATTTCATTTTACACTATATCATAATAGGCCCTTAATCATTCAGCACCAAACCATTCAGCAACTATCAAACAACCCCTAAGACACTGATAAAAGAATTGCTTTTCAGCAGGATGTTAGGTGCAAATTTGGTGGCTGTGTTTTTTGTAATTGCTATGTTAATTGACAGCCAACAACCTTTTTTTAAACCACAGTTGGTGTATCGGCATTTCACAAAATTACTGTACTTCTTATATGAAAATATACCAATTTCCTATTGTATATAAAGGTGCTCCGTGAAAATCAATAGCAATTAGCAACTATATTTACATAATTCAATCAACGTCATTGGATCATGTGAGAAGTGTCATTTTTGGTGAGAAATGTGAGAAGTACTTTTAAACCGTTGATCACTTTTAATCAAATACCCTCTCATGAATTGCGGCTTAAAAGGGAATTGATCCGGTGCATCTCATCCTAATATTCGTGCATTTTCATCCAACAGTTGATAACCACTTCTCACCATATTTGACACTTCTCACTGAACCCAACCCTTCAGTCAACAAAGGATCATTCCTCTCAAATCTTTTATATCTTCTAACAATTCTAAGGGAAGAACCGTCATTATAGGCGATAAATGTTAAGAAAAAGGTCATGGATGAAATCTGCAAGTTTGAACAAGAGTTGAGGACAGTGGGAATGTACTTTTAACTAACAGCTAACTTATCAGTCAATTTGCCAAACATTGATAAGTCGAGCAACTAGATCTTCAATTATGAGGCCGCTAAGTACAGGGACCGACCTGTAGGTGGCACAGGGTGGCACGTGCCACTGTATTAGTTCTCCGGCGAAGGGTAAAAAATTTCGTTTTCGTGAAGGTGCCACCGTATCGATTTAGGAGATGCTACCGTATTCATTTGGAAACTACAAGGGGTGCACCTAAACTGAAAAAAGGCCCAAATCTTATACCCATTCAACCAAAAAAACCCGAAAAAAATCTATTGAAATCAACAAAAAATGCCGAAAAAATCTCTCGAAATCGATAAAAATAACTTAAAAATCCCCCGAAATCAAGCAAAAAACGTTAAATCTCTTGAAATGCCGGAATTTGGCTAAAAACACATCGGACGATATTAAACGTTGATAAAAAGATGAAAGACACTTCGATAAAAACCGTATGAAAAAATTTCTAGGTCCGTCCCGGGCTAAGTAAGGGGTGCTTTACCAAACGCTTACCCGATCATTTAACTTACCGCGTACCATGACAAGGACCGACAATCTTACCCAGTAAGTGAGAGTGGTGAATCTAGAAACATTTACCATTAATCTTACTATGCCATTTTGATGGCCAATAATCTTACCCGGTAAAGTAAATCAGGTAAATGTTTACCTAGTAAGCATTTGATAAAAGGTCCCTAAATGAATTATTCCTAGTTATATTATATAAATAAACCCCACAAAATAAAATAAAATAAAATAAAATAAAATTACCAAACAAAGTTGGCCCATAACATAAATTATTCAAAGGTCTCCCTACTCATAACCTTTACCTTGTTCACCTTCATTTGCAGTCTATCTTTCTTTTACTTCCTGCATGGTCATAAAAAATTAAGCAATTCTAAATTATATAATGATTTCTAAATCAAACTCTCACAAAGATCATTGGCAACCCTTTTAGGAAGTTGAACAGCCACTCTTTCTTTTATCACTATCCTCATGTATATATATATATATCATCTTCACATATCAATCTCCATCACAACACTCCTAATTAAGTGATCATACTTGCATATGGAGAGCCACAAAGCCACCAAAATGCCTCTTGTTTTCCTCTCTTTCTTCTGTCTCATTGCAATCTCAAGTACCCTTCTTCCATAAATCTCTTTATTTTCTAGTAATCTTGATATGTTACTTCATCTGTCCTAAAACAAGCGTTCACATTTCTATTTTAATTTCTCCCAAAATAAGTTTCTATTTTTAAAAGCAAGTGCCTACTTTCCAATTCCACCCTTAATTATATGAGATTGAGAAATTCATTACTCTCTTAAATATTAAGGGTAAAATTGTCAAAACTAATGTTTATTTTCCTATTCGATGAAGAAATTTATTACTCGTTAAGGGTAAAATTGTCATTTAGTTAACTGAAAATGTAATAACTACATATTTCTAAAGTGACGTTTATTTTGGGATGGAGAGAGTATTTGAATTGAATGGTTTTCGCCATAACTGAAAATTTCTTACGTTTATTGTTTGATTTCAGGGGCGGCTCCTTTAAGCAGGATCGGGATAAACTACGGACGGCTAGGAAACAACCTTCCATCTCCATCTCGATCAATCGAGCTCCTCCAAAACATGAACGCAGGCCGAGTAAAACTCTACGACGCTGACCACGAAATACTCCACCTCCTATCTGGCAAAAACATCGATGTAGCAATCACAGTCGCGAATGATGAAATCTCCGGCATTGCAGCAAATCAACACCTAGCAGACCAATGGGTATACGAACATGTCCTAGCTCACTACCCGAACACCAGAATTCGATTTGTGCTCGTTGGCAACGAAGTCCTGAGCTCCACCGCCACCGCTCAAGATCTGCAAATAGCGCGTGATCTAGTACCTGCCATAAGACGGATCAAGAACACAATCAAAGCTCAAGGCATTCGCAACATTAAAGTTGGAACTCCACTTGCTATGGACATGATGGAAACGACGTTTCCGCCCTCAAACGGAAGCTTTAAGCCAGAGATACGCGAATTTATGGTACCCTTATTGAAATATGTTAATGGGACTCGATCTTTTTTCTTCCTAGATGTTTACCCTTACTTTGCATGGTCCGAAAGTAAGGCTGACAACCAAACTGGAATAAGCCTTGATTTCGCTTTACTTAGAAACGGAAATGAGACCTACACTGATCCAGCCACTGGGATGGTTTACACGGACCTCCTTGACCAGATGCTTGACTCAGTGGTCTACGCGATGGCTAAACTCGGATACGATGATGTGTTGTTGGCTATTGGAGAAACAGGTTGGCCACATGAAGGTGATTCAGATGAGGATGGTGCAAGTAGAGAAAATGCAGCTGAGTATAACAGCAATTTGATCAGAAAAATGACAGCTGTTCCGGCTGCCGGAACTCCGGCGAGACCAGGGATGGTCATTCCGACTTTCATATTTTCGATGTATGATGAGAACCAGAAATATGGACCAGCTTCAGAAAGACACTGGGGATTGTTGAATCCTGATGGGAGCCCTGTTTATCAGGTGAACATGACTGAGAAGGGAATACCATCTGATTGATTATCTACTACAGGCATATGAGATTAAGACCTCATTAGGTGTCTTAAATAATTCATTAAAAAGAATGAAGTAGTATGTTTTGGGATTTAATTTAACACTTTTTTAACTTTAATAGTTTGTTAAACATATTTTATGATTATTGGAAGTCATTTATAGAAATGTTGTTGGTTTCTGTTTCACCATATATTAGTCTTTATTCCTTCTATCTGTGTTTATTCACACTTTTACTCGCTTCCCTTTTGGAGAAAATGTCAGATCTACATACATCTCACCCTCTAGAGTCTAAACCCTACTTTGGGTGGGATTTACTGGTTTGTTGGTTTCTTATAAGGCCGTGCGTACCACCTCGGGTACCACGGCGGGTTCACCATCGGTTTGGCATCGGGTAGGGCGGGTTGACGGTACGGGGGGGTCGCGGGTTCACATCGGGTTGGGGGTTGCGGGTAAGAGTGGGTTCGGGAACCCGGCTTAACCCGCCGTAAATTTATTTATTTATTTATTTATTTATTTTAGGGTAAGGAGGGTAGGAAAGTATTAAGCTGATGTGGCATCAGGGTTCAGTGGGTTCGATAGGAAGCGGTACTCCACTTTAGGGTAAGGAGGGTAGGAAAGAGAAAAGCTGATGTGACGCTGAGGTGGCATCAGGGTTCAGTGGGTTCGATAGGAAGCGGTACTCATGGTCTAAAGGTTAACAGAATGGCAAGGGTTGCTTAAGAAGTACTATTTTGGAGGGCAAAACCAAAACTCAAGACTCATTTCATCTTTCATTTCGCATAACCTATTATCAAGGCGTCTATTAGCATGTTAAATCTTGGTTTTTAAACCGTGTCCCCAAAATATTGGGACCCAATTTTACTAGCGCTTGGGGCCTGGATTTATATAGGCCAACATGTGAACCCACCTCAATAAAGAACTATCTAATTTTCTGTTAGAATCAAAAGCGGCTATTTTTAATTTCAGAATTTGACAATCAAAAGCAAAAACTACTCTTTGATCTTAAATTTTATACTTTATTTTGCTTATTACTCACTTCAGATGATCTATTGTTCTGCTACAAGTGTAAAAGGGCTTCCAAAGCCCCTGCTTATTACAATTCCTGAGAATGCATGATGATTGGAGTAATTATAACAACAATACGAGCATGAATCCGGTGAAATGAAGCAACAAATCTAACATAATCTATGATTCTGAAACTAAATCGACAATTTAACTATAACACCGCCTCGAAACCAATTTAAATCTAAATTTCAAATTTCAGACGTAGAACAGAAGATTTATACATGTAGAAATAGATTAATAGCGAATCAAAATGTCAACATTGCTAATTGCTGCTAAGTAATATTTGATATTGATAACAAATTGGGAGAGAAACGAAGCGAATAATCAAACTTAAACCCTAATTCTCAACTAAATCGGCAATTTAATCAAAATACCGCCTCAAAGCCGAATTACATCCAAGCTTCAAAGTTCATACGCTAGAATAGAATGAAGAATTTATATACAAATAGATCAATAGTTTATCAAAAATGTTAAAAGTAACATTGATCTCGACAAGTGAAAATGCTATAATTAATGAATAATCAGTAAAATCAAATCTGAGAGAAGAGAATACGTTACCTGCAAATTTCCCTCACATTTACCGATCGATAAGTCGAGTGGTATTCACCAAGTCCGAATTATAAGGAAGTGTTGGGGATTTTTTTTTAGAGTGATTCATTGAAATGCTTCAAGTTGGACTCTTTCACTTATAAAAAAAAAAGTCTCAATTCTCCTCCATTTAACCAAAATACCCAAAAAGTTTCGTGATGATACCCTGCGATCGAAGACTACTTAAAAAAGTTGGATTCCCACACCAATTCATATCAATTTCCTGAAAAAATCCCCTCGATCGCTGCCCATTCAATACTCGATCGCGGACAAAGCATTCTCCATCGCGGACAAAGCATTCTCGATCGCGGACACACATTGGGGAGAATTGGGTTAAATCAAGGGGGAATCCAAGTTTTTTTAGAAGTCCTCGATCGCGGGGTATCATCACGGATTTTTGGGGTATTTTGGTTAAATGAGGAAGAGTTTGGGCATTTTGGTAAGTCAAAGTCAAACTTGGGTCATTTCTAGTAATTTCTCTTTTTTATTACGAAAGCACAAAGGTCCAAATGGTAAAAATGTGTGGGAACGACCCGACAATCGAAATACAAAACGATCACAAACGATATTAAATCCACTCTCGACAATAATATCAATTATCAAGTCACGACAGAGGGGTATACATCAAAACTTTTCTTGTCTTTTTTTTAAGTATACGGTAAATGAAATAAATAAACTTACACACATTCCTCACCTTTGGTGAGGATTGAACCCATGATCTTCTGTAATGTTAAGGGCTCCGATACCACTAGGTTAAAGGCCACTTGGTAACTTTTCTTGTCTTTTAATGATAAGATTATAGGTATTTGTCATGTTAACATTACCCGATAAATGTCTACTATAAGACCCTAAATTGCACAACAAACAATGTAACGACACAATTATATAATGAGGATTCATGATCTTACAACCGTTTACGCCCTCCCAAAGAAACCCTAGATGTAGGTGATACGTTATCTTTAATAAGTAAAAGTTAGAAAAAAAATGTTTCAAAATGATTATAATGACAGATTTAAACAACTAAACCTTACTACTTGAATTTTGGGGTGGGGGTGTTCACTAATGTGTTTGGTTAAAGTGTTTGATATCCAACAACAAATGAGCCATAAAAGCTAATTTATCCCATCAAGTTGTTCTATACAAAACATGAGATCTATGCCCATGTCCCATATAATGTACATTAGTTTTGACAAATTGTATGTGACCTCCATATGCTACATTGCTACATAGGGTCCCATGGCCTTTTTAGTTGTATGAAAACAATCACTTTTGAGCATAAACTTCAAATGTACGTTGATAAAGTATATAAGATAAAAGTTTTGCTAACTTGAAAGGTACATTTGACTTTGTTAGAATAACGGTGGAAACAAAAATGACATTACGTTTCTTTCAATCTATCGATTGTCAAAGTTAACACTGGTTTTGACAGTTTGCGACTAAACATATGAAGTTTGTCATATTATGTTTCTGAAATCGAATATGCAACTATTTTTCAATCGCTTTTGTAATTTATGCCATAAAAGGGGACTTGTCATCGCTTTTAAAAGATAAAAACTACGAGAACAATTGTAGAATGTAACTTGTTTATCATTTTAGTGGTATTGTACTCTCATAGGTTACTTTTTATTTCATTTTATATTATGTAATTAAATGAGTGTTATAGATCGCCGAAAGTTAGAATTTATTTTCGAAGGGTGTCCTAGGCTATGCCTAGACTAATTCATTGACAAAGTATGACTGCAAGACATCAGCCTTGATTAAAGTCAATTGTCACAATTGTTGTGTACGAAAGTTACAAATTGCTACTCTATCTTTGAAATTACGGTAAGCCAAACATGTTTTTGCAAGTTTGTGACTTGTTTTGGGTGCAAAACAACTTTGAAATACAAAATGAATTACTTGTTTCATGAGTTGTTTGTATAACCTGCTTGATTTAGATCGTGAAAATCGTGTGCCTTTATTTGAGCAAAAAAAGTTGATTATCGGCAACCCTAACCGTCCCGATACGGAACCTGCCTCTAAGGACACCAATGTGAGGGAACATTATTACATATTTTAGTTCATTAAATAATAGACTTACCCATAATTAAGTTACATCTTCATAACTTTTACACATTCATATTAATCAAGGGTAAATGTAGAAGTAGTTAGACCATTTTCAATGGGGTCAATAAATCTTACACTAAACACTAAATTTGGTGTAAATGACACTATTCACATCTCCAATGTGTCTCTATTTTTCACACTAAATTTAGTATAATGAATACTATTACACTATATTTAATGTAATATTATTCATTTACACAACTTTTTACATAATTTTTAAAAAAATAGTGTTACACATTGGAGAAGATTTACTATTGACACTAAAATTTACGCTATTTTTGAAATTTGGTGTAAAATATAGTGTGACTCATTGGAGATGTCCTTATTTAATCTTAAAACTATTTTTTTTTAAACAAAATAAGTACCTTTTTTATTTTACAATATGAAATAAACACCCGATGTTAAAAAAAGGGGGGGGCAAATATAGGGTCAGATTTAGGGGAAAACCCTAAATAACTGAAAAACCAGAAAACCACGAAAATTCGGAGGAAAAAATATATCAATATGGATGTCAAATTAACGAGAAAAATATGATCATTTATTTGGTGTAATTTATTTCGTTTAAATTTTGTTTATTTTTCGTCTTTTTCGAATAATAAATAAGGGGTAAGGTTTTTTAATTTAATTAATATTATTGTAACCGTCCGTTTAATTACATTCATTAGATTATCTAATCTAACGGTTGATAAAATGTTTTTTAGTTTTCCATTTATTTAAGGTTTTTCCCTTAACCAAGGTCCACAAATATATTTCCCATATATTTTCAATGGGCATTGCTATTGGCACCCTTAATATAGGGGTGTTGAAAGCTTTGGAAATTGAGAATTCAATTAAAACCATCAAATGTCAATTCATTTCATAATATACTATTATTTTTTGTTATTGTTTTATAATATATATATATATATAGAGGCGAGTTCAAACGAGGAGCGTATCAATTTAAGAAAACGCGAGGAGCACCGCCCATGTACTGAATCACATGTGATTCACTACTGCTAATCACATGTGATTCACAACTGATCGGGGGGGGGGGGGGCTTGCGCCCATGTAGTGGATTACATATGTAGTGGATTACATGTGATTCACAACTAAAATCATGTGTGATCCGGGCGACTTGGCCGACTCGCGAACCAGGTCGCGACCCAGGTCGCCCGCTATCCTAATTTTTCGCAGTTGTGGATCACATGTGATCCAGTACATGGCAGACGCTCCTCGTGTTCTCGTAAATAGGTACGCTCCTCGTTTGAACATTCTTCTATATATATATATATACATACATATGTAGAGGAAAGTTCAAATGAGAACTATTTAAGAGAACGGTCGACCATGTACAAAATCACTGGTGATTCACATACAAAATCATATGTGATTAAAATTCTGGACACGCGCGGTTTGTCATGCGGTTTGTACTGTGAATCACCAGTGATTTTGTACATGGTCGGCCGTTCTCGTAGTTCTCGTAAATAGTTAGTGTTCTCGTTTGAACCCACCTCTACATATGTATATAAATGCATATATTATGTTTTTATTTATATTATTATTATATACTATTCATATTAATAATTATTATTAAATATATCTATACATATTATCTCTCGTATATCTCCATATATATATATATATGTTATATATCATTTTTATTTATATTATTATACATAATTTATTTATATTTTTTTATTAAATGCATATGTCCATATTATATATATAACGATTTAATACTATTATATATTATCTACATTATATGAAGAACAGACGATTCATCCTATCAAAACCTCTACAACATCATCTTCAATACCGGATAACGTTTCTATAGTCATCCCACCAGAACCTCTATATAGTTTTAAACGTCTCTCAAGTCTGGCTAAGAGGGTGTTTGGGTATTGGGATTGCTTATTTAAATGACTAATCTGCTTATTTCATTTTGTCACCGCAGATAAGTTATTTCTATTGTTTGGATTGGAAAAAGGAAAAGTTGTTTATGACTTTTTGTCACCGCAGATAAATTATTTTTAATAAGTTAGTCCATACTGACTTATCAACTTATTTGAAACAAATTATGACTTTTTTGGTTATTTACATGTATAAACAATCTCAAACACCTCTAAATAACAAATTATTAGCTTATTACGTCTTGATACCACAATAAATTAATCCCAACACTTTTTATAAAACTCCCTTTTTGTCACCACATAAGTTGATAAGCATTTAAAAAAGCATAAGTTGTTTTAAATAAGCAACCCCAAACACCACCTAAGACATGATATACATGTCAAGAATACTAATAAAATACATTTTTTTCCTTTCAGTTATCTCATTGCTGATATAAGGACTACGTCGTATTTAGATCAAATAAATAAGATTACACAACTTTTACGTTTTAATTGTATTACAGATAATGTCATTTTGGATTAAATGAAAATGTAATAAGTTATTTTATGTTTTATTTATATACTTTTTACTTTTTATGTTTTATTATTGTTAAATCTTAACGTTTATGTTTTATTTTTATATCAATAAAAATTTATTTTCTTTAATTAAAAGCAAAAAAATTAAAAGAGAGAGAAAAATAGAAAAAACCCAGAAAAGACGTGAACACAAATGGTGAAATGTTATAAAATAAATTTTAAAATATAATATAAAAATATAACAGAAAGTATAATATACATAACATAAAAGAAAAAATATTTTTATAAGTAATTCTTATTAATTAAAATCTAGGGAAATTAATTAAAATACCCAAAGTTTGACCAACTGTTACCAAAATACCCAAAAAAAAATTCATTTTGCAAAAATACCCAAAATACCCGCGATGGATCCCGCGATCGCGGGCTAGGGCTGACGTGGCACGTATTTTGGCCCCAAATGCCCCGCGAAGCCCCTCAACTTTGGCCGCGGTGCACTTTTGGTCCCTGCCCGCGATCGCAGTCCGCGATGGGCCAAAATTTACAGCTTTGGTCCCTGAAAATTTACACTTTTGGTCCCTGAAAATTTACACTTTCAGCCCCTGTACTTAGACGAATCTTGCATGCTTTTACTGTTTTTTTCCACAATTATTGTACTTTGAAGACCGATTTGTGGTTGAAATTCATTTGCATGTTTGAGATTTCATCCATAAATATCAGTAGTATGCAATTCACAATTCACACTTCCTCTTGCTTTCTTTCTTGATTTCTCTCTTGCTTTCTTTCTTTGAATTGATTTCTCTCTTCTCTCATTTCATCCACAAATGGCATCGTCATCAAACCCTAAGTCTACTCCTGAAAAAATGCCACCTCAAATCGAGGTCGCCATAGCAAAAAAGGAAAAGGAGATAGATGAACTAACAGAAGAGTGGAAAAAAATGATGGACAGGAAGGCAATCCATTTGAGAAATGTTGGTGCAAGTGTACCACATCTCTATATATTTATATATATTTATTTTGATGATTACAAACACACCGTATTATTGTTTATCTAACAATCCTATCCAAGTGTACAGTTCTTGAAGAACACGAAGATTTTATCTGAAGAGTTCAAGACGGAAGATTTACGTTGTCATTAGTGTTTATAATTTATAATGATAAACACCCTAAAATAATATACCACTTGGATATTTCTAAAAACCATAATTGATTTTAATTAAATAAGGTTTTTTTGAGAAGATCCAGCAAGATTGGTTGCGTCCTGGAAGCTGTCCTTTTCTGACGCCGGTATACCGCGGCGGTACAGCCGGTATACCGCGGCAGGCTCGGTGTGCATCTCTGATTGGTTGAAGCTACTTTTACTAGCCGGTATACCGCGAGTCCTAGCCGGTATACCGCGGGTACGTATTCCAGAAGTCAACTTTGCATGAGAGCCGTTGAGTGTCAGTGTACTTTTGTCTGCACGGTATACCGCGTGCATTTGGCGGTATACCGCGGATTGCATGTTATCGTTGGAAGAGCTGATATATATACATGCATGCTGGTGGAGAAGAAAAAAACAACCAACACCAACACAACAACTTACTCATCTGATCTCTCTCACTTATTTAACATATATATATTTTATAAAACCTTTTTTATAAAATATCCAAGTGATTATTATACAAGAGTGATTACCCATTGTGAGTTATACTCCTCTTGTAAGTATTTGAATAACGGGTGTGTGATCCTGTTTTATCTCATAGCAGAGGCTTGAGAAACTATTACAAATTCCTTTGTATTTGGTTTGTGTTCTACCGTAAAGAATACATTTATTGGATCGTGTCGAGAAGTGTCTCGGCTGCTGGTTTATCACAGTTGGTGGTAAATCAGTAAATCTCCGTGTCAAGTATCTCTAACCTTTATCTCTTTATTTATTCCGCTGTGCATTTTAATTATATCTGTTTATATAATTGTTGTATATTTATTATTTGTATACTCTGATTTATTTATACTGTTTCTGTACTGTATTTATTTGTAAAAGAATTTTTGAAAGTAAAAGATTTTAAATACAACCTTACCCCCCCCTAAGGTTGTCCTAACAATTGGTATCAGAGCAGGGCTTTCAAAAATCGTCTATTTAATTTTTTTAAAATCCGTTTTTGTTATGGCTCAACAAAATGCTTGGTTTTCTAAATCTCTTCTTATTGATTTCGAAAATTTTGATCTTTGGGCAAATTCTTTTGAACGTTATGTTCGTGGGATAAATCAAAAAATTTGGGATATTATTATTAAAGGAAATTTCAAACCCACAAAATTTCAAAACAACAAAGTTGTTGAAAAACCTAGCTCGGAATGGTCCGACGAAGATGAGGCTAATTATTGTTTAAATTATGAAGCCAAAAATTTTCTCTTTTCGGTTCTTACTAACGATGATATTGAGCGTGTTTATCTCTTTGGAACTGCTCGTGATATTTGGGAGAACTTGAACATCACCTATGGTGGAAACTCAAAAGAAAAGAGAGACGAAACCCGAGATCAAAGAAATGAAGAAACGTGTCTCATCGTCGACTGCGAGAAAGAGGTATGTACTTCATACTCAAGTTATTCTAGTTGTAGTGATAACGATGATGATATTGATATGTTAAATGTCTCTTTTCAAAAATTGATTGTTCTCGTAAATAGTTATAAAAATGAGAATGCTAAATTAAAAGAAGAATTATTATTATGTCAAAATGAGTTGAATAATTGTAAACAAACCATTGCATGTGATAATAAAATCAAAAATGAGTTAAATGATAAAGTTATCACTTTAGAAAAGAAAGCATGCGAAAATATTGTTTGCAAATCATGTGATGTTTTAAATAAGAAACTTGCATGTTTAAATAAAAAGTCACATGAAAATATTATTTGTGCAAAATGTGATATTCTTGAAAATGATAATGCATGTTTAAAAGCTAAATGCGATTTATATGAAAAAGATAATCTGTTAGCTAATGCATTTCAAAATAGCAATGATAAAGTGTTAAAAATGCTAAATATGCCTAATCGTATAAATTGTCGTAAAGGCATTGGTTCCGATACATGTGTTGATAAATGTTCGTGTAAACCCATTAAAAGATTTTTTGCATCTCCTAAAGTTGATACGAGAAAACCTCCATATATGTCAAAAATAAAAAATGTGAATTATGGGAGGAAACCGCATGCTCGTATGTATAATGGTAATTTTTCTAGACCTAACAATAATGTGAATATAAATGCTTCATTTTACGTCTATGATAAATACGATCGTAAAATAAAAATGGTTAGAAAATGGATTCCGAAAGGAATGTTTAATGTTGACAATCCCGGTGGGATGCGTTTGTGGTTTTAAACAAATTTTGTGGATTGTATGTTGTCATGTTTTATTTTATGTCGACAACATATTTTATTTTTTTTGCAGTTTATGTTTTATACTAACTGTTAAAAGGACCCATAAGAAAAGGGTACCACGAAATATTTTCTTTGCCTTTTGTAGGTGTTTCCTCGCGAGGATATAATACGTGTTTCCTGGCGAGGATATAATACGTGTTTCCTGGCGAGGATATAATACGTGTTTCCTGGCGAGGATACAATACGTAGTTACCTGCCGAGGTTATAATACGTGGTTACCTGCCGAGGTTATAATACGTGGTTACCTGCCGAGGTTATAATACGTGGTTACCTGCCGAGGTTATAATACGTGGTTACCTGCCGAGGTTATAATACGTGGTTACCTGCCGAGGTTATAATACGTGGTTTCCTGACGAGGATATAATACGTGTTCCCTGACGAGGTCATAATACGTGGTAATTTTTGCTCACATAAAATTAACCGAAAAATCGAAGCCTTAAGATCCTTTTTTTTGGTGCAAGTGTTTCTTTTAGGTTATTTTGTTTTATGTCTATTATATGTTTTTTTTTATGCATATTTTATTGTCCCTCAAATTTTATAATTTGTTATTAATTTGAGGGGGAGCTTTTTATCTTTTAACCATGAGATTATGCTACCTCAATTATATGCATATTTTGAGGGGGAGCATCTCTCGAGGGGAAGCATACCGTCTTTCTTGACCCTTTTTGTTTCGACAAACGGGGGAGAGAAACCGCATATGCTCATGCTTAGCGGTTGTGTTTGTCATCATCAAAAAGGGGGAGATTGTTGGTGCAAGTGTACCACATCTCTATATATTTATATATATTTATTTTGATGATTACAAACACACCGTATTATTGTTTATCTAACAATCCTATCCAAGTGTACAGTTCTTGAAGAACACGAAGATTTTATCTGAAGAGTTCAAGACGGAAGATTTACGTTGTCATTAGTGTTTATAATTTATAATGATAAACACCCTAAAATAATATACCACTTGGATATTTCTAAAAACCATAATTGATTTTAATTAAATAAGGTTTTTTTGAGAAGATCCAGCAAGATTGGTTGCGTCCTGGAAGCTGTCCTTTTCTGACGCCGGTATACCGCGGCGGTACAGCCGGTATACCGCGGCAGGCTCGGTGTGCATCTCTGATTGGTTGAAGCTACTTTTACTAGCCGGTATACCGCGAGTCCTAGCCGGTATACCGCGGGTACGTATTCCAGAAGTCAACTTTGCATGAGAGCCGTTGAGTGTCAGTGTACTTTTGTCTGCACGGTATACCGCGTGCATTTGGCGGTATACCGCGGATTGCATGTTACCGTTGGAAGAGCTGATATATATACATGCATGCTGGTGGAGAAGAAAAAAACAACCAACACCAACACAACAACTTACTCATCTGATCTCTCTCACTTATTTAACATATATATATTTTATAAAACCTTTTTTATAAAATATCCAAGTGATTATTATACAAGAGTGATTACCCATTGTGAGTTATACTCCTCTTGTAAGTATTTGAATAACGGGTGTGTGATCCTGTTTTATCTCATAGCAGAGGCTTGAGAAACTATTACAAATTCCTTTGTATTTGGTTTGTGTTCTACCGTAAAGAATACATTTATTGGATCGTGTCGAGAAGTGTCTCGGCTGCTGGTTTATCACAGTTGGTGGTAAATCAGTAAATCTCCGTGTCAAGTATCTCTAACCTTTATCTCTTTATTTATTCCGCTGTGCATTTTAATTATATCTGTTTATATAATTGTTGTATATTTATTATTTGTATACTCTGATTTATTTATACTGTTTCTGTACTGTATTTATTTGTAAAAGAATTTTTGAAAGTAAAAGATTTTAAATACAACCTTACCCCCCCCCCCCCCTAAGGTTGTCCTAACAAGAAAGATCGAAGAGGAAGACAGGGAGATCAAAAGGATGAAAGGGGATATAAAAGCTCGGGAGGCTCGTGTTCGTCGAGAACAAGAAGCAATTCACCATATTCTGCAAGACTTCGCAATTATTCAAGCGAAGGTAAACGAGAAGCAAGCTTGGATTGATGAAACTAAATCAATTTTTAAGTAGGTGGTGGTTATATTTTTTTTGTTTTGTATTTTTTTTACTATGTTGTTATTTGTATTTTTTTTACTGTGTTGTTGTTTTGTATTTTTTGTTGTTGTTAATTTCTCTGAAAAGTAGTTTTTAAGCCGCTGAACCACGGTTAGGTTGGATACATCATGCAAGGTCAAGTCAGAGGTTACCTCATTCGTGGGCCTACTCCTCTTGTAGAATATATGACAACCCTCAACTCATTTGCTAAAGTGTGTGCGGGTTGTGGTACACAATGGCCATACGTGGTTGCAAAAGCAGAAGCCGTTGAAGAAGGGTCAGAAAGATTGAAGATGAAGAGCTTGTTGGATGGAATACAAACTAGCTGTGTTATCAATGTTCATTTAGAAGCATATGTATGCGTGTGTATATATATAATATGAAATGGGGTTTTGACAAGTTGGTATCACTGGACTCATTTAAGATTTGTGAAAATGTGTATTTGACGAATGATGATTCATGTGTGTTTGGAGCTGAAGTGTTTTAAACACACATGAATCATCATTCGCCAAATACCCATTTTCACAATTCTTAAATGAGTCCAGTGATACCAACTTGTCAAAACTGTAATACCCCGGATAAGTTCGTTAGTTAAAAATATCTTTCCGTTAAGTTTAGTTAACTTTAAAGTTTCTATTTAGGGAAAGTTTGGATAAGTTTATAAGTTAAGGGTGTTTGGGTTATTGTTGAATAGTTTAAGGGTTAAAAGGAAAATTTTGTTAGATATTATCTCTTTAGTGTTTAGATATTTCACAAAATCAGATTTTTAGTGTGTGTGTGTGTGTTTTGGGAGAAAAAGAAGAAGAAGAAGAAAGGTGTGGTTAAGGCTTCAATTGGTGTGATTAGAAGTGATTCAAGGTATGTTTCCTTTACATTTTGTGTTTGTAATTGCTTTTAGAAGGGTTCTATCGGAGTAGAATAATCGAAAACACTTCTGGTAGTGATTCTGTCGATTTCTGGGCAAAAATGGGGTAAACCGACAGAGGTGTCCGGGTAGATTCTTGAAGGTGTCCGGGTAAATTCTTGAAGGTGTCCGGGTAAATTCTTGAAGGTGTCCGGTAAGTTGTTGATAGAGTCCGGACGATTTGATTGTGGTTTCCGGATGATTTAGAGTCCGGATGGCGTCCGGATTCCTCGTGTTGTCCGGATTAGTCGTGCTGTCCGGATTACTGAGGTTGTCCGGAAAAGTCTTGTTGTCCGGAAAAGTGGTGTTGTCCGGGTTGTTTGGGGTTGTCCGGATAACTTGGCTGTTTGGGTAAATTTTGAGGATAAAAGTTATGTAGATGTATCTAGAGTCCATAACCTGCTAGTAAGTCTTATACATGAGTTGGTAAGAAGATATTTGTATGTAAATGGTTTCAGATTCTGAGAACTTTGGATAAAGGATCGGATAGCTCGAAGAAAGGTTTGGAAGCATATTGTAAGCATTCAGGTGAGTTTTACTTTAAACGTTTTCAACTGGGGAACATATATATGTGTTTATATATATATGAGCATGTGTGGATTGAGAATGTGTGGAATATACATATATATGTGTTTATATATATATGAGTATGTGTGTATTGAGAATTTGTGATATATATATATATATATATATATATATGTTTATATATATATATGAAAAGGATATGTGTGATGGTGTGGTATATCGTATATTGAGATACGATTGAGTATATGCTTTTAAATATAATATAATGAGACGTTATATTTATGTAAGTATTATACTGCACGAGAGCACGCCGAACTATGCCGGCTGAAGTGTGTGTCGTAGTTGTTGTACGGCGTTGTTGGTCGTAGATGTTGTACGGCGTTGTTGGTCGTAGATGTTGTACGGCGTTGTGTGTCGTAGTTGTTGTACGGCGTTGATTTATTAGTTGGCTTGCTACCAACTAATATGGCCATGGGAACGAGGATGAGGATGAGTGGAGCACGATGCACGAGTCTTGTTTGGTATTTATATACGTGTGGTATATGTGGTATTTATATACAAGAGGTATATGTGTGTATGGGCGAAAGGTTTCATATAAACTATTTTGATACAAAGGATTTACATAAAAGGTTTATAATGATTTTGGAAAGGACCGGGATTAACTCACTAGACCCGTTTGGTCTAACCCTCATTTTGTTTTCAAAAATATGTTTTCCAGGTTAAGGATCGACAAAGGAAAGGATTAAGTGTAAGGAGCATTTGATGGGCGCTGCTTAGGAAGCTTAATGTATTTTGTAGTTTCGAGACCGAAGGGACCGTTTGTGGTTTATTTTGTATCTTTTATTATGAATGTAATGAAGTTATGCAATGTATGTTATTTGAAGCATGTTTGGGAAACCGGGTTGTTACAAAAACCCCATTTATAAACAATTCTACCTTCTCCTATTGCCATTCACGATATCTATAAACACATTCAAATAATAATAATTTAAAACGATTCAATGAATTAGTTAATATATGATTATTATGTTAATGCGATAGGAGTGTAAAACAAAATTGAAAAAAAATATGAGATGTACCATAAATTAAATAATTAACTATAATGGTGTAATTTGTTAAAATTAAAACGTATCTAATATGAATATATAAACAGACATGTGTACTCAGAGTTAACATTCACTGCCATGGATGCAAGAACAAGGTCAAGAAAATACTAAGAAAAATTGAAGGTCTCCTATTTTCTTTATGTGTGTAAATATATAATACGAATATATATATATATATATATCATTTACAAACTAGCTGTGTTATCAATGTTCATTTAGAAGCATATGTATGTGTGTATATATATCATTTACAAATCAGTGTTTAGATCAACAGTATCATATGGGTTTGTTCCATATGGTTCAAGCTGTGACGGGCCCGGGGTGTGACTGACAGAATGTCTCCTTGGCACGGTTGAAGGGGCGGGATTTGGACACTCTCCACGAGTGTGTCCTACGCATTGGCACCGAGTACATCTTCGTTGTATCGAACTTTCACCACGTGATGGACGTCGATCGTTCTTTCTCGGTCTCCCGGCCCTGTTCTTATCCATTAAAGGTGGATAGCATGGTGGAAGCGGGTCGGGTGGATACACCCATGCTGCAGGGGGTCCAGCTGGGTTTATTACCTCCACGTATGTTTTCCGGTAATATTCGGACGTGAAGAAAGGTACAGCCAAGTCGCTGCAATCTGTACGACCCATATATGTTGCTGCAGCGATGGCATGGCCGCACGGTAACCCATATTTATCCCATTCGCGACACGAACAAAGGTGGTCTTCCATATTCACAATCGCGTGAATATAGTCATCATGCACCTCGTACTTCCCATACCCGATTGCTCTTACCGGCCATGTCGCCGCACGACGCGCCCTGTACTGAACGATATTCTCCGCCGTTGGTGCGAGTGCATTTTGTATCTTAGCTCCTTTTAGGCGTCGAATTTGGTACCACTCTTGTTGAAAGGCCCGAAAGTAGTCCATAAGATTAACAATCGGACATCTACGCGCAAAACGGGAGAGTGCATTCACAGACTCTGCACTATTCGAGGTCAGAATGTCATACCGTTGTCCAGGAAAATGGGCCGCGGACCACCTCTCCGGTCCAGCATCGTCAAAGACTTTGGCTGCTTCCTTGACACTGTATCGTAGCATATTCATGTACTTGTTAAACTCCCGATCTGTATATGCTCTGCATGCTGCCCAATAGACATCCTTGTAGGTGGTAATACGTTTGTCCTTGGATTTGGCGTTCATCTCCAAATGTCGACAGCATATGGCGTGAGGGGCGTTTGGGTACATGGAAGAGATTGTGGCGCTTATGGAATGAGCCCTGTCAGACATAAACACCAACCCTTGCGGGTCTCCGATAGCTTGTCTC